>CM070730.1:38312334-38659834 GCA_036346275.1 Otatea glauca
GGAATGGTCCGCGGCGCGAGGCCGGCCGTTGAGCCTTCCGAGCATGGAATCGCAGGCACCGGCAAGCGTGGATGATGTCTTGAGCGCCCTCGAAAGCCGCTGGCCGCGAGAATCCCATCCGTAACGCATTCCCGACCATTGTCCTGAAAGAAGAGTGAGTGCCGCATATGCCGGAATGTATGTCACGAGCAAGTACTTACCTCCTCGTGAGTGATGCATTTTGACAATGCCCGTGGCTCCACGACGTAAAGTTGCCCGCCGATGAGCCTATACGAGCCATGTGGCACCAATCCTCGCTTCCTCTCGCCTAGAGTAGCTAGGAGCTCCCCGCAGTCGAGGAACTTGACGATCGGGTCCATCCATGAGGGAACACTCTCGAGGAGGGCTACCGGGTCTTCCTTGTCGGCGATGGATGGCGCGCCAAGGTCTCGAGGATGACGTCGGCGGAGCTCATCAACGACAATCCGAGCTCGACAGAGGTCGGCGTGTGGAATTGTCCTTCCTGGCACGGCCGGATCTTCAGTGTTTTGGAATCATCTTCCATCTTGGCGACTCGAGAGGTACTTGGCCATTAGTGGGTCCGAACACCGATAGTCTTTGTTGTACTTGATTGATGACGAGCCGAGTCCCTTTAACAATCGACGACGGATGCCCAGTGGACTTGCAAGCTTGCAGCCGGCCAAGAGGGCCTCATATTATTGCGTTGTTGGTTGCGGGAAACCAAAGCGGACTACATACCTCGGTGGTCACCCCGAGGGGTGACGATGAGGACGCCAGCCCCCGAGCACTCGAACGACCTTGACTCGTCGAAAAACATGGTCCAAGGGTCTTCGACCTCGACCTCGGGCTCGGGGCAGGCCTCACCGCTTGCTCAACCTCAAGCCGGCTAGCGTCGCGATTTTATGGCATCCGCGCCATGAAGTGGAGGTCAAACTCGGCCAGTTCTGTGGCCCATTTGGCGATGTGACCTCCGGCCTCTAAGTTCCTGAGAATCTCCCCGAGCGCGAGTTCGCTCGGGATAACCACCGCATGCACTTGGAAGTAGTGCCGAAGCTTACGCGAGGCCATAAAGAGGTTGTAAAGGAGCTTCTGGACCAGAGGGTAGCCCTCTTTGGGCCCATGAAGCACCTCACTGACGTAGTAGATCGGGTGCTGTCGCCTGGCCCGCTCAGCTACCAGGACCGTGCTGACGGCCTGGGTCGTGGCCGCGAGGTAGAGCAACAACACTTCGCCCTGCTGCGAAGTTGTCAACAGAGGTGGGTTCGAGAGGAATGCCTTGAGCTCGTCGAAGGATCGCTGGGCTTCGGGGGTCCACTCAAAGCCCCCGTGCCTGTGCAGGATCCTGAAGAAGGGTAGCCCTCGCTCGCCGAGCCGGGAGATGAAGCTACCGAGGCGGCGATGGCGGCCGGGCGTAGATCTGGACTTGTTTTATCGACGCTAGGGCGCCATCCGCTTCGATTGCCTTAATCTTTCTCGGTTCGGGCCCACGCCGCGTTCTCGATCATGAAGCCGAGCACCTTTCCTGAGGTCGTGCCGAAGACGCACTTCTCGGGGTTAAGCTTGATGGCGAACTTGTTTAGACTGGCGAAGGTCTCGGCCATATCGTTGACGTGGTCGGCCTCGGAGGAGCTTTTGATGATGATGTCGTCAACGTAGACCTCGAGGTTCCGCCGACCACTGGTCGGTCTTGACCATCACCGAACGCTATGCCGCGTTGCGGAGACCAAACAACATGGTCGTGTAGCAGAAAGTTCCTAACGGCGTGATGAAGGCGGTCTTGTCCTTGTCTTCCACGGCGAGCTTGATCTGGTGGTTGCCGGAGTAGGCGTCGAGAAACTCAACATCTTGGCGTTGGCGGTGGAGTCCACAATTTGATCTATGCGTGGAAGAGGGAAGCTCGAGTCGACGGCGCACCCCGTGTCGATCACGACGGTCAGCAGGAGCGTCGTTGGGACGGTGGCAGGGCGGTCGTGAACCTTTTGGCGCCTGGGCGGGATGTCCGGGGAAAGGCCTCCGGAGGCGTTGCTGCTTGAGCGAGCATCATTGTTGCTCTGTTGCCGGTGGGTGTGCTCGTCTGCCACGTCTTCCCTCTGGCGAGGCGGAAGGGACGGTGACGGAGTGCGAGCCCGCGGGTAAGGAGTCTGCTGGCAGAACGGTCAGCGGCCGTGCGGCAGGGCGCTACTACTAGCCAAGGGGCGACACTCGGAGCCCAGGGGCCTCCCTTGCCGCGGAGGTGCGACGTCGTCGGTCGCCCTGTTGAGTTCTTCGGCCAAGGACCGTCGAAAGAGGGCCGAGCCGACTCGTGCGGGGTCAGCCATGACTCGGGCGATGACCCGCAGGCGCACCCGGTCAGGCCCGTCTGGGCAGGAGGGACTGAGTTGTTTAGACGGAGAACGGGCCATCCCACACTCCTCTCGCCGAATGACGGTGATAGCTTGGTTGATGGCGACCTGGGCGAGCCGACGCTCCTCCTGCGGGGTCTCTGGGCCTCCGTCGTCCGCCCCTGGAGTCGCCTCGCTGCTGTCGGCCATGAAGACACGGCGTTCGCGAGGCGGCAATGAGGGCGAGAGCAATGAGGTGGAGCCTTGGCACTCAGGGACCGCCTCCGAGCCCAGGCTCGCTGATCGCGACATGTTGTCGGTGAAGCTGAAGGTGCTGACGACGTTGAGGCGATGAACTTCGGACGAACGAAACTTCGGGCCCCACGGTGGGCGCCAGCTGTCGACGATCGGGACCGTCAACCGCAAAGAAGGTGGGAAGGATCGTGCAAAGGGGCGAGGCCCAAGGTCATGCTCGTCCGGGAAGGAGGGAGCGTCGGCAGGCGCACAACTCGGGAAAGGAGGACAAGAGAACAGGGGACACAGCGTTTATACTGGTTCGAGCCCCCTGGGTCGGGTAATAGCTCTACTCCAGTCTTGCTCGAAGGCGAAAGGTGACTAATAAGCTCCTCGGGAGAGGATGAACATGGAGCACGACCTTGAGGCCTCCCGGAAGGAGGTGGCCGAGAGGGAGCTCGATGAGGTGGTGTAGTGTATGAGTGTGTTCTGTTGTTTCTTGTGTTGCCTGTGCGTCACATGGCTGTCCACTTGCCTTTGGGGTAGTCCTGCGCTTTATAGACCCCTGGGCATTTATCTCGGATGCTGACGTCGGGCGGTGTCTGTGAGTTGATGGGAGGAGTTGACCCTAGTTCCCACGCAGGGGACTTGACAGGAGCAGTTGACCCTAGTTCCCACGCAGGGGATCTGATAGGAACAGCTCTACTCAGTTCCCACGCAAGGGATTTGACAGGAGTTGGTGGCCCCAGTTCCCACGCAGGGGAGAGAGGTCACGCAAGAAAAGAGAATACTATGCTGAAGACCGGGTCGAGGTAACCGAGGTCGCGGGGGTCATCACGTGCTCGGGAAAACCCTCGCCCGAGCTCGGGAACCGTCCTCCGAGCTCAGGGGAAACGTTCTAAAGCCTCGGGGGGGCCTGGACACGTGTCAGGATAACCGATCCCCGACAATAGCATTTCTCATCCCCTTGCGTTGTAACATTTTCCCATAATCTAATATTTCCGCTGCTCTTCCCTAGGATCTTAGTCTCTGCGATCGAGCTGAGGTCTGGGCCGGCCGAGGTGGTCTAGGTCGGGGCTTCGACAGGCGGGACCGAGTCCGTGCCGGTGGGAGCCAATGTAACCACCTCATCCTCGGCATGGGGATGCGATGAGCTGGAGACGGTCGGACTAGGCGACCGGGCCGCCAGGTCTCTTCGTCGCGAGTTCGAGGGCCGGCTCAGTCAGGTGAGTAAGCTCGTAATCATCCATCTTATTAATTGTCGTATGACTTCCCTTGGTTTTTGCAGGTGGTGAGCCTTGTCGCCCAGGGGCTCCAAGGTCTGCGTGGGCACACCGCCGAGCTAAAGGCAGTCCTCAACGTGGTGTCAGAGCAGGATACCCACATCGCCCGGCTCGAAGAGACCCTGCTGGTCGAGCAGGAGGAGGCGAAGCAGAGGACTGCGGCCCACGTAACCGAGCTCACCCAGGTCACTGCCACCGAGTGCGAGAGGGCTGCCGAGGCCCTCGGATCCGAGCGCTCGAGGTCGTCCAAGACCGTCGAGGTCGAGCTCGTGAAAGCGACAGAGCTCCTTGAAGCCAAGTGCGCGAGGGCGGCTGAGGCCCTACAAGGCGAGCACGCCACAGCGGAGGAGCTGCGGAAGTAGGTCGTGGAGCAAGCTGCGGCCCCAGCGAAGGCCCCCGTCGAGCTCGAGGCGAATGTCACCGAGCCGAGGAGAAGCTGGGGCGGGCGACCAGGACGGGAAAAAGCGCCCTGGCTCAACTCCTAGATGAGCGTAACCATGCTGCCAACTCCACGGCCGACGCACATCATCTGCAAGGCGAGCTCTCAGCGTTGAGAGTGAAGGTAGCCGAGCTCGGGCAAGAGAAGTTCGCCCGCGACATGGAGGACCTGTAAGCAGGAAACAGGCCGAGGGACAAAAATGTCTGCGCCTTCATGTAAATATAAATTAGTCAATAAAAAGTTCTTTTTTTGGTCAAAAAAGGAAAGTGTGGTACTCCCTTGTCTAGCCCCCGCTGTGGTCGAGGCCGAGCAGCGCTGGCCTTGGGTGCAGTTTGTGGGAGTAATAAGTCATAGCTGTCGAGGTCGAGCAACGTCGACCTTGAACACTTTTATTTTGACCTAATGGGTTGGTTAACGTCTCCGAACTGTTAGAGAGGCCTATAAAAGACTTAATGTGAAGTCATTTAGTAGCAATAGCTGTGCCCCCTGTGCGAGGGAGGACGAGCTCGAGAATACTCAAGGGCGAACTCGAGCGTACAAGGGGCCTTAATGCGCTCAGGTTGAGCTTGGCAGCACTCAAGCCTGACCTTTGCACGAAGTATGCATGTTTGCTCGAAGCCGAGCGTGGTCTTTGGTCCAAGTCCTGCTACAGGGGGAGCCGTGATGCGATAAGGATCGGCTTACTGCTAGCGTGGCCCCTGGAGGTGAACTTCGAGATTGCGATGCTTAGGTCGAGGCATAAAATATGCAAGGAAATGTAAAGGGGACACAATCATGGATAATAAAGAAGAACTTTTATTGCCAATTACGGTAAGAGTGTTACACATAAAATTTTTGGAGCTGGTCGATGTTCCACGAGTTTGTGAGCTCTCTGCCATCAGGCATCGCCAGTCGGTAAGCTCCCCTGTGATCTACTGAAATGACGCTGTAGGGGCCCTCCCACTTTGGGGATAACTTGTTGGTATTGGTCGAGCCCTGAATTCGTCTTAAGGCCAGATCCCCAACTTAGAGCTCCCAAGCTCGAACCGATCGAGATGCATGCCTGCGAAGTGCTTGCAGGTAGTGCGCCGATCGTAGCAGTGCACGGCTCCTTACTTCTTCCGCTAGGGAAAGGTCGAGAGACTTCTCTTGCTCGAAGTCGACTTGGTCGACCTAAGCCGACCTAAGGAGGGCCGTGACCTCGGCGGGAAGGACCGTCGACGATTGAACACGACACAGTAAGGGTGGATCCGTCGCAGCTGGGCGTGGTGCGAGCGGACGGTACGGTGGGAAGCTCATCCACCCAGGCCCGGTCGTATTGTTGAAGCTCATCAAAGACTCGCCTCTTGACGCCCTGGATGATCTGTCTGTTGGTGCGCTCGACCGCTCCATTGCTCTATGGGTGGGCCACCGAGGCGTAGTAGACCCTGGTGTCCATGTCTTTGCAGTATTCCTGGAATAGCTCGCTGTTGAACTGCGAGTCGTTATCGGTGATGATCCTGCATGGGACTTCGTACCTTGTGACCACGAGAGAATGGAAAAACTTTACGGCTGCTCGGGCGGTGATGGCCAAGACCGGTTCAGCTTCGGTCCACTTGGTAAAGGTGTCAATGGCGATGAACAAGAACTTCTTCCCCCCGACCGCTTTAGGGAAAGGGCCGAGGATGTCACGGCCCCAGGTTGAGAATAGCCAGGCGAGTGGTATGGACTAGAGGGCGTAGGTCGGCTGGTATGATTTTCGGTCATGGAATTGGCTGGCTTGGCAGGTGCGAATGATGTCTCGAGCGTCATGTAGTGCTGTTGGCCAATAAAATCCCATGCGAAACGCATTGCTGACCATGGTCCTGAAAGAGGAATGTGCACTGCAGAAACCCGAATGGATATCGTTGAGCAGCTACTTACTTTCCTCCAGGGTAACACACTTCGACAGAATACCCAGAGTGCCCTGACGATAGAGTTACCCATTAACGAGCTTGTATGAGCTCGCTCGGTGCCTGATTTTGCTCCTCTCGGTCTGGTCGTCCGAGAGCTCGCCCCAGTCGGGGAACTTTGTAATCGGCTCCATCCACGAGGGAACACTCTCGAGGAGGGCGACCGAGTCTTCTTGGTCGGTGATGGAGGGTGTCGCCAAGGTCTCGAGGATGACGTCTGGCGGAATCTCACCACGAGATGACCCGAGCTTGGATAGGAGGTCGGCACTGGGGTTATCCTTCCTGGACACGTGCTTGATTTCCATGTTCCAGAATCACTTCTCCATCTTGCGCACCTCAGCAAGGTACCTGGCCATCGAGCCCTCCAAGCACTGGTAGTCTTTGTTGTACTGGTTAACGACGAGCTGGATGTCACCTTTGACGACCAGCTGGCGCACGCCCAGCGACTTGCAAGCTCGGAGACCCGCCAAAAGGGCCTCATACTCCGCCATGTTATTTGTTGCAGGAAAACCGAAGCGAATCACATACCATAGTTTTGTCTCCCCGGGGTGTGATGATGAGGATACTAGCCCCCGACCGCTCGAACGACCAGGAGCCATCGAAGTACATCCTGCAGGGCTTCTCTTCCTCCACCTCAGGCTCGAGTGTCGGTTGCAATGTCTACTCGACCACGAAGTCGGCATGTTGGTGATATGCCCTTGAGGCGATCATAGAGATGATTGTATCACGCCTTATGTTTATGGAACAATATAATTGTTTGTCCATTGAATAAATATCGATTGGATTAATCAACAAGTAAGTGACTTGTTCGTGCAACTTTTTCCATATATTGATATTATTCAAGTTATCCCTGATCGGTTATCATAATATAGGATGATTATGTTTCATAGATCAGCACATGTATTGATTGATGACCATGTTTCACGGGTCATAGAGTTATGGAGATATCTAATCAACAATGTGGACACATGTTAGAGAACATGAGTTGGATAGACCCATATGAGACACTGCGAGAATTGTTATATATATTCTTATGTGTCATCAGTTGGTCTCATGCATAGTGTATGTATGTTCCTTAGACCTGAGATCATCATTGGTTTCCTAGATATGTAATGGTTTACTTAGGAGCTACCACATGCTACTCTTTAACCAGGTAGTTATAAAGGAAGCTTTCGGATTTACTATGAAACATGCTGAGGTACATGAATGATCAAGATGGAATTTGCTCCTCCTATATAACGAAGAGATATCTCTGGGCCCCTCGAGGTAGATGGATTAAGTAAGTGCATGGCCGTGCCAGATGTGATTGAGAGTCAATCCAGATAAATTATTCCAGTACGGTATGAGTGAAGAGATCGAGTTGTCATAGGATGACACGACTCTCGCCTTGAGCTTGATCTGATATCGTGAAGCAAAGGGAACATGACATTATCACATTATAGTAGGTTCGTCCGATGCTTTATGGATATTTGGGAATTGATATATACTGCTAGGTACCGCTATCAATTATCGATCGGAAAAGTGTTTCTGAGTCGTGTCCAAATATACATGAACCTACAGGGTCACACACTTAAGGGGTTGGAATATAGTGGTATGGATTGGATCTGTCACTAATGGGCCAAGTGGGCTTTGTCCTTCAGTTGGGCCCTAATGTAGTGTTCCACCGCAGGGGAGGGGACGGCAATATAAAGGGAGTTCGTGGTTGCAATTGGGTACGTGAGAGGGCGTAGCCATCGAAACCCTAGCCATCTCTAGTTAAGCCTTCCCGTGCGCACTGGTGCTGGCACACCGATGCACGGCGTTCTTTTTCCGACATGTGGACGTCCGTAGAGGTGTTGTTCCTACTACGACACTGATCGGGACAATCGACCACAGCACGAGGAGGATCGGCACTGCACGAGCAAGATCGACCACCGCACGAGGAAGATCAACCATTGCAACAGGACGCGCACTTCGTTGATTCGGGCTGCATCAACTTCCTTCCGCTGCACTGCGCGTCTAGTGGTAACGATCCATGATCATTTATTTGTGTGGCTTTCTGGTTTACGAGGTGGAATTTTTAATTGTGTGCTAGTGTAGCCTACCCGTATCCCTTCAGTGGTACCAAAGCCATCTCGTTTAGTTTATGATCTGGATGATCCGCATATGTGCGATGTGCGACAGTAATAGATTGGATCTACTGCTGATTTGTTATGATGACCTAGATCGGTTCATGAGATGAATCGGTTGTAAGTAATAGGTTGATGAGATCAATCGGGTTTTAGTTTCGGATTTAGGATTTCATGATAGATCGATCTATTCTGGTTGTATCGGCTGTACATGGCTGCTTTGTTTGATCACCCTTACCGGTCGGTTTCCGCCATCAGGGTGAACAACGACGCTTAGTCGTACAGGTGCAATCAAGAAGAGAGATTTTTCAATGGAAAATGAGTCGATGAGATCGATTCGAAATTTGATTAATTTGATTAATTTGATTAATCTGATGAAATTTTTCCATGGAAATCTATATACCGAATGCCGCCCCTCGACCCCACGTAGGTTGATATATTGGATTATTTGCATAATGTAGGGACCCGAATCCACTGATTCGAACCCACTGTGTTTACCGCACTAGTCCCAGGATCAACGCTAGTGCACACAGCTTAACATTGGTACATATCACATCATACACAACGATAATAGAATAATAGTTCATTTATTGATATAGTTAAATGTATGATCTTATGACCAACTTACATTATTAAGCCACGCAGGGCAAGACTGAGAATATAAGCTAATAATTAAGCAGCGGAAAGTAGAAACGTAGATAGCTCATCAGTTCACCACAGGCAACCAACAAGGCTCGGACCCTAATGACTCGTGTCTTCTTGGACTTCATCTTCCAACACAGGTGTAGATTCTTCAACTGTTGATTATTGTTATTTGGCAAGGGTGAGTACTTAAAGCACTCAACAAGTTGTGCATGAATGCGATTCTATTTATCTATATGTAAGGCTTATTCCAAAGGATAGGCTATCATGGCTATTTTGCAATAAGCAGCATTTATGCACAAATACAATAATAGATTGTAAAGAATGTAAAACGAATAGCAATAATAAATAAATTCAGTATTTCTCAAGCAAACCAAGTTTCCAATCCTAAATCAAGTTTCATCTTCCATATGGCATTCCGCCATCCCAACCATGTTGTCCAATTAATTAATCTAACCCTTAATCGTAATTCCGAGCATTGCTCAATACCATGAGCACGGCTATCGAATAGTTTCACACTCTGCAGAGGTTATGCACTTTACCCACGTGATACAACCAAACACCACAAAGGCGAGAGATTATAACAAAGCCTTTACAATGCTCTATCTTAATCCGATACTACCCGCTAAGGTTTCAACACAAGTGGTCTGTAAACCACATCCAGGGCCCCCCTCTTGCGCCATGTGAATTACACCCTGACCCGGGAACTCACACCGACCACGATAGTAACAACATTAAGATTTTGCAAATTACTCAGCTAGGCTGGCCCATACCAGACATGTGGTTGAATGATTGACTCAGGTCAAAGGCTTGCAAGGTTAAGTCCTTAATGTGATCAAGGCAAGACTTCCACATACCATCTGCCCATCGGGCCCACCTTGGCCTCCTCGCCCCTTGCCACTTGCCCCAATCTAAGTGATTATCACCCAGTTGGTTACCAAGCACCACGTGCCATCAACAATTCAACATCGTTGCGTGACATGACTCGCCACAACAACTCAATCTCATCGTGTGATCCCACATGACACACAAGTTCATAATATCGTTCCATATTCCATTAATCAAGATTAATTTATCAATGATGATGACACATGTGATGACGTGGCATGGCTAAGCAACTAATACGGTCTAAACCTCCAATGTTGATTATAGTCATTAATCAACTATATTAAACCAATCTAGGGTGACAATGGATCATGGCATACAATGACAAGGTAGGGTATAGATCAATCTGGTATTTTAGCTAAGCCCAAACTAATTTGAAACAGTTGTATAATTAAAATATATGCAATAGTGTAAATCAAACATAGCAATTTTACAAACATGGGTTCAACATGATCAAAGCACAACTTGCCTTGGAATAGGTCCTGATCTTGATCTGAAGCTTGCTCTTGAGTTGCTTGATCTTCCTCCGAAGCGTCGCACAATTCAACGTCTACGCGTACCGAAAGAGAAAAGCAAATAAATGCCAAAACAGAGAGCAATTGAACTCCAAAAATCAAATAAAATTCACCATTAAATAGATCTCAATTTTACAAATTTTTAGAAACTGGAATCACTCAAATCCGAGTTACGATGCAAAAGATATAGCCTTTTGAAGTTTGAAATAAATACTGAAATCAGAAAATCAGAAATTCGAAATTAACAGATTTATTTTTATTCTGAAAAAGCGATTTATGACGTCAGCGTGACGTCAGCGATGAACTGAGCCAATCGGGTGGCGACACGTCGCTCGGCGTATGGACTGGGTCCATGACGCAGCGCAAGTCTACGGTGCACCCGGTCCACAGCGCTTCGATCTCCGTGCGCCACGCGGCATCATCTGGTTGGCGCAACCCACGGTGCGATCCAGGCCTTCCATCACCGATCCGACGGCTCACGTTTAGCGACGACGTGGCTTACCGACACGTATTCCACGCGGCAAGAAGCGGCGTGTTCGATCCCGCATCCAGCGGCCGCAAATGCTACGAGATTCGACGAGCGAGCTCGGCGGCGCGTTCAACGGAGACCGAGACGAAGACGAGCCCGACGGCGCTTTCGGCGAACAAAAGGCGGCGAAGACACTGAACCGGCGTCTCTCGCGGCGATCCCGGATCTACCCTCCACACGGCGGAAGAACACCGGCCGCCACGAAACGAAGAAACGACGGCGGCGGTTGTCCACGGGGTCCGGCGAGTCCGTGCGAGCTCCACGCAGCGCTTTAGCAGCCGAAAGCTAGGGGAAAACGTGCGGCGAAGGCAGGTGATCCTCGGGGTTCGATCGGGTCCGCCTTTTAAGGGCCTTGGAGTCCGTGCGCGGGCACGAACGCCGGTTGCGCGGAAATCGGCGCCGGATTCGAATCGGACACGGCGGCGCTGTCGCCCCATCGCGACCATCCACGTGGCGCATCCGACGGCGCCACCCGCTAGGGTTTCCACCGACGCGACGCCTCGGCCGTCCGATCCTCGGATCAACGGTCACGATCGAGCCTCTAGAATGCGGGCGAAGGCTATGCGCGCGGGTGCGGCACGAAAACGAGAATGGGCTTGGCCCAACAACATTCAACTTCTTTTTAAAAGATTTTCTATTTAAAACAATTCCGAAATTCATTTTATTTGTTTTAGGCAATAAAATAATCGGGAAAATTCAAGAAAAATCTCAAAAATACTTTGAGACATTACGGACTCAAATAAAATATTTTTGCCAAAACTTTACTTTAACTTTGCACAGATTTAAATACTTTTGAATAAAAAGCAATAAACTTGCAATAACATTTAATTCAAATAAATCCAGAAAAATCCAAATAAATTCCAGAAAATCACAAATGCACTTTTAAGCAATAAAATAATATTTGGCAGATTTTTGGGATGTTACAAACCTCCCCCCCTTAACAGAATCTCGACCCGAGATTCAGGGCTAACTAGAGAATAGGTTCGGGAATTCTGACTTCAAATCTTCTTCTCGCTCCCAGGTGGCTTCACTCTCGAATGATTGCTCCTTGAACTCTGCAAAGCGAATAGTCTTGTTTACGGTCTTGCGCTCCATAACATCCAAAATTCTGATCGGTTGCTCTTTATAAGTCAAATCTTCTTGCAGCTCTATTGCATCCAACGGGGTTTGTTCTGTTGGCACTCTGAGACACTTCTTAAGCTGCGACACATGGAATACATCATGCACTCCTGCCAAGGACTGAGGCAATTCTAACTGATAAGCTACCTCTCCTCGACGGCTCGGAATCTTGAGCGGACCAACATATCTTGGTGCAAGCTTCCTTTAACGTGAAATCTTTTAACGCCCTTAAGAGGGTAACCACGAGATACACATGATCTTCGGTTCAAAACTCAAATCTCGACGACGGTTATGCGTAGCTTTTCATCTTGGTGTGCTATCTTCAACCTCTCTCGATCATTGCGACTTGACTTTCGGCTTCCTCGAGAATGTCCGCCCAAAACCAATCGCTCTCTGTTTCATTCCAATTCAATGGAGTACGACAAGCACGTCCATACAACGCCTCAAGCGGTGACATCTTGAGGCTAGCTTGATAACTATTATTGTAACTAAATTCGCATATGGCAAACACTTATCCCATGACGTGGCATACGCTAAAGCACAAGCTCTCAACATATCCTCTAAAATCGATTTACTCTTTCATCGACCATCATGCTGCGGGTGATATCTTCATCTTGAAATTCAGACGAGTCCCCATTGCTTCATGCAACTTATTCCAAAATCTTGAGGTAAATTGAGTACCTGTTCGACACAATCTTCTTGGGCACTCCGCAAGCATACGATCCTTGACATGTACAACTCGCTAAACGATCTCGGAGTAAGTGGTCTTTCTTTGGGATGAAATGAGCGACCTTGGTTAGGCGATCCACTATAACCCAAATGGAATCGTAACCTTTACGAGTCTTAGGTAAACCGTGATAAAATCCATTCCGATTTCCTCCACTTCCATTCCGAATTTTTAACTACCGCAACAAACCGGTGGTCTTTGATGCATAGCCTTTACTCTCGACATCGTCGCATAATGCAACATGCTCGGCCACTTCACGCTTCATATTCGCCACCGAATCTCTCTTTCAAATCTTGGTACATCTTAGCGCTTCTGGATGAATCGAGTACTTTGAATCATGAGCTTCCTCAAGAATCAATTGTTTCAACTCCTTTTTATCCGGTACACAAATTCGCCTTTGAAGAACATAATTCCTTGTTCGTCAGAGTGAAATCTATGGCTAGGCCTTCTTCCTTTTAGCTTTGATTTTGAAATTTTATCGTCGTCTTGTTGACCTTCTCTCGATCGATCTTCCGGCGTTGGCTTTACTTCTAGCGCAGCCTATCATTCCTTGAACGACTTCCAATCTCAACTTCCAAATTCCTTGCATAATTCGGTTGATCCTCAATTGACAAGGTATTGAACTATGGCTCTTTCGACTCGAGCATCCGCCACCACATTGGCTTTTCCAGGTGATAATGGATTCTACATTATAATCCTTAATTAGCTCCACCATCTTATTTGTCTCATATTCAGTCGACTTGAGTGAATATGTATTTGAGACTCTTATGGTCCGTATATATCTCACATCTATTTCCTATGAGATAATGGCGCCATATCTTTAAAGCATGCACTCGGCAGCTAACTCCAAATCATGCGTTGGGTAATTCACTTCATGCGGTCTTAATTGTCTCGGCGCATAAGCAACGACTTTGCCTTCTTGCATTAACACGCATCCCAAGCCTTGCTTCAAGCATCACAGTAAATATCAAATCCATTCTGCACGTCTCGCAATACTAACACGGGGGCTGTTGTTAAACGTTTCTTCAATTCCATAAAACTTTGCTCGCACTCTGGCGTCCATGAAAACTTCTTTTCTTTCTTTAACAATTGCGTCAAAGGTTTAGCAATTGTTGAGAATCCTCTATGAACCGACGGTAATATCCGCCATTCCCGTAAAACTACGGATCGGTAGCGGACTTCGCTGTTGCTCGATTGCAACACCGCGTCCACTTTGCTTGGGTCGACTGCAACTCCTTTAGTAGTCATTACATGACCCAAGAATTCAACTTTCTCCTTCCAGAATTCACATTTGCTGAACTTAGCATACAGCTGATGCTCTCTCAGCCTCTCTAAAACCATTCTGAGATGTTCTGCATGCTCTTCTTCGGTCTTTGAGTAAACCAAAATATCGTCTATGAAGACTACAACAAACTTATCCAAATATTCCATGAAAACCTTATTCATCATGTTCATGAAATATCTTGGGGCATTAGTCAATCAAATGACATGATTGTGAACTCATAATGTCCATATCGCGTAGAAAACGCGGTCTTAGGTACATCCTCCGCTCGGATCTTCAGCGATGGTATCTCGAACGAAGATCTATCTTGGAGAAAACGGCTCCTCTTAAGCGATCAAATAAGTCATCGATCACGGGCAGCGGATACTTATTCTTGATCGTTACTTCATTAAGTGCACGATAATCAATGCACATTCTAAGACTTCCATCCTTCTTGCGAACAAACAAAACCGGGGCTCCCACGGTGATGAACTTAGTCTAATGAAACCTTTTTCTTGCGGTTCCTCAATCGCTTCTTCATTTCCACTAACTCGTCGGTAGGCATCCGATATGGTCTCTTTGATATCGGTCTTGTACACGGCGCTAACTTCGATAACGAACTTCGATATCACGGTCGGTGGCAATCCGGCAAATCTTCCGAAACACATCCGGTATTCCTCAGCTCTTGGCACATCTTCCATGCTGATGGCTTTCACGCTGTTGACCACTAACTGCCCATCTCGAACTGCGGTCGCTTGAAACTCTACTTTCTTGCCACTAGGGCCTTCCAAAATCACGATCCTTCGCCACAATCCAAAACGACCTTATGCTTAGACAGCCAATCCATTCCAAGGATGACGTCTAGGGATTGCGCATCTATCAAGATAAGATTAGCTAGGAATTCTATCCCATCCATAAGCAACTTAGCTCCCAAACACCCAAGGCTAGATCTAAGCTCGGATCACGGGGCTTGGACTAAAGCACACACTTAAGATTCACCACTTTAAATCCATTCTTGGTTGCAAAACTTTGAGACACAAGCGAATCGAAGCTCGTAATCAAACAAAGCAGAAAGTGTAATCGAGTTGACCGGGAACTTACCCAAGTCGACGTCTGTTGCCTCTTGAGCTCCATCGGTGATGTGGTTGATCCTTCCACGCGACCGTTGATTGCGGCGTTGCTCCACTTGGCTTGGTGCACGATTTCCTCGATCTTTGGTGCTTTAGCGGGTGTTGTTCCTGAGTTGAAACGAATCGGCGTAATGCCTCCCTTTGTGGACACCTATTGGAAAAGTGCCCTGGCTCGTTGCAAGTATAGCATCTCTTCACTTTGCGGATTCTTGATTTCCTCTGGTGCATTGTTGACTTGTTTGGTGTCTCAAAGTTACGTTGGCGTGGCGAGGTGCGGGTTGATGTCTTGTTTCGGCTAGTGGTTGGAATCTAGCAAATTCTTTGTGGTGACATCCTCAAGCGTAGATGGTTTGGGCGTCCACCCGATTATTCATCAAGCGCTTACGGTTTTCACCTAGCTCTTTGCGCTTATCTTCTAGGATCAAAGCCTTATTTACCAGCTCCCGAAAATGGGAAATTGTGGGTAATCATCCCACTGCAGATCCTGTGTTGATCCCTTCATGAAACGAGAGGCGCTTAGCTTTATCTGTCGCGACGTCTTGAGGGCATAGCGAGCTAAGCGAGTAAATTTGTTCAAGTATTCGCCTTTGGTTGGCCTCCTTGCTTCAAAGCTCGAACTCCTCCTTCTTAAGATCCATCATTCCCTGCAGGACATGATGCTGGCGGAAAGCATTAGTAAACTCCTCCCGGGTTATCTCTGTGGGGCTCCATGAGCGACAAGATGGTTCTCCCACCACTCTGCGGCGGTCCTTCTAGTTGATGAGGCGTAAAGCACCTTCTCATTTCCTTCACCTTTGTGTGATGTGCGCTTTTTCTCAATTGTCCTAAGCCGGTCATCGGCTTCCAAAGGATTCACATTTCGAAAAAGTTGGTGGCCTAGTCCTCATAAAATCGATAGCTTTGACATAGGTTGAGGTCCACCATGATTGTTACGAGCTGAGATTGTTGTTGTTCTTCTTTGCGTTGGTCATCTCTTTGCATCTGTTGCATCATTATGCGCATCGGTTGAGTCATGCTTTGCGAAATGCTCCCAGATTCTCGCATGTCCTTGGCGGTGGTTGAGGGCTGCCTCCATCATTGGGATTGTCATTACATGTGATCCACTTCAAGCACCGTTGTTTCCTCGAGTATTCACCATCGATGATTGCTTCTTAGGTTAGGAAAGGTAGATGTAGCATAGATAAGGAGTAAGAATTTCTAAAGCGGGAGATATGTTATACCCAAACTGAACAATTCTTTATTTAACTTGGTATGGTGCTTATTTAAGCCTACAAGCTTTGCAACACATAATGCACACTCAAAGCAATACAAAGAAGCAAACTAAACACGAAACCTTAACGTCAACTAAAAAGGTAAAGACTAACTTAAAGACGCGACTCACACTCGAGTCTCAACACGGCTCAAGGTCGACACTCACTCATCCGACCACTGGTGAGCCCGATCCGCGCGCATACACCGGTGGATGGCGGGCATCGGAGCGAACCTATCCTGATGACCTACTACTAGATCCTCTGCAACAACGGGGTCTGCACTCCCCTCTGGCTCCCACTCTCGCTCCTCTGGATCCTCCTCGGACTCCTCGGCTGGCTCCTGAACTCCCTGAGTCACGCGCTCCAGCTCGTCCTCAAGCGCCTCGTGGCCTCTCCCGGCTCGGTGATCATCCCGATGGTCAAGCACGGTCACCTCAAGCTCTGCTCGGCCACTCTAAGTGCCTCGTACACAGTCTCCAGCTCCTGGGTAGTATCTCTCATATGGTCCTCCTGGGCAAGGGCGAACTCTGCAAGGTGCGTCGCAGTAGCACACTCACTCCCCTCGATCCGTCGTCTTCGGCACGCTTGAACGTCTGGGTGAAGTCGGAACACTGAGTCGTGAAGCTCGTCGGCGTAGTCGCGGCAGACACGGCGAAGAGCAAGGCGAGCGACCTCCTGGATTGCAACCTCGTACGAGAATCTTCTGGCAGAGATGTTGATTGGCCTGCTAGCTTCCTCGTTCTCCCGAGCGTAGATGATCAATTTGCAAATGAATCCTCGGTGTACACCGTTCACTGTCCAGCTGCCTCCTCGGTAAAGCGGACGGTAGAAGCCTCTCAGCGTCTGAAGAACTCTCCACAACTCCATGGCGTAGCCACCAGCTGATTCCTCAAAGGTTGGAACGATCGGCATCTGCTTCACAAGAACTTTGAATAAGTTCTCCACCCGAAACGGCAAGTAAAAGGGTAAATTTAGCAAAGGCGAGAAGTAGAGAATGAGATGAGTCGAGAGTGTTTTATTAGTCAAGTTTAGATTTTCTTTTAGAAAATAGTTTGGACACACACAAGACACCTCCATACTATCTAGGGCCAAGACCTACAGTCAGTATGCTCTGATACCACCTCTGTAGGGACCCGAATCCACTGATTCGAACCCCTTTGTGTTTACCGCACTAGTCCGGGATCAACGCTAGTGCACACGACTTAACATTGGTACATATCACATCATACACAACGATAATAGAATAATAGTTCATTTATTGATATAGTTAAATGTATGATCTTATGACCAACTTACATTATTAAGCCACGCAGGCAAGACCGAGAATATAAGCTAATAATTAAGCAATGGAAAGTAGAAAGCGTAGTTAGCTCATCGATTCACCACAGGCAACCAACAAGGCTCGGACCCTAATGACTCGTGTCTTCTTGGACTTCATCTTCCAACACAGTGTAGATTCTTCAACTGTTGATTATTGTTATTTGGCAAGGGTGAGTACTTAAAGCACTCAACAAGTTGTGCATGAATGCGATTCTATTTATCTATATGTAAGGCTTATTCCAAAGGATAGGCTATCATGGCTATTTTGCAATAAGCGACATTTATGCACAAATACAATAATAGATTGTAAAGAATGTAAAACGAATAGCAATAATAAATAAATTCAATATTTCTCAAGCAAACCAAGTTTCCAATCCTAAATCAAGTTTCATCTTCCATATGGCATTCCGCCATCCCAACCATGTTGTCCAATTAATTAATCTAACCCTTAAGCAGTAATTCCGAGCATTGCTCAATACCATGAGCACGGCTATCCGAATAGTTTCACACTCTGCAGAGGTTATGCACTTTACCCACGTGATACAACCAAACACCACAAAGGCGAGAGATTATAACAAAGCCTTTACAATGCTCTATCTTAATCCGATACTACCCGCTAAGGTTTCAACATTTGGCGGTCATAAACCACATCCGTGGCCCCCTCTTGCGCCATGTGAATTACACTCGACCGGGAACTCACACGACCACGATAGTAACAACATTAAGATTTTGCAAATTACTCATTAAGGTGGCCCATACGGACATGTGGTTGAATGATTGACTCAGGTCAAAGGCTTGCAAGGTTAAGTCCTTAATGTGATCAAGGCAAGACTTCCACATACCATCTGCCCATCGGGCCCACCTTGGCCTCCTCGCCCCTTGCCACTTGCCCCAATCTAAGTGATTATCACCCAGTTGATTACCAAGCACCACGTGCCATCAACAATTCAACATCGTTGCGTGACATGACTCGCCACAACAACTCAATCTCATCGTGTGATCCCACATGACACACAAGTTCATAATATCGTTCCATATTCCATTAATCAAGATTAATTTATCAATGATGATGACACATGTGATGACGTGGCATGGCTAAGCAACTAATACGGTCTAAACCTCCAATGTTGATTATAGTCATTAATCAACTATATTAAACCAATCTAGGGTGACAATGGATCATGGCATACAATGACAAGGTAGGGTATAGATCAATCTGGTATTTTAGCTAAGCCCAAACTAATTTGAAACAGTTGTATAATTAAAATATATGCAATAGTGTAAATCAAACATAGCAATTTTACAAACATGGGTTCAACATGATCAAAGCACAACTTGCCTTGGAATAGGTCCTGATCTTGATCTGAAGCTTGCTCTTGAGTTGCTTGATCTTCCTCCGAAGCGTCGCACAATTCAACGTCTCACGCTGCATCAAAGAGAAAAGCAAATAAATGCCAAAACAGAGAGCAATTGAACTCCAAAAATCAAATAAAATTCACCATTAAATAGATCTCAATTTTACAAATTTTTAGAAACTGGAATCACTCAAATCGAGAGTTACGATGCAAAAGATATAGCCTTTTGAAGTTTGAAATAAATACTGAAATCAGAAAATCAGAAATTCGAAATTAACAGATTTATTTTTATTCTGAAAAAGCGATTTATGACGTCAGCGTGACGTCAGCGATGAACTGAGCCAATCGGTGGCGACACGTCGCTCGGCGTATGGATCGGGTCCATGGACGGCGCAAATCTACGATGCACCCGGCCCACGGCGCCGATCTCCGTGCGCCACGCGGCAACATCGGTTGGCGCAACCCACGTCGCGATCGGGCCTTCCATCACCGATCCGACGGCTCACGTTTAGCGGCGGCGTGGCTTACAAACACGTATTCCACGCGCAAGAAGCGGCGTGTTCGATCCCGAGATCCAACGGCCGCAAATGCTTACGAGATTCGACGACGAGCTCGGCGCGCGTTCACCGGAGACCGAGACGAAGAGCGAGCCCGACGCGGCGTTGGCGAACAAAAGCGGCGAAGACACTGAACCGGCGTCTCCTCGCGGCGATCCTGATCTACCCTCCACGTGGCGGAAGAACACCGGCCGCCACGAAACGAAGAAACGGCGGCGGTTGTCCACGGGTCCGGCGAGTCGCGGCGAGCTCCACGCGGCGCTTTAGCACCAAAGCTAGGGAAAACGTCGCGCGGCGGTGATCCTCGGGGTTCGATCGGGTCCGCCTTTTAAGGGCCTTAGAGTCCGTCTGCGGCACGAACGCCGGCCGCGTCGGAAATCGGCGCCGGTTCGATCGGACACGGCGGCGCTGTCGCCCCATCGCGACGGCCCACGTGGCGCATCCGACGGCGCCACCCGCTAGGGTTTCCACCGACGCGACGCCTCGGCCGTCCGATCCTCGGATCAACGGTCACGATCGAGCCTCTAGAATCGGGCCGAAGGCTATGCGCCGCGGGCGGCACGAAAACGAGAATGGGCTTGGCCCAACAACATTCAACTTCTTTTAAAAGGATTTTCTATTTAAAACAATTCCGAAATTCATTTTATTTGTTTTAGGCAATAAAATAATCAGAAAATTCAAGAAAAATCTCAAAAATACTTTGAGACATTCTGGACTCAAATAAAATATTTTTGCCAAAACTTTTACTTTAACTTTGCACAGGTTTAAATACTTTTGAATAAAAAGCAATAAACTTGCAATAACATTTAATTCAAATAAATCCAGAAAAATCCAAATAAATTCCAGAAAATCACAAATGCACTTTTAAGCAATAAAATAATATTTGGCAGATTTTTGGGATGTTACACATAACTTGTTATTGCAGGATAATATGTCAGTAGTATGGCTCTCTTGTGTGTGATGCATGGTCATGACCTGAGTGTCATGAAAAATAGCCAAAGGCTACACATAATTGTATAACGACCTGCGTGTTGGTTTGTGATGTTTGATGATCAATTTAATTCATTGATAGCTATTAGGAGTAATAGCTAGGTAGGATGGAGATCTCTAGCATGATGGCTCGGTGAACAGGCGGCATGGTAATGGAGATTGCTATGTCAGGGGCGATACTATTTCACAGCTTAATGTGATTATCTGTGATTTATTTTTCTGTTACACTGCTTTACATACGATTTGTTAGATAAATCAATCATGTTAGAGTAGTTTCCCTCAAAGAAAATTAAGTTAATTTGATGCCTTGCCAAATTGTTGCAACTATCGAGTCTTGATCATTGAGTAGTGCGTCTGCCAAAGCAGAGTGCGGTCACTTATCTTAACATGGTAGGGTATGTGTTTGACACGTACATGCGAACATTGGTTTAACTTAACTAGGCTATCAAAATAGTTTTGGGCCTAGGGGCATGGTGTTGAGTCGATGACAAGTTATGTCACTCAACCAACAAGAATTACATGAGATGTAATTAGAAAGGTGTTGTTTACCGAACGACATTAGGTTTCTAGCAGTGATGCCAAAGATCACTAGGACTTAATGAAATTTGGATCTTGACTCACTATATGTTGTTAGAGGGAACATGGTTTCATATAGTGGGAATATCTTTTATTAAATTGTTTAGTAGAAGATCATGGATAAACATAGTGCTTATCTGTTGCAAATTTATGCTGTAGATTAAATGGCACCTACTACTTCGTCTGCACCCAGTTTTAGCTTGCGTTTGATTCTTGAAAAAGATAAACTGAATGGAACAAACTTTATTGACTGCTATCGCAATCTGAGAATTGTTCTCAAATAAGAAAAGAAGGAATATGTTTTAGAGAAACCCTACCCCGATGAACGTGCTGAGAATGCCACTCGAGCTAAAAAGAATGAGTATGAAAAGCATTGCACTGACGTTGTTGATGTTAGCTGTCTCATGCTTGTCACCATGAACTCTGAGCTTCAGAAGCAATATGAGGACGTGGATGCCCATAATATGATTGTGGATTTAAAAGGCATGTTTGAGAACCAAGCTAGGGCTGAGAGGTACAACACCACGAAGTCCTTGTTTGCGTGTAGGCTAGCTGAAGGGAGTCTAGTCAGCCCTCATGTGATCAAAATGATTGGTTATATTGAGAGCTTGGGAAAGCTTGGTTTTCCCCTTGGTCCAGAGTTGGCCACTGATTTGGTTCTCCAATCGCGCTCCCTCAGAGCTATAAGCCATTCATTTTGAACTTTCATATGAATGGCATGGAGAAGAGCTTGATCGATCTGCATGGGATGCTCAAGTCAGCCGAGGAGAGCATTAAGAAAAGCTCTAGTCAAGTGATGATTCAAAAGACTACTAAGTTCAAGAAGAAGAAGTTCTCTAAGACTAGTGGTCAGGATAAGGGTGCAAGTAAGTCTCAAGATGACATCTCGAGCAACAAGTCTAAGCTTCAGAAGCAAAAGGCTAGACCTGCACCCGATGCCGTTTGCTTTTACTACAAGGGGCAGGGCACTAGAAAAGGAATTGTACGAAGCACCTGGCAGATAAGAAGAAAGGAAGTAAGACTTCCACTTCAGGTATTAATGTTATAGAGTTCAGTATTGCTATTTCTCATATTAGTTCTTGGATATTTGATACCGGATCGGTTGCTCATATTTGCAACTCGATGCAGGGACTAATAAAGAGTAGAAGTTTGGCAAGAGACGAAGTAGAGCTTCGTGTTGGCAATAAAGCAAGAGTTGCTGGATTGGCTGTTGGCACTTATCCATTATCTTTACCTTCAGGACTAGTTATGGAACTAAATAATTGTTATTATGTTCCAGCTTCGAGTAGAAACATTATCTTTGCTTCATGTTTGGAGGCAGAGGATTATCACTTTGTTGGTAAAAACAATTGTTGTTCTATTTATAAAAGTGATATGTTCTACGGTAGTTATCCTGTAGTTAATGGTTTATATATTTTGGAACTTGATCATGTGCCGATCTATAACATAAATGCTAAGAGGCTTCGGCCTAATGATTTGAATCCCATTTACATTTGGTATTGTCGCTTAGGTCATATAAATGAGAAACGCGTAATGAAGCTCCATAAGGATGGTCTTCTAGATTCATTTGATTTTGAATCATTTGAAACATGCGAATCTTATTTACTTGGCAAGATGACTAAGACACCTTTCTCTAGTATAGGTGAGAGGGCGAGTGACTTATTGGCCATTGTACATACGGATGTATGTGGACCGATGAGCGCAACGGCCAGAGGTGGTTTTCAGTATTTCATAACTTTTACCGATGACTTTAGTAGATACAGTTACATATACTTAATGAGGCACAAGTCTGAATCCTTTGAAAAGTTTAAGGAATTTCAGAATGAGGTACAAAATCAGCTTGGCAAGAAAATGAAAGCTTTACGATCAAATCGTGGAGGAGAATATTTGAGCTAAGAGTTTGGTGATCATCTGAATCAATGTGGAATTGTTCCACAGCTTACACCGCTAGGAACGCCTCAATGGAATGGGGTATCTGAACGACAAAACCAAACTTTGTTGAACATGGTTTGGTCAATGATGAGCCAAAGTGATATGCCATTGTCCTTTTGGGAATTTGCTTTAGAAACAGCCGCGTTCACTATTAACAGGGTTCCATCTAAATCAGTAGAGAAGACACCATATGAGATATGGACCGGAAAGCGTCCCAGATTGTCTTTTCTTAAAATATGGGGCTGTGAGGCATATGTAAAATATTTGATGTCTGATAAGCTCATGCCCAAATCACGAAAATTCTTCTTTGTGGGGTATCCTAAGGAAACCAAAGGATATTACTTTTACATAAAAGAAGAGAACAAAGTGTTTGTTGCTCGTAATGGTGTATTTTTGGATAAAAAATTTCTTTCCAAGGGAGTTAGTGGGAGCATGGTGCAACTCGAAGAGATTTGAGAACCATTTGAAAGTGTTTCAGTTTCCACGGAATCTCCACAGGCTATACAAGATGTTGTACAGCCTGCAGAGGATACACCAACCCCACGTAGGTCTAGCAGACAACGCCGAATACCCATAATGTATGGGCATGATGTTCTATCGTTGGTTAATGGAGAAATATTGTTGTTGGACAACAATGAGCCTGAGACTTATGAGGAAGCAATGATGGGCCTGGACTTTGAGAAATGGCTTGAAGCCATGAGATCCGAAATAAAATCAATGCATGACAATCAAGTTTGGAACTTGGTTGATCCGCCTGATGGTGTAAAAAACATAGAGTGCAAATGGGTTTTTAAGATTAAAAAGGATTTGGATGGAAATGTTCATATCTATAAAGCTCAATTGGTGGCAAAAGGTTTCAAACAAATTCAAGGTGTTGACTATGATAAAACCTTCTCGCATGTCGCTATGCTTAAGTCTGTTCGGATCATTCTAGCTATTACTGCATATTTCAATTATGAGATATGGCAAATGGATGTCAAAACAGCTTTCCTCAATGGAAACCTAAGTGAGGATGTGTACATGATACAATCTGAAGGTTTATCGATCCAAAGAATGCTAGAAAGGTATGGAAGCTTCAGAGATCCATTTATGGATTGAAGCAAGCATCTCGGAGTTGGAACATTCGTTTTGATGAGGTAGTCAAAGGGTTTGGCTTCGTTAGAAATGAAGAAGAGCACTGCGTCTATAAGAAGACTAGTGGGAGCGCACTTGTATTCTTGATTTTATATGTAGATGACATATTGTTAATCGGAAATGATATTCATATGCTGGAATCTGTAAAGTCTTCATTAAGAAATCGTTTCTCTATGAAGGACTTAGGAGAGGCAGCATTTATCTTGAGAATTAAGATCTATAGAGATAGGTCTAAAAGGCTGATTGGATTATGCCAAAATCGTACATTGACAAGGTGTTGAAGAGGTTCAACATGCAATATTCCAATAGAGGATTCTTGCCCATGTCACATGGTATTAGCCTTAGCAATAGCATTAGCAAGACTCGGTGTCTTTCGAACACTGATGAGGGGAACAGGACGAGTAAGATTCCATATGCTTCGGCAATTGAGTCTATAATGTATGCCATGATTTGTACACGACCAGATGTATCGTATGCTCTAAGTGATACGAGCAGATATCAGTTAGATCCAAGTGAAGGTCATTGGACAGCAGTTAAAAACATCCTCAAGTACTTGATGTTAGTGTTATGCCCTTGAGGCAATCATTTAGATGATTGTAACATGACTATGTTTATGAATAATAATATGATTATTGGTCCAATGAATGTATATCATTGTATTGATCAATAAGTATGTGACTTGCTTATGAAGCTCTTTACTTATTGATGTAATTCGATAAATATCTCTAATCGGTTATCATCGTATAGGACAACGATGAATAGATCAGCACATGTAGTGATCGATGATCATGCTTCATAGATCATGGGATATGGAGATATCATCTATACATTGTGGACTCAAGTTGAAGAACATGGGTTACATAGACCCGCAATGGGACACTGCGAGAATGTTACATTCTTATGAGTCATCAGTGTATCTCATACATAATAGATGTATGATCCTTAGACCTAAGATTGTCATATTCCCTACATGTGTAATAGTTTTGCTTGAGGCTATCAAACACTACTTCCTAACCGGATAGTTATAAAGGTAGCTTTCATGTTTACTATAAAACGTGCAGAGGGAAGTGCGTAGTCAAGATGGAATTTGCCACTCAAATGAAATGGAGATATATGACAAGGCCACTCGTGTGATATGATTAAGAAAGTGCATGGCCATGCCGTGATTGAGGAGTCAATCACAACTTATTAATATATCACGATACGAAAGATGGATTGAATCATCAAAGGATGACATGCTTCTCGCCTTGAGTTCAATCTTCATATACTTGGCAAAGGGATTATTACATGAGTACTTTTGATAGGTTCGGTCCGATTTGATCATAGTATGTTCGGGAGTTGGCATGCTTTGCAAGGAGCCGCTACCAACTATTGGATTAAAAAGGAGTTTTTCGAATCCTTGTCCAAACGTACGTAAACCTGCAGGGTCACACACTTAATGGGCTGGGATGCATTAATTTGGATTGGATCCGTAATTAATGGACCTCGTGGGCGTAGCACACTGATGGGCCCTGGTTTAGGAAGTAGTGTTTGATAGCCTCACGAGGTCCATTAATTACGGATCCAATCCAAATTAATGTGTCCCAGCCCATTAAGTGTGTGACCCTGTAGGTTTACATACGTTTGGACAAGGATTCAAAAAACTCCTTTTTAATCCAAAAGTTGGTAGCGGCTCCTTGCAAAGCATGCCAACTCCCGAACATAATATGATCAAATCGGACAGAACCTATCAAAATTACTCATGTAATAATCCCTTTGCCAAGTATATGAAGATTGAACTCAAGGCGAGAAGCATGTCATCCTTCGATGATTCAATCCATCTCTCGTATCATGATATATCAATAAGTTGTGATTGACTCCTCAATCACGGCATGGCCATGCACTTCCATAATCATATCACACGAGTGGCCTTGTCATATATCTCCATTTCATTTGAGTGGCAAATTCCATCTTGACTGTGCACTTCCCTCTACACGTTTTATAGTAAACATGAAAGCTACCTTTATAACCATCCGGTTAGGTAGTAGTGTTTGATAGCCCCAAGGAAAACTATTACATATGTAGGGAATATGACAATGTCCGGTCTAAGGATCATACATCTACTATGTATGAGATACACTGATGACTTATAAGAACGTAATATTCTCGCAGTGTCCCATTGTGGGTCTATCTAACCCATGTTCTTCAACATGAGTCCACAATGTATAGATGATATCTCCATATCCCATGATCTACGAAGCATGATCATCGATCACTACATGTGCTGATCTATTCATCGTTGTCCTATACGATGATATTCGATCAGAGATATTTATCAAATTACATCAATAAGTAAAGAGCTTCATAAGGAAGTCACATACTTGTTGATCAATACAATGATATACATTCATTGGACCAATAATCATATTATTATTCATAAACATAGTCATGTTATAATCATCTAAATGATTGCCTCAAGGGCATAACACTAACACATGCAGCGGTGGCCGTAGTGGTTTGTCGCTATGAACTTGATCAGTGCCGAACGCCCGAGTATGGCGTTGTAGGGAAGGTCTCGATGGATCACCTCAAAGGTAACCAGCTCGGTGCGGAAGTTGGTGGGGTCGCCGAAGGTGACGGGTAGAACCACTTGCCCGAGCGGTGTGGTGGAACTCCCTGGTACAATACCGAAGAAGGAAACTGCTATATTCTTGATCTTCGATCGAGGGATCTGCATTCAGTCTAGTGTGCTTGCTAAGAGCAAGTTGAGGGAGCTACCCCCCATCGACCATGATTCACCCGACCACAGTGTTGCTTATGGTCGGGGTCACGACCAGAGCGGTCTTGAGATCCTTGGATATTCCTGGGGAAGCATCATCCCAGGAGAAAGTAATCGGGGTTCCAGCCCATTTGCAGAGCTGGTCAGCGGGCTTCCCAGAGGAGGCTTGGTATACGGTTCGCGTAGCATCTTTGAGCTCACGCCGAGATTGATACGCTGATGACCCGCCGAAGATTACATCGACACGGCGGTTACCCTGCTGAAACTCTCGGTCAAGGTCTTCTAAGTCCTCACCGGCATTAACCCTATCGGGTCGCTCGTCCTTCTTCGAATGCGTGGGCATCTCTCCATGCCCATCGTAAAAGGCGTCCAGCTTATTCTGCCAGGTCCTCGGCACCCTGTGGTCGGGCGTCACATTGCTTTTGCCCAAGATGATTCTGTCCCTGCTAGGGTCGGTATTGTGTTCGTTGAGGTCGTGGTCGACCTTGCTGAGGTCGAGATCCTCCCTGGTCGGGTCGCGACTGCCCCTGGTCGAGACGCCACACTTCCATTACCTCGCACTCGCTGTTCATCGCAGCGACCACACACAGCCGGCCACCGCCGCTAACGCGGTCTCTCTTCTGCTTTTTGGCGTGTAGATCTGAGCCGTCGCCCTTAGTGTTCGATAGCCCGGCCTCACCAAAGTTGAGGCCAAGCTTGCCCTGGTTGTATTCGCGTTTCCAGTGCACAGCATCGTCTGTGTCCGCGTATCATTCTGCCATCTGGAAAAGCTTGTTGATGTCGAGCCTTGCCGTAATCTCCAGGTCCTCGGTAAGGCACCGGTCACAGATGCCGAACTTAAAGGCCTTGATGACGGCCACGTCAGAGACGCTCGGGATCGAGTTCCTCGTGCGGATGAATTAGCGCACAAAGTTGCAGAGTGCCTCATTCTTACCCTGGATGATGCGATCCAGGTCCTTCTCCCGTCCGGGGCGCTCGTAGCAGCTCTGGAAGTTAGAGCGGAGGGCGTCCCGTACCTAGCGCCATGATCGAAAGGAGCCAGGGGGTCTGATTGAAGAGCCAGGTGTGCGTCGCACCGTCCAACACCGTCGAGAGGTAAGTGGCCAACACGGTCTCATCTCCTCCGGCTGCAGGATCGTGGTCGAGTAGATCGAGAGGAACTCATCGGGGTTCTTGCTCCCGTTAAATCGCTCGATCGCAGCGGGTTTAAATCTGGCCGGCCAGCGCACCTGATGGAGGCTAGCAGAGTATGCTGGGCAGCCGTAGGCTGGCACAGCGCCACGCTGAGCATGGCATCCATCGCCGCTGGAGCTAGAGTCACGCTCGTCGCAGCGTTCGTACTCATGTCGGTGGTGCAGCTCGCGTCGATTGTGATGGTAGGCACAAGCGTCATTGGCGTGATAGTGCAGGCGGTCGTGGACATTTTGACGCCTAGGCAGGACGTCCGGAGAAAGGCTTTCGGACATGCTGTTGCTTGAATAGGCATTGCTGTTACTCTGCCGATGTCGAGCATGTTCATGGATTACGTTCCTGGCCTGACGACACGGAGGTTACCGGGATGGGCTTCGAGCTTGTCTGTACGAAGGTGATCGGCGAGATCATCGACGTTCACGTGAGGAGTCTCCATCGCTTGCCAGAGTGCGAGACCCAGGGCACGAGCTTCACCCTCGCTGTGAAGGGTCAACCTTGTCGGTCGCCTTGTCAGGCTCCACGACGAGAGCCTACCCAAAAAAGCCGATCTCGCCCAAGCAGGACCGGCCATAACCCAGGCGATGGCTCGCAAGCGCTCCCAGCTGGTGAAATCGCCTAGGCGGGCAGGGTTAGGCCGCCAGAACGAGGTACGGTTCCCCCCGTGATCTTCCCATCGGAGAGTGGTGATAGCTTCGTCGATGGTAACTTGAGCCAACCGACGCGCCTCCTCCGGGGTGTCCAGGCCATGATCCTCCGCTCCCTCGCTCAAGCCACGGCTGTCGGCCATGAAGACAAGGCGTTTGCATGGCGGTGGCGAGGGTGAGAACATGGTTGTGGAGCTCTTGTGCTCGGGAACCGCATCTGAGTCCGAGCTCGCCGAATGCGACATGTTGACGTTTGAAGGTGAAAGCGTTGGTGACATTGAAGCAATGAAGTTCTTTCGAACAAGTGAAACTCTTGGGCCCCATGGTGGGTGCTAGCTATCGACGATCGAGATTGCCTGACTGCAAGAAGAAGGGGGGAGTGATGTAGGAGTGGAACCCAAGATCATGCTCGCCGAAGGGAGGAACTATGATTGCCGCTAAGGGTGAGAACAAGAGAGCGGTTGACGCGAGGAGTTATAATGGTTCAAGCCCCTGGTACTGGTAACAGCTCTACTCCAGTCTTGCTCGGAGGCAAAAGGTAGACGATTATGTACTATGGTTTAATACAAGAGGTGCTCGAGCCGAAGTCGAGCACTGGTCTTTGTGTCGTGTCGTGTCTGTCTCTCCCCTTTCCCCACGCAGGGGGAAGTCTTTATACCTCTACTGCTGAGTTCATTACAAAAAACGGCCGGGCGAGATTCTCGGGGGAGTGGCGCCAGATCCGGACATGATGTGCAATGAAGTATGGCAATAATGGCGCTGGGAACCGTTTCCCACAATCGGCTTAACTCAACCTTTTAAGGCCCCTCTTTGACTCAGTAACTGCTAGTTTCTGCAATCTAACCGAGTCCTCCGAGCTTGCCCTCAATAGCAACCTGGGCCCTTGGTTGAGCGAGCTTGGTCCTTGGTCGAGCGAGCTCGGTCCTTGGTCGAGTGAGTTTGGGCCTAGTGGGCCATTGCCTGAGCGGGGTAACCAGTCCCCGACAGGACATTAGCATGTTAATCAACTAGATTGGTGGAAAATGAAACTCGTGTAGTTTGACGAGGAGGACTCTCAGGGAGTCTTCTATGTTTTTTCGATGAGACCAGAGTTCATTCATTTTCATGCTATTAGCACCAGAGATTATATTGTCTTCGCCAATTAGCACCTCCATCTCTCCAGAGGTAGAAGTGAACCGTGAAGAACATGGCGGAGCATTTTTTTGTGAGGATATGGAAAGGCCAACTTTCTTAGTTGCAATAGAGAAACGATAGCCATAATCGTAAGCCTTGGTAACATGAAAACTAGAAGCATCTCCACCAAGAGAATAGCTTAAAGCTAGAGCAACATATTGTTCATTCAAATGAAAAGAGAACATTGAAAAAGTGGCGAGTAGCAGAAAACTAGATGACGAAAAGGGGCCAAGATCAACAAAGGTTCCATACCGATGGAAAATATGATCCGCAACTCTCATCCACCTGAGAAATCCCACTCGGCTAAAAGGGAATCCTTGAAAACAGAGGGATCTTGAGACTTCAATGGGACCTTTTCAGAGTCGCATGTAGAGTCGCCTTCATAATCGCCCCCCTCATCATAGTGTATTCCTACGGTATTTTTCAAAGAGTGTTCCAAATGATCTGGGCTATCGGGTTTAATCCAAAGGTCGATCCGTAAGGGCATGTACAATGATGTGATGTTAGATGAAAATAGGGGGCTGATCCACACTACCAGCATAATCCTAATCGATCGAGCATTTAGCAATTGAAGTTGTAATCAGTGACTAGCATCCTGCGATCATTCTAATCACCTTGTAAATCGTGTACTCTTTTGAAGCCTCTTGGCTAATAAAGAAGCAATCCACATTGTCTCCGTTTTGATCTCTAGGAGCCCACAATTTACATTTTCGTAAGTTCGATTAAGGGACCCAAGGTGTTGGACATCAACAGCTGGCGCTAGAAGGAGGGTCCCCGTATATCAAAACCAAAACATTCTCTACAATGGACGAAGAAAACTGGTTTGATCTCGCAGATTATGCTCATCTCACCGCGGATGATGAGCCTACAGAAGAAAAATCTACTTTGAATATGTTTCTGAGGCAGAATTAGCGAAAATCGAGGCAGAGGTTGAAGCAGTGGAACAATCATCCTACGCGTCAAAGGTAAAACTCTCATCACCCCTCTAGCAATTCAAAGGAAGATACCCATGAGGCATTACCATGGAGATTGATAATGAAAATGTATTAAAAGGTAGTAATAACCTCTTGAAAATTTCAGCCTCGGAAGATTGTCTTCAAGGTCTAGATTATGCCCTATTATCAGATAAAGATAGAGGATTAACGCCTTCGTCTACTTGGGTCTCCTTGCTTGTGCAGTTACTAGTGTGAAAGGGGATAGCAGGCGAAACGTGAAGTTCAAGAAAATGCCAAAAATGCCGCTCAAAGTGAATATGGCTGACGTATGGTAGAGAAACAAAAGTCCATTGATGAGGCAAAACACTTGTATTACAAAGGTCAACTAAGCACCTCGCGGAGATTCCAAGTTTCTGGAGGACAGCCTCGTCAAGACACTACAATTACACTACCACCTTCTTAGGTGGTGGTAAGAGACTTCAACTTTGCTCAAAGTGCCTCGCAGGACACATCTCCCGTTGAGAAAATTCTCATTTTGTCAAATACAATTCTTAATCATCCAACGGAGGGAGAAGATGTAATGCAACAGTCATAAGATCCCTTGCTGCTAACTTGCAAGAAGCCGCAAATGAAGTACAAGTAAGGTCTATATCTACAATGTCTCAGACCGAATCCTACGTGGAGGGATCCTCGTCTGGTCGACACCAGCAAAGCGTTAGCCACCAGCGAAGAGGAAATCCACAATGGAGAAGTGTTTTCGAACGTCTTACCCCAGGTGAAGTTCTTAATCTTGGTTGGGGACGACCTCATTCTCCTAAGAATATGGACCAAACTCCTAACGTACTTTTACGCTCTGGACCAAACTCCTAAGAGTATGTAAAGCTTTTCCCCTGGGCTCAGAAATTTAACCTAGACTGAAAAATTCAAGCAATGATCTCTGTAGAGTTTTGATGGAACTCAAAATCCGTCAAAATTCTTGCAAGTCTATACCACCGCCATCCAGGCTACTGGAGGTGATGAAAAGGTAATGGCCAATTACCTCCCTACTGTCTTAAAAGGATCAGCACGAACTTGGCTGTTTAATCAGCTAGAAGGATCTATTTTTAGTTGGAAAATTTGTGCCATGCAATTTTAAACAATTTCAAAAGTTGTTATGCCAAGCCTCCTAAAGAAGATAATTTACATCGTCTTCGTCAAACTTCTGGCGAAAATTTGCGACAATTCATTAAATGCTTTGTAGAAGTGCGCAATACCATTCCCAATATATCTGATAGTTCTGTAATTCATGCATTTAAGTAGGCTATCTGTTATAAGTGATTCACTGAAGATCTTAATATTCATCTGCCATCTACCATACCAGAATTGTTCGATATGGCAGATCAATATTCAGATACTCATGAGGCAATTGAGCTAGAAGTTGAAAAAGATTTACAAGGGCCATGATCCACCCCAACCTGGCCTCTCGGGGCCAAAAGACCAGAAGTTGAAAAATATTTCCAAATCTGAAGATCTCAAGGGGATGAATAAGAAAAAGAACAAAAAGAATGCCCAGTGAGAAGTTGCAGGCATCTTAGAATGACTTGTGTACTCCAAGGGGAAGGCAACTTGGAAGAAATCAGTTGGTCATCAGGACGACCAGTCTAGCTCTAAAAAGCTTGGTGTGACTAGTGGCAATGGTCACTGGTGTCCATTGCACAGGGCATCAGGATATGACTTGCGGAATTTCGGAATGTGGAAAAAGCGCAAGAATGATTTTTACACTGGTAAGAGTCCTATGCCTACCTTACCATAAGGATCAAGCAATAAAGATGCAGATAGCGATGAACAAATAGGATATCAGAAGGCTGATAATCATGTCAATGTTATATTCGGAGGATCATCCGCATACGCTTCAAAAAGGCAGTTCAAAACTGTCGGGACCCGAATTCACCAATTCGAACCCACTGTGTTTACCGCACTAGTCCCAGGATCAACGCTAGTGCACACACCTTAACATTGGTACATATCACATTATACTCAACGATAATAATAATAATACTCCATTTATTGATATAGCTAAGTGTATGATCATACGACCAACTTACATTATTAAGCCATGCAGGGCTAGACTTGAAATATAAACTAAGACATATGCAGCAAAAAAAGAAGACGTAGATGACTCATCAATTCACCATAGGCAACTGACAAGGCTCGGATCCTAAAGACTCGTGTCCTCCTGGAACTTCTCCTCCAACAAAGGTGTAGACTCCTCAACTATTGATTGTGGTTGTTGGCAAGGGTAAGTACATAAATCACTCAACAAGTTGTGCACATAATGCAATTTTATATAACTATATGCAAGGCTTATTCCAAAGGAAAAGGCTATATGGTTATTTTGCAACAAAGCAGCATTTATGAACAATACAATAAATTGATTGTAAAGGCAGTAAAACAAATAACAATAATTAATAATTTTAGCATTTATCATCTAAACCAAGTTTCCAATCCAAAGTCAAGTTTCCAAACCACCAAATGGCAACCTGCCATCCATCTCAAGTTTCCATTTAATTAAACTAACCCTTAACTGTAATTCCCGAGCATTGCTCAATACCGTGAGCACGGCTATCTGAATAGATTTACACTCTACAGAGGTTATGCACTTTACCCACATGAGACAACCATACACCACAAAGGCAAGTGATTATTACAAAGCCTTTACAATGCCCTACCTTAACCCAGTACTACCCGCTAAGGTTTCAATACTGAAAGGACTGGTTACCACAACAGGTCCCCCCTCTTGCACCATGTGAGTTGATCCATAACTCGGGATTCACATCGCCATTCATAGTACCAAGCTAAGACATTGCAAATTAATCAGCTAGGCTATCCCATACCAGACATGTGGTTGCATGATTGACTCTGGTCAAAGGCTTGCAAGGTTAAGTCCTTAGGATGATCGAAGCAAGACTTCCACATACCCTCTGCCCATCGGGCCCACCTTGGCATGCTCGCCCCGTGCCACTTGCTCCAATCTAAGTGATTACCACCCCAATTGATTACCAAGCACCACGTGCCATCAACAATTCAACATCGTTGCATGACATCCCTCGCCAATACAACTCAATCTCATTATGTGACCATACATGACACACAAGTTCATATCATTGTTCCATATTCCATTAGTCAAGATTAAACATTGATGATTCAAGAACACGTGATGACATCGCATGGCTAAGCAGCTAACACGTCTAAACCATCCCATGTTCATTTTAGTATTAACCAACTATAATGAACCAATCTAGGGTGACAATAAATCATGGCATACAAATGATAAGGTAGGGTATAGATCCAATTAGTAGATTAACTAGACCCCAATTTAATATGAAACAATTGTATTCTTGAAATAATATACAATAAAGTAAAACAATATAGCGTCTTTGTAAACATGGGTTCAACATGATCAAAGCACAACTTGCCTTGGCAAAGGTCCTGTTCTTGCTCTGGAATTTGATCTTGGGTCGACGGATCCTCCTTCGAAGCGTCGTACAACTCAACGTCTACACGAACCAAAGGAGAAAACCAAATAAATACGAAAACAGAGAGCAAATGAACTCCAAAAATCAAATAAAATTCACCATTAAATAGATCTCAATTTTACAAATTTTTAGAAATTTGAATCACCTCAATCGGGGTTCGTATGAGGGAGAATGAGCTCTCGGAAGATCCAAAAATCCTAAAAATCAGAAAATTAAAAATCAAATAATAAACCAAATTATATTTTAATCTAAAACCGATTTATTGCGTCAGCATGACATCAGCACCGAGCCGGAACAATCGCATGCCGACACGTAGCCTCAGTCCATGCACCTGGCCCATGGGACCTCCTCTGGTCCACTGTGAACCCGGTGCATGACGCCTCGGTTATCCCCCACCACGCGTCGGCATGCTGTTGGTTCTCGGGTCGGCGCGATCATCACCGCAAGCTTAGATCCAACGGTAGACATCTAATCTGAGCGGTTCACTATTGCAAGCGGAGACATGGCGCTACCATAGTCGTTCGATGCTGATCTAATGGCTAACGAAGCTCGATCCGGACGATGGCGGCGCGGCGGCGAGACCTTACCGGACGCGAAGACAACGATGATCCCGCTGATGCTACGGTGTCAGAACGACGATGTTCTCTGGCTGCGCAGACGCATCTTGAGATGCTGGTCCTGGATTTGCACTCCACTCGACGATCGGACACCGGACGGCGACAAAAGCGCGGAAAAACCAGCGGCGGCGCCCTCTTTGCTACGGCGGGCTCTCTGAGGCGAACGGTGGAGGCACTGACGAAGCTTCCGGTGCCTACGGGTGCGCAACAATGTGGGGATCCTCGGGAGGCTACCCACACCTTAAATAGCCTCGGCGTCCGAGCTCTTCACGGAGACCTAACTTCGCACGGCAGCTGCGGCGCATCAGCAACGGACTCCGATTCCTTCACGGAAACGATGAACCCCAACTGTCCGCTCCAAGATCAACGGCCACGATTCAACCCCGCTGCGATACGATCCTAACCACCCATAACGGACAAATGATTCAGATCAAACTAACCCGAAACAACACGATCTAACCCATGCAAAACGTTCATGATCCAACGGTCAACGTCCTTAGGGTTTCTAGCCTCATCGCCTACCGTCTGCTCTTGATCCGACGGTCGACGAGAGATCTTCCAGAAGACGGGCCGACCAACTGAGCCGAACACGCACGAACAATACTGGGGCTTGGCCCAATACTGTTCAATGGGTTTTCGCCGATTTTTAAATTAAAATAATTACAGGAATTACTTTAATTAGTTTTTAGGCAGCAAAAACACTAGGAAAAATCCAAGAAAATTCTCAAAAATACTTTGGGACATTTTGAACTTAAATAAATTATTTTTAGCAAAAAAATTTATTTAATTTATCAATATTTAATTAGTTTTTTTAAAAGGACAATATACTTAATTTAAAATAAATTCAAATAAATCCAAAAAAATCAATAAATTCAGAAAATCATAAAATGCACAAATAGCAATAAGATAATATTAAAGGCAAATTTTGGGATGTTACAAAAACTGTATGGAGGGAGGTCAATAGCATCGACAACTGGACTGGAAAGCCGGAATATTCCAAGTGGTCAGATGTCGATCTCACCTTCAATAAGCAGGATTGCCCAAAAGGTGTGCCAGTCCCTGTAAAACTTCCATTAGTAGTTTTTCCTACTATTAGTAATTGCAAGGTTGGAAGAGTTTTAATTGATGGAGGAAGTTCTTTGGATTTACTTTTTATTCATACCTTGGATGAGATGCAAATCCCTCGTTCTAAGATAAGACCTGTTACAAACCCATTTTTTGGGATTGTACCTGGTCCATCAATAACTCCAGTGGGATAGATAGTATTACCTGTCACGTTTGGAAGTGCTGACAATTTCATGACAGAGTTGATTTCATTTGAAATTGTTAATTTTGAATCAGCATATAATGCCATTTTGGGTAGGCCTTCACTGAAAAAGTTTATGGTAGCCACTCATCACACCTACCAGAGCTTAAAGATACCTAGTCCAGAAGGTGTGATTGATATGCAAGGTAATGAAGTCACTGCGCTTAATTGTGATTGCAAGTCACTTTAAATTGTTGATCAATTATCATTAAGTAATACTAATGATGCAGAAAAGTCTTGTAAATCTAACAAGATGAAGAAGCTGAAGATAGCTCCTTAGCCCAATGAGCAAATTAGAGAAGTTCCCATTAATCCTGCTAACCAGTCAAAGACTGTTCGGATAGGGTCATCAATGGATGCCAAATAGGAAGACGCGCTCATTGCTTTCCTTCAGGCTAACGCAGATGTGTTTGCATGGAAACCATCCGACATGCCTGGCATCCCAAGGGAAGTAATAGAGCACAGGTTAGCCATACGATCTGACATACAACCAGTGAAGTAGAAGCTACGGTGATTCGCTCCTGATCGGCTTGCGAATCCGGTTATGGTCAAGAAAGCAAACGGTAAGTGGCACATATGCGTTAATTTTACCAGTTTAAATAAAGCTTGTCCAAAAGATAATTCTTCTTTGCCCTGGATCGACCAATTGGTGGACTCAACAATGGGTTGTGAATTGATGAGTTTCCTAGAAGCATACTCAGGTTATCATCAAATGAGCATGGCAAGTGAAGATGAAGAGAAAACTTCCTTCATAACTCCGTTCGGTGTCTACTGCTACAGGAAGATGCCATTCGGGCTGAAAAATTGTTTTATGCTCTATTAATGGCTTCTAGAAAATTGAGACATTATTTCTAATCTCATTGTATTACAATACCATCATCTTTTGCCTTGGGAAGTATCTTACATAACCCAGACGCAACTGTTCGGATTGCTAAGTGGGCAGTTGAACTTGGGTCATTTGATTTCCATTTCGTAGCCTGAACAGCAATTAAGTCTCAAATTTTGGCAGATTTTATCGCTGAATGGACAAACAGTGTGTTGAATTTTGTAGTCGGCAATAAATTTATAGGGCAGGTGCTAGATCTTAAACTCGAAGGTCACACAAGACAAGGGTTTAGACAGGTTCAGGCACTCGCGGAGGAGATAATACCCTAATCCTGTGTGCTGGGATTATATGGATCTCTTGGATCTAAGATCGCTCAAAGCGCAACGTGCTCTGGGCGAAAAGCAATATGTGTGTGTTGAGGCGATTGCTCCGTTGCTCGATTGTTGCCCGCCCTCTCCCTTATATAGCGGGAGTGGAGCGGCTTATAGAGTCCTGATCGGTTAGGAGACTTCGATCAGTTACTAGATTCTAGTCGATTACAGGATAGAGTTTTACATCTTTATCTACCATATTAACGACTCGGATTATAGCCGTATCTTTTATATATAAATATACATACAACTGTCTATAGGATGTGCCCCCTTTCCGTACGGCAGCAAGGCTTGGCGCAGGGCTTATCCTTTGGGCCTTCTACTTGGGCTTGTCTTCCCTTCAGGCGATGCTGGGCTAACCATGAAGATACCTGGTTTCATATATTCCACAGTAGCCCCCGAGTGATTCATGATCCGGTTGCTATGTCTCTTTCCGGTTCTCGACTTGAATCATTGTTCTAAGCTTCCTGCGTAGACTTCCGACTGGTTTTTTTTTCAGCTTCTTCTTGCAGGAAGTGGATTATGAAGGACTCGAATATAACCCTTGATTTTTTTACTTAAACTGGTTATAATCTTCTGTAAGACGTGTTTGTCGTGAGCGGCTTCGTGTACCTGACCCATATTTCAGTTGTGGATTGAATACTTCTTCCCGCTCGAGGCGAAGCTTTAACATCCTTTCTCTTCATGGATAAACACTGAACATTCTTCAAGGCTGCTCTGGTTTTCTGTGTCAACCCAAATTCCGAAAAACCTCTTTGGCTTCTGAAACTATATTAACTCCAAATCTCCTCGGCTTCTGATGCATTTACTTCATCCTCACTGTACCGGCTATAAAAGGCGAACCAACGCTTGTAAAATGCATTCTTTTGCGCTTAGTTCTCCATTCTCTTGCTCTGAGCTCCACCTCTTTTCGGAGAGATCTCCATGGCCAACCAAGGTCCTTCGACTACTGAGTTGTGGGCGCTTTTTGACCTCGCTATGGTGGAGTGGGCGGAAGACAAAGCCGCTGCCCTCGACCGCGTCGCCGTCGACACCCTCCTGGAGATCTTCCCCGCCCTTTACAGGGCCAGGGAGGCTCTTGTGGGCGCATTCGGTGTGTCTTGTGGGGTGAGGTTTAGAGCCCCTGTAAATATAATATAATAAAGAATTACCTTTTCCAAGTATCCTTCGTGATTGTCATTTGTCTTGGCTCTGGCCCAGCTTGGGGTACATCGAAGCTTGCATGTCTCTTTGGTCGAGCGACATCCATATCCGATCGTCGTAGGATACATCCTTAGGTCCAAACCTCGGGACATATTAGCTTCACACGTGGCTCTTGGCCGAGCGACACCCACGTCCGATTGCTGTAGGATATAGCTTAAGCTTGACCTAATGCATATCAGGATTTTCATGGCTCATGGCCGAATGATGCCCATATCCGATTGCTGTAGGATATAGCTTAGGCTCGTCTTGGAGCGCAACATGCTTACGTGGCTCTTGGCCGAGTGATACCCATATCCGACTGGTGTAGGATATAGCTTAGGCTCAACTTGGAGCGTACCACACATACGTGGCTCTTGGCCGAGTGATACCTATACCCGACTGATGTAGGATATAGCTCTGGCTCATCTTGGGACATATCAAGGACTTCTTGGCTCATGGCCGAGTGATGCCCATACCCGACTGTTGTAGGATATGGCTCTGGTCCGACTCGGGACACATCGAGGTTAATCCGAACGGTATCTGTACTCATTTATTACGATGCACAGCTTTTTGACCCTCATGGGGCATATCATTGGAGTCGTGCCCGTTTAGGCTAATCTCGTGATATATGATTCCATCATGCGGTAACCACCTAGCGACCCAACATGGGGCATATCACAAGAAGATATATTTTTTATCCAAATTGGAGGATATCCACATCCCGCTTAGCACGGTAAGTGGTTAAACATCCCATCGTGGGGTGCAACGTGTCCCAAATATGACTTGTTCAAACCACGACTGTCTCTATAAGTCAGAACGTCGGGCCAGTCAAATCATTATGAAGCATAAGGAAGGGCGAGACGTTTCGCAATCTTTTTCCCGCCGATTCGGCGAAAACCTAATTTTTTCCCCCTTTAAAGGCTAAGCCATGCGTCGCCCGACGGTTCATTCTTTCCACCGTGCACTCTTGCCCCTTCTGCTTCCTTGTCTCTCCGATTTCTCCGCCGCTAGGGTTATCCGCTGCTGCGTCCGCATTTTCGCGCTGCCATTGATCTCTCCTTCGAAGATGTCTTCTCCTCCTTCCAAGGTCTCCTCTTCGCAGCCTTCGCTCTAGGATTGGACGACCTCGATCACGATAGAGGAGAAACTGCAGTCCATGGTGAATGATGGGGTTCTCCCAGATTTGGCTTTGATCTCCGCTCGGCCGGCTGCTGGTGAATCCATCCCCACTCCTCATCCTGAAGAAGTCGTGGTATTTGAGTCTTTCTTCCAGCGTGGGCTAGGTCTTCCGACCTGTGCTTTTCTCCGCGACCTTCTCTTCTTCTATGACATCGAGTTTGTGAACTTGAATACCAACTCTATTTTGCTAATCTCTATCTTTGTTCACCTTTGCGAAGCTTTCTTGGGCATCCGCCCTCATTTTGATCTTTTCCACCATGTTTACCTTCTGAAGCCTATCCCTCAAAAAGCGACCCCAAGGTAATTGGGGGAGCCGGATTCCAACTTCGGGAGGGGCTAAAGAAATCACTTTGCTATTACTTTCAAGTCTTCGAATAAAGGCTGGCACCAGGAGTGGTTTTATTGTGCCAATCCTGATCCAGCTCTCTCTTCTTTCATCGGGCGCCGGCCGAAGGTGTCCCTCTCTTTGTCTTCTGTCGGTGATGCCTGCAACATGGATCAAGTGCAAGACCTCTTGGTGCTTATTAGCAAATTAAAGGAAGAGGGCCTCACAGGGGTTGGTCTAGCCCTTCACTTTGTTGCTCGCCGGATTCAGCCCCTGAAGGAGCGCGTCCATCTGGGGTATCAGTTTAAGGGAAAGGACGATCCGACCCAAGAATTGTTCGACTTGATAACGAAAGAGCAAATTTTTGCTTGAGTAGGCGATTTTTTATCCCGAGCGTTGAAATGCCCACCAGATGCCCCAAGGCCTTCTCTGCATCGAATCCTCCTCCTGAGGTGAGAAAGTTTTGCCGATAGATTTTTACATCCGTCTCTTGAATGACTTCTGACTTTTAATCTTCCTTTCCAGGATCGAGTGGCCTTCTTTACCGACGCGCCTCTTCCGGAAATGCCCACTCGTATAGGCGATTCCTCGAAGCGGCCAGCGAGCTCTCCTGCGTGAGATCCCGCTACCAAGAAGGGGAAGAAAACGATGGCCAAGGACCCTGCGAAGCTCCGACGCCCGACTGGTGGTCCCAAAATGCAGGAACCGTCGGCACGAGCCCCGGTGCCTTCGGCTCCCCTTTCCAGCGAGCCCACTACCCGGTCGAGTCCAACTCCGAAGGACTCTAGCGGTCAAGAGGAGCCCAGCGTACCGGTCTGCGGCACCCCGAGTGGTTCCTCAGGGAGCGGCTCGGCCACTCGGAAGAAGCCCCCGATGAGGATGAAGAAGTCCGACAGGTTTGTTACTCTATCGACTCTTATTTGACGCGTTTCGCCGGCTTGTTTACTGACAGCTCTTCTCGTAGGAATCATTCTCTCGATGGTCCCGTCGAGACACCGTCTAGGGCTACTGAAGAGGCTGGGCCCACGGAGGTTCAAGTCCCGGTTGAGGGGGCTTCGCCCGGGGACACAGGAGCGCCCCCGAGCCTCAGCCGCCTTCACCGATGCCTCGTGCTTCGGTATCAGGCTCTGCTGCTCAGGAGCCCATCCCCCGTCCGTCTCCCAAGGTTGAAGAGATCTCCCGGGTTTCGCCGACTCCTGCTCGCCCCTGGCTCATAATGCGAGATGCGTGGGTTGATGAGGAGGACGACTTGAAGCTTCTGGATGACTCGGAGGAGGAGAGGGAGAGGAATGACTTTTACAGTCATGCCACTGCTTGTGCACGCCTAGCCCGGGTAAAATTTTCTCTACTCTCGCCGTCTTCTTGCTTACGTCAGTCAGCATGTAGTCACCTTTTCCTGTGATACTTACAGAAATTAGGGGAGCGCTCCGAAAAGAAGTCCGAGTACCTTCAGGAGATGCTTAGGAGGTCCGACAGCGCCGGGAATAATCGCCGAATCGGAGCGGATCAAGGTGGACATGCAAACGAGTGCGAGCTCTTGATCGGAGGTCCAGTCTTTGCTGGTCGAGAAGGAGACTCTTCGGCAAGAGAAGATAGATGTCGTCGGCTCCCTTCGTGGTAGATATTTCTCGGACCATCTCATGCTTTCATTTAATCGTCTCGTTTTTTGATCTTCTTATCATCGTGTCAGCTCGGTACTCTGCTAATGTATAGCTCCAGGGGCAACTTAAAACTTCGGAGAAGGAGCTATAAGGTACGGTTGGCAGCTTGGACCTCCCATGTCTTCATTGCTTTCTTGGTACTTCTTAATACTCTGTCTTGCAGATTATAAACTCAAAACACGGGCGCAATACGTCGTTTTTAACGAAAAAGTCGAAGCCCTTGAGACGTCTTGCGCCAGGCTTCATGAAGCCTCCGAGCCGCTGTTGAGTTCGCTTCATCCTGAAGGTGAGAGGCCACTCAGCAGGGATCAGGTCATCTCTCAACTGGAGGAAGCCCCTAAGGCGCTCAAGAAACTTTTGAAGGAGACAGCGACCAATGGTGCTAGCCAGGCTTTGGCAATCACCAAGTCACTCTATCCCCGAGTGGATCTTGAAGCAATTAAGGAAGGCTACGCCTGCAATGTAGATGAAGATCGGCCCACTGAGTTCTGGGAGGAAGTCAAGGATGCCTCTATGACCATTGTAGAAACTCTGGAGCTGTAAACGAGATATATGAAAAAATTTCTTTGTTCATGCATTTTGTCTTTCAAGTATGCTGCTTTGTCCGAGTGGTTTTGACATATCGTTATCCGACTAGTCCATTGATCTACGAGGCATGGTTCATGACGCATGTCTCAGAGTCTTAACATCGTAGGAGCAAAGCAATCGGACGCATAAATTACGAGAAGTTTGAACGAAAATAACTTTAAGAGCGAACATTTATTCATAAAGAAACAATTGAATTACAAAGTTCAAGTGAAAAAACGACGTAGGTGTTCTATGTTCCAAGTGTTGCTGACTGCCGTGCCATCTTCACGCTTGAGCTTATAAGCTTCAGGGCGTATCACTTCATCGATGAGGTAAGGGCCTTCCAAGCTTGGGGAGAGCTTATGCTCACACTTCTGATTCTTTCTAAGGACCAGATCTCCTTTAGAGAACGCGCGGCTCCTCACATTGCGTCCATGATAGCGACATAAGCCCTGAAGATATTTTGCCGACTGAATTGTTGTGATGTCTCTAGCTTCTTCCAGTCGATCGAGGTCTTCTTGCTGGCTCTATTCCGAAGCGACTTCTTAATAGCTCTGAACCCGTGGGGATCCGAATTCTAACTCGGTGGGGAGGACCGCCTCTGAGCCATACACCAGGAAGAAAGGTGACTGCCCGGTTGCTCTGCTAGGGGTGGTTCGCAGCCCCCAGAGTACCGAAGGCAATTCTTTGACCCACCGAGTGGTGTATGGTTTGAGACGATCGAAAATCCTTGCCTTTAGGCCTTGTAAAACCATGTCGTTGGCTCGCTCAACCTGCCCATTACTTCGGGGGTGTGCTACTAATGCGAAGCAAATCTTTATGCCGAGTTCGTCGCACCAGTCTTGAAATATGTCGCCTCTGAATTGGGTGTCATTATCCGTGATGATTCGGTTTGGTACGCCGAATCTAACCACGATTTCATGGAAGAATTCTTTGGCCTTTGTAGCTGTGATTATGGCAACTGGCTTGGCCTCAATTCATTTGGTGAATTTGTCGACAGCCACGAAGAGGTGAGTATAACCGCCTTGGGCCTTCTTCAAAGGTCCCACCATGTCGAATTTCTGGACCATAAGCGGCCGGTGATTGGGATAGTTTGTAGCTCTTGTGCCGGTTTGTTCATCTGTCGCGCAAAGAACTGGCATCCTTCGCATGTTCGGACGATGTCCTCCTCATCAGTGATGGCAGTCGGCCAGAGAAATCCCTAACGGATAAGCCTTACCAACTAGGGTTGATGACGCCGAGTGGTTCCCGTAGACTCCCAAGTGGATCTCCATGAGGAGATCTCTCCCTTCTTGTTCTGATATGCACCGTCGTAGTGCACCAGAGGAACTCTTGCGATAGAGTTCTTCCCTGATCACTACATAGCTCTTGCTTCGGCGCATTATTCGTTCGGCTTGTACGCAGTCTTCGGGTAGTTCGTCCTTCGTCAAATAGTCCAGATATGGAGCTGTCCAATCGGGGGTAATGACTAGAACTTCAGCTTCAACGTTTCTCTCCGCCGGGGCGTCTAGCTTTGACCGAGTGCTAATCGTGGGCTTATGAATTTCTTCAACGAATACTCCCACGGGCACTGTTGACCGGCAGGATCCCATTTTTCCCAGCTCGTCGGCAGCTTCATTGTCCCGACGGAGCACATGAACGAGTTCCAAGCCGTCGAAGTTGCCTTCCAGCTTGCGTACCTCCTGGCAGTAGGCAGCCATGTTGTCTTCGATGCAGGACCATTCTTTTTGCACTTGATTGACCACGAGCATTGAATCTCCGCGGACCGCCGAACGTTGGATACCGAGCGATATGGCGATACGGAGCCCATGGATGAGTGCCTCGTACTCGGCGGCGTTGTTTGATGCGGGAAAAAGTATCTGCAGAACGTACCTCAATCTTTCTCCACTTGGTGATATGAGCACAATACCAGCCCCTGAGCCGCTGAGCATGAGGGAACCGTCGAAGTACATCGTCCAATACTCAAGTTCCTTGATAACCGCCGGATTTTGAAGTTCTGTCCACTCGGCAGTGAAGTCGGCGAGTGCTTGAGACTTGATGGCTGTGCGAGGCTTGAAATGGATATCAAAAGCTTCAAGCTCGACTGCCCATTTTGCAATTCTCCCAGTGGCCTCCTGGTTGTGAAGAATATCTCCTATTGGGAAGGAGGTGACCACCGAAACAACATGCTCTTGGAAGTAGTGCTTGAGCTTGCAAGATGTAAGAAGTACGGCATATAATAATTTTTGTACTTGCGGATACCGCTCCTTAGATTCACTCAGGACCTCGCTGACGAAGTAGACCGGGTGTTAAATCTTTTGCACGTGGCCCGGCTCCTCCCTTTCTACGATGACCGCAGCGGTGACTACATGAGTCGTTGCAGCAATGTAAAGTAGCAGAGGTTCCTCTGGCATCAGCGAAACCAAGACCAGGGGCGTTGTTAAGAAGGTATTTAGATCTTCAAACGCTTGCTGTGCCTCTGGCGTCCATTGGAACATGTCTTGCTTCTTGAGGAGTTTAAAGAATGGCATACCTCGCATACCCAGTCGGGAAATAAACCTGCTGAGTACGGCCATGCATCCTGTAAGCTTTTGGACGTCCTTCTGGCAAGTTGGTGCTTCCATATTTGATATGGCCCTGATCTTCTCTGGGTTGGCCTCAATGCCTCGTTGGGATACGATAAACCCGAGCAGTTTTCCCGAAGATACTCTGAAAACACAATTCTCGGGATTAAGCTTCATCCTGAAAGCCCTTAGACTCTCGAACGTCTCGGTCAGGTCGGCGATAAGGTCCTTCCTTTCCCAAGTCTTCACCACGACATCGTCCACGTATGCCTCCACATTGCGTCCGAGCTGGGCGTGAAAACACCGCTGTATTGCATGCTGATACGTAGCACCAGCATTTTTCAACCTGAATGCCATCGTGATATAGCAAAAGGCTCCAAAAGGCGTGATGAATGAAGTCTTGATATGATCTTCCACCTTTAGGCGAATCTGATGGTACCCTGAGTAAGCATCGAGAAAACTGAGAATTTCGCACCAGGCGGTCGAGTCAACCACCTGATCAATTCGAGGTAGCCCAAAGGGATCCTTTGGACATGCCTTGTTGAGATCAGTATAATCAACGCACATGCGCCAAGTTTTATTCTTCTTTTGAACTAGTACAGGGTTTGCCAACCAATCTGGATGGTACACTTGTTTTATAAAGCCTGCAGCTAATAGCTTGGTGATCTCCTGCTTGATGGCGTTTCGGCGATCCAGAGCGAACCGCCGGAGTCTTTGCTTGATAGGCTTTGCCTTTTCATCGACGTGTAAGGAATGCTTGATCACCTCCCTAGGAACACCCGGCATGTCGGATGGTTTTCAGGCAAAGATGTCCTTGTTAGCCTGGAGAAAGGTGACGAGCGCGCCTTCCTATTTATCCTCGAGCCTTAACCCGATCAGAGTCGTTTTGGACGAGTCGGATGGGTCGAGAATGATTCTCTTGGTTCCTTCGCCAGGCTTCATCCCTGACATGGCCTGCTTCTTGGACGAGACGTCGCCTTTTTCTTGCAATGTGGCAGCCTCTATTTGGATTTTCTTCCCTTCGGCGGTTGCCTCCTGCAGCTCAGCAAGTTCACAATTCTCTCGATCGCATTCCAGAGATCGCTTGATGTCGCTGCGAACCGTGATGACTCTTCTGGGTCCCGGCATCTTCATCATCAAGTAGGTGTAGTGCGGGACGGCCATGAATCTAGCCATACCGAGCCTTCCCAAGATAGCGTGGTACGCTGTCTCGAAATCGGCCACTTCGAAACTTACATACTCAGTCCGGTAGTTGTCTTTGGTACCGAACATAACGGGCAAAGAAATCTGCCCGAGTGGAAACAAAGACGCCCCAGGGATCACCCCATGGAACGGCTGAGTGCTCGGCCTTAGCTCGGAGCGAGGGATGTTCATATCGTCGAAGGTCTTGGCGAATAAGACGTTGAGTCTACTCCCTCCATCGATCAATACCTTCTTGAGCTTTACACTGCGAATGACAGGGTCGAGCACTAGAGGGTACTTACCCGGATGCAGAACCCGGTTGGGGTGATCTGAGCGATCGAAGGTGATCGGGACCTCAGACCACTTAAGGTACTGGGGGGTCGCTGGTTCCACCGCATTGATCTCCCGAGTGGTGAGCTTTTGCTTCTGCTTGGACTCGTATCCGGTGGAGCCTCCGTAGATGTAGTTCAGCTCTTGCTCGGGCTCTTGGTAGTCATCCTCGTCTGGAAGGTCTTTCTTTTTGGCTGCCTCATCCTTCGCTGGGGCCGGCTGCTTGTTGCTTTCCCGCACAAAACACTTCAGGGTGAAGCAGTCTTTGGCGGCGTGCTTTCCCTTGGGGTGGAAGGGACAGATCGCATCCATAACCGAATGATAATTGGGCGCCTTCCTCCGTATGGCTCGGGGCCGGTTGCGTTCTGTTACCGCAACTAGCTCCTCGCCTTTCCGCTTCTTGTCTTTGTGCTTGGAGGACTCGGCCTTGTCGCCTTTACTCTTCTGTGGTGGGCGATCTTCTTGGCGCTCGGCCAGGGCGTCTTAGGCTATGTCGTAGCGGTCGGCCAATGCAAACATCTCCTTTATGGAGGCCGGGGGTCTCCTGGACATTTTCTTGATTAGATCAGGATCACTTACCCCCTTCTGAAAGGCTGCCACCACCACAGCGTCAGATACGTCCCTGATGGTGTTCTTCTTCTACACGAAACGCCGGATGAAATCTCTCAGCGTCTCGTCCATCTTCTGGTGAAGCTGGTATAGGTCCCACGGAGTACCAGGCCTCTCGTAGGTTCCCTGGAAGTTCGCGATGAATTGATCGCAAAGATCGCTCCAGGAGTCCACCGAGTTCGCAGGAAGTCCCGTGAGCCATGCTTGAGTCGAGGGGGTGAGATTGACTGGCAGATAATTCGCCATGACATTCTGATTGCCCCCGGCCGCTTTGACCGCCAGGGCATAGACCTGCAGCCAAGCTTCCGGATCTCGCTCCCCATCTAACTTGATGATGCCCTTGGGATTGAATCCTTCAGGCCATACCACTCGGCGTAGCTGAGTAATGAACGCCCAGATCCCGTCAATAGATCTCTCATCATGATGAGGGGGAGACCGGCGTGGCGAGCCTCTGGCTCGGCGATTGTCTTCAACAAGTCAGGGTGGAGTTCGGCGCGGCGAGTCCATGACCCGGTGATCGTCGTCGTTCCGACCCTGGTGATGATAGTCTCTGTGGTCGTCGTAGTCTTCGTACCTTCGATCACTTCGTCGATTGTGACCAGTGGCGAAGCTCTCGTAGTCGTCGTGGCGCCCTCGTCGTTCTTCCTCGTCCCGCTCTTGTCATCTGGCAGTGATGTCTTGGCGGAGGTCGCGGTTGAGAATTCGGCGAGCGTCTCCAACTGGTGGTGTGAGGCGCCGACTACCTGAATTCTGATTGGTTGCAGTCCGGCTGCTAGCGACACGAGTGGCAGCGTGGGAACGTGGGTGCGCTTCCCCTACCGGCTTCTCCTGATTTGCTTAATCGCTGCCGTCATCACCATGGCCTTGATCTCGGCCATGATTGGGGCTGCCGGGCTGTCAGACGCAATCATTGAATCCAGTGTATCAAGAAGCGTCTTGGAGGCGACGAAGTTCTGCAGCGGTGTATGGAAGACAGCTTGGTCTCCTAACCTGGACTGCAGGATGTCCTCGCGGACATGGCAACCGCGCGATCGAAGCGATCGCGTCTGCTCCTCCTTACCCTTACAAAGACGATCTTCCTCCACGGCCTCTTGATCTTCTTGTTGGCGTTGGAGATCGATCCTCTGCTCCTCTATCGTGAAGACGCCACGAAGGTCATAACAGTTCCTCACGATGCCGACTGGTTCGCTGGAAGAGTCAGAGCGGCATACCTGAGATGGGTTGGCCTGATCTCCACCAGATTGGATCTGGTTTTGAACCAGGCAGACAAGCTCTCCGTGTGAATCTGCAACGAAGTCCAGGCTTCCGAAGTGAAAAGCCTGGCCGAAGATGAAGGTGGCGGTGATTCCGCGGATAGCTGCCATCGAGTCTGTAGGAAAAGATTTTAGCGCTTCCTCTACCTAGCGCGCCAACTGTCGACTTTTGTAGTCGGCAATAAATTTATGGGGCAGGCGCTAGATCTCAAACTCGAAGGTCACACAAGACAAGGGTTTAGACAGGTTCAGGCTCTCGCGGAGGAGATAATACCCTAATCCTGTGTGTTGGGATTATATGGATCTCTTGGATCTAAGATCGCTCAAAGCGCAACGTTCTCTGGGCGAAAATCAATGTGTGTGTGTTGAGGCGATTGCTCCGTTGCTCGATTGTTGCCCGCCCTCTCCCTTATATAGCAGGAGTGGGGTGGCTTACAGAGTCCTGATTGGTTAGGAGACTCCGATCGATTACTAGATTCTAGTCGGTTACAGGATAGAGTTTTACATCTTTATCTACCCTATTAACGACTCGGATTACAGCCGTATCTTTTATATCTTATCCTTTGGGCCTTCTACTTGGGCTTGTCTTCTCTTCAGGCGATGCTGGGCCGACCATGAAGATACCTGGTTTCATATATTCCACACAGTGAAACCTCTATAAAAGAGGATACAACTGATACCAACCACTGGAAATTATACTTTGATGGTTCTCGAGAGATAAAAGGCTTGGGGGATAGTATAGTATTAGTAATGCCTCAAAGCGACCAGTTAAAATATGTAATTCAAATACACTTCCATGCTACTAATAATATAGCAGAGTACGATAGTCTTCTAGCCAGGCTCCAAGCAGCAAAATCCATTGGAGTCCATTGACTTCTTGAAGTGGGCAATTCGCAATTGTTCATAAACTAGGTTAGCAAGGAATACAGGATATCCGTTGAGGTAAAGGCTCACTACTTGGATGAAGTGAGGAAGTTGGAAAAATAATTTAGTCATTTCGAAGTCCAATATATACTGTGGGAAGATAATATCTTAGTGGACTAGTTATCAAAATTGGGTTCCTCACGATCACCTGTTCCAACAGGTGTGTTTCTTGAATATCTGTCTAAGCCTTCTATAGGTATATCCATAGAAAAATCCCCGACTAGTACAGAGGTCAGAGTCCTTGAGCAGAATTCAGATTGGGCTAAACCATTTAAAGCCTATCTAGAAAATAGGACAGTGCCTGAGGATATTCATGAAAATGACAGATTAATTCGAAAGGCGCTAATGTACAAATTTCTCGACAATACTTTATATATAGAAAGGGCACGCATAGTGTTCTCATGCAATCTATTACTAGGAATAGGGAAAAACATTGCTTAATAAGATACTTAGGGGCTTGTGACGAGAGTATGCTTCATACAAAACACTAGTCGATAAAGCTTTCCGATAAGGTTTTAATTGGCCCATTGCTTTGCAAGATGCCATGCATTTTGTGAAAACTTGTGAGCAATGCCAATTTCATGCATGATAAGTACATTTACCTGCTAATCAACTACAAGTCATACCTTTGTCATGGCCATTTTTGACATGGGGAATTGATATAGTAGGTCCTTTACCAAGAGCAACTAGTGGATTCAAATTCTTATTTGTTGCAATAGATATATTCACAAAATAGATTGAAGACGAGCCTGTGGTCTCTATTATGACTCAAGCTGCGAAGAAGTTCTTTGTGAAAAATATAGTCACTAAATTTTGTGTACCTAGTAGACTAATTACTGATAATATATCACAATTCGTTAGTGGTCTGTTTTAAGACTAATGTGATGAAATATGCACAAAGATTTGTTACGCTTGAGTCGCTCATCCTCAAAGTAATGGAGTAGTTGAAAGACCTAACGATCAAATTATACAAGGTATAAAGAAAAGAGTGTTTGATCGTCTTACCAAATGCTCAAGGGCTTCAGTAGACAGCCTCTACTCTGTGCTCTGGGCCATCAGAACAACGATCAGTAGAGCAACATGAGAAACTCCTTTTCAATTGGTCTACAGAGCTGAAGCTGTGTTGCCAAATGAGATTCATTTAGGATCTACACGGACATCTCTCTATGAGCAGGTCAATCAAGAAGACCAGCATGAAGATGTTATCAATCTCTTAGAAGAAAAGCGAGATCGAGCACTTATCAGGTCAGCAACCTATCTACAAGGCTTAAGAAGATATTACAACAAATGAGTTCAACAATAAATATTAAATGTGGGAGACTTGGTTCTAAGGCGTATGCAGAATTAGTCTAACTTGAATAAGTTATCTCCCAAGTGGGAAGGTCCCTTTATTGTAATAGCAATTGCGCGACCATGATCTCTTCGGCTTCCTGGGAAGATGGAAGAATTCTGTCCAATACTTGGAACATCCAGCATCTTCGCAGGTTTTATGTGTGAATAAATTTCTTTTTCATTTACATATGACATCGCTTTAATTGTTATGTTTCAAAATTGTTTATATTCTGATAATCCTCTGGGAATTCACAAGAGTAATCATTTGACCGACCTCTATATAAGCAGCGTATAAGGTTGCTGGTCGGGTTGTGAGATAACATCTAATAGAGACTTTTCTTGTAAGCCAGTTCTTACTGCATTGAAACTCGTTAGCATGACCTTATCTCCAATCTGCTTCCCGTTAACACAAAGTACTTCATGAAAAGAATAGGTCGTCACTCACATAACTGTTTGTATTCCGAACACATTGTTGTTCAGTACATATACAGTTGGGGGCTAGTGATATACTCAGAAAAATATGCACAGAATAAATACAAGGAATAGAACATGACACAAAAAGAGATTCTTTTCTCATTCATTTGAATAGATCATACATTTTGCTTATATGTAATCTTTACATTGCTCATGTATGTCTCAATGGAAGGAGCTGCTTTTGCACGTTTTCTATTGATCTCTTCTTGAGTACTAAGCTTCAGGTCAAGCGCCAGTCTCTTCAGCTCAACCATATCCTTGTAGAAGTGCCTCAACTTGACAAAGAGGGTACTTACTTGGGCGGCGATTGAAGCTCAGGGCGCTACCTTGATAATTTTCACCATGACGGGGATCTGGTTCTGGATGATCTTTAATTGATCGTTTACCCCCTCGACCAACTCATCAACCGACGGATTAGGATTTGTATGTTTTACTTCTTTTCCCTTTAAATCCGTGGTGATTTTCTGAAGCTGTTCCAAAATAAAATTCATAGTGGCTTTCCTACCTCTCTAAACTGTGGCAGTCTTTTGCGAAGATTTTTAACTGGTCGGTTAATCTGTCTATATCATCCTTCATCACCGACCTTTGCTCTTCAGCTTTTATTCTCTCTTCTCCCAATGCGAAAATTTGACATTATCTAGCCTTTATTATATTTTTCAACTCTGCAAAGTTTAAATTCATATTTACTTTCAATTTACCAAAATAAAAATTGAGTTCACGGTAGGTCGGAATTCTATTATTACCTGATATGTTAGACTCCTTTGCCTGAAGAATATTTTTATACTCCTCGGAGAGCCTTTGGACCTTTGTCTTCATTCCTTTTGAATGCCTCATGGAGTCTGGCAGTTTTTTCCTCATGGTAACTCTTGGTGGCGAAAAGGTCAAATTTGTAACCCTTAGCGGTATTCTGGGCCACCAGGAGTTGCTTCTCTAATTCTTTTATTTGTTCTTTTTGTATGTGTCAGAACAGTTATGTTAGAACAAGATAAGAGAAAAGAAGAAATAGCAATAAAGTTTTTCTTACTTTTTTACTTCAACATTAACCAGAATCCTTGCCTGCTGGCTTAACATCTCAAATATTTCATGCGAATGCTAAAAAAGAGCAAAAGAGCAAATTAATTAAGAGTTACTTTTTCTCGAAAATGGAGAAAAAGTGAATATGATGAATACCTTTGCCTGCAAGTTATCAAAAACCCGTTTGAAGTCCCTCTAGTCAGATTGAATAGAGGAAGAATCTAATGGTAAAACCATTGGATGGATGATGTCAGTACTTATTGCCTTTTCAGGCACTACTTCCATCCCTTTCTCTTCACTGGTCGCAACACCCAATGTTTCCTTCCTATAGTAGGGAGGTCATCGATCTCCCCGGCGGCAGAAGCCTCCTCAGTGGTGGTGGTCGTCCCGACCACCTTGGTTGTTATCATGGTGGAGGGATTAACTCCCTCCGTGGTCGGCGGACCTTGACCGACCAGCGGGTCACCACCAGCGGTCAAAGAGTTTTCACCTTTGACGCGGGGTGGGTTTATTTGCCCACTGGACAGAGGAGCCTCTTTCGTCGAAACTAAGGCCTGTTCCAAACTGGTCATCACCAAGGTGACCAGTGGGTTGGCCTTAATACTGACCTGGGCAGCCACATCCTGATCCACAAAGGAACCCAGAGTAGTTGCCTAGGGGCTAAAAAACAAATAACAAAAAAATTCTTAAATTCTGAAGACAAGTACTCAGAAATAAAGGTATATGCAAAGAAAAATTACAAACCTGCACTGAAGTCCTGAGACTATTTCCCAGGATAGCATGAGCGAAGATGTTCCAACATCCGGGTCGGCGATCTTCTTCTTCCTCCTTATAAATAGAGGATTATTGTCCGCTGAGTCCTCACTCTCACCCTAAACAAATGGTGAAGAGGAAAGCGGTATGCTACGCTAGCACAAAAAAAATACCGCATAACTAGAAAGCTACTCGCAAGAAGGGGATCATAGATTAGATTACCACTAGACGCGCAGTTGCGGAATCTTTCGCTCGTCGATGTAGTGGATCGTTCTCGCCTCGCCGTGGATCGTCCTCCCACGCCGTAGTCGCAGCAGCGTCACCACAGTAGTCCACACGTCCGGGGCTAGAATGTCGTGCGTCGGTGTGCAAACACTTGGTCTCTCGGTAGGGGCAGCGAGAGGAGGAGGCTAGGGTTTCGGGTGAAACACTTCTAGACCGTAGGAAAGCACACCCTGCGCCCACCCTCCTCCACTCCTTATATAGCCACGAGATGAAACCCTAAACCAGGGCCCATCAGTGTGCTAAGCCCACGAGGTCCATTAATTACGGATCCAATCCAAATTAATGCGTCCCAGCCCATTAAGTGTGTGACCCTGCAGGTTCACGTACGTTTGGACATGGATTCGGAAAACTCCTTTTCAATCCAATAGTTGGTAGCGGCTCCTTGCAAAGCATGCCAACTCCCAAACATACTGTGATCAAATCGGACAGGACCTATCAAAAGTACTCATGTAATAATCCCTTTGCCAAGTATATGAAGATTGAACTCAAGGCGAGAAGCATGTCATCCTTTGATGATTCAATCTATCTCTCGTATCCGTGATATATTAATAAGTTGTGATTGACTCCTCAATCACGGCATGGTCATGCACTTCCTTAATCATATCACACGAGTAGCCTTGTCATATATCTCCGTTTCATTAGAGTGGCAAATTCTATCTTGACTGCTCACTTCACTCTACATGTTTTATAGTAAACATGAAAGCTACCTTTATAACTATCCGGTTAGGAAGTAGTGTTTGATAGCCCCAAGGAAAACTATTATACATGTAGGGAATATGATAATCTCAGGTCTAAGGATCATACATCTACTATGTATGAGATACACTGATGACACATAAAAATGTAACATTCTCGCAGTGTCCCATTGCGGGTCTATCTAACCCATGTTCTTCAACATGCATCCACAATGTATAGATGATATCTCCATATCCCATGATCTATGAAGCATGATCATCGATCACTACATGTGCTGATCTATTCATCATTGTCCTATACGATGATATCTGATCAGAGATATTTATCGAATTACATCAATTAGTAAAGAGCTTCATAAGCAAGTCACATACTTGTTGATCAATACAATGATATACATTCATTGGACCAATAATCGTATTATTATTCACAAACATAGTCATGTTACAACCATCTAAATGATTTCCTCAAGGGCATAACACTAACAAATGGGAAGGTCGAGAGATGTCTATATGGACAATCCCAATCGCGGTTAAACCATTTTTTGAGGTGCACCTGGGATGAGGTCCTTGTCTGCGTCCCCATAGCAAATGTGACCCTCTTATCCTGCGCTTGGGACCATCCGTGCACGCGCTTAGAACACGCATCATCTGATGGTACCAAGGCTTGAATAGTGCTAGTCGGATCAACACTATTCCTAATAGTGTTAGGGTCCACCACCTTTGAAGTACCTTTGGTCTTCATTTTCTTGGTCGGTGGAGCCAAGGCTGAGGCCTCAGTATATTCGGCAGGTCGTTTTCGACCATGCATCTAAGAGAATAAATGCAATTGTTAAAGCACAAAAGACAATTAGAACAAAAAACAAACAAAGAAGTTTTTTTGGTGCTTACGATGATGCATTCATTAATGAACTCATCGGTTTGCCCGATCAGGCTGGATGGCTGCCTGTCCAAGGAGAAATGCGCAGCATAGACGCAACTCTTGACTAAGACTCTTCGGTGGTTAGAACTAATTGGAGCAATTCCCATAAATATCAATAAAATTCTCTAATCAAAAAAGAAAAGAGGTCGGTACTGAGAATGTTCTTACCTCCAGGTTCATCCTTGGTTAGATCCTAGTCTCCTTCCATCCTCTAGGCAAATTTTAACTGCCTCTTCAAAGGACTTATCTTGTGGAACAGAAAATTGAAAACGATCTTTTATCCCATCAGGCCTCCTTTCACTAACTTGCTGATGATCTTCACAATATCCCTCTCCTCCTACATAAGGACCAGCGAATCCTTCTCTCTCTTTGCTTCAGTCCTTGTCCAATTTGGGCCGCCTTCCCAATAAATTGGAGACAGCTACCCCATAGAATGTCTGTGTAGAACCACTCCTTCTGGTAATCGCGCCATGTATCCTTGGTCGGGAGTGGCAGATATTGAGAAGCTATCTTATCTTGGAGCTTAAAATAAGCACTCCCAAAGAGATCCTGGCTCTTACTATTCCTAGTACATTGATAGAAGAAGAGGAAAAGGCGAATTAGAGGAGGAATACCAAGAAAAGCTTCGCAAAGATGCGAGAAAACACTCAAGATAAGAATGGAATTGGTGGGAAGATGATGCAGCTCGATATCATAGTGATCAAGCACGTCGGCCAAAAACTCACTCTTAGGGAGGCGAAACGCTAACCTCACCAAAGCAGTGAATAGGACAAGGCGCCCCTCCTGAGGCATTGGCTTTGTGTCCTCTCCACTAGGGTCCCATCGCAGCATTTCATGAGGAGGAATCAAACATTGGTCTTCTAGTTCCTTAATCCTCCCCTCGGTAAGGATCGACTTATCCATGGACATTTGATTTGAGAAGAAGAAAGGGATTGAAGACAAAAAGTTTAGAGGTCGCGAAGGGCTTGAAAGTAGTAAGGGCGTGAGAAATCCGAAAGGATTTACCCCCTTTTTATAGCCTAATAAGTGACATTTTCGGACACTGTTTTGGTTCCCAAGAAAGAGTAAAACTACCTTTTTAATAAATGGTAACTCACACCAGATTGATGTTCTCGAAAAACCTTTTTCGAATAAATTGAGAGATCTTATTCCCGAGCAATGTAAAGGAAACATATATTTTCCTCAAACTTTCTTAGATATTTGTACTTCTCATCACCTTCCCTCGATCATATCCTTCATCATAGAAGAAATAAGGGAGGATGATGAGAAGCACATACAACTAAATTTTTTTGAAAGTAATCAACTCTTTAGAAGCCTAAAAGTGTGAAGGAATCAAATATTATCATTAAACTACTTTAGATATTTCAGCTCCTCACCATCTTCCCTTGATCATACCCCTCATTATAATTGATGAAGGAGAAATAAAGGAAGATGATGAAAGCGATACTTTCTTCATTCAAAAGGAGGCCTTCATCCCCTTTATATAATACCTCACACATTAAAAATGACCAGCGTCAGTTCAGTTACCAAGAGAAGTGCAAAGATTTCCTATTTATCAGCACTTAAACTGGTCAAAATAATTGGTGCATAACCCTATGAAGTCACAGAAGACAAAAAGCATTGAGTAATAAACTCTTATTTCTCAAGACTTGGGGGGCTAGATGATGAGGATTAACGCCTATCTTTTAATTGGACTCTCAAAATTATTCGTGACTATATACTGCTAATGGGCCTGTGAAATATGAAGCCCATAATAAAGTAAACAAAGCCCATCCCTATCTGAATGGATATACCTCTGACCAATTCAGTCAAAGATAGTCAACATCTTACTTCACACTGGTCGTCGCCGACCAATGAAATTGCCACCCCGACCAGTGAATTGGTCGGGGACAAGCGGTTATCCCCGCACATGTCTCCGTGTGGACAGTTGCTTGACAGGTATAACTAACCACCCGAAAGTTATCTCTGGAAAAGTCACCCTTCGGTGAGAAGACACAGTTTGGCTGGAAGACATCTCCCAGTTATACGACGCCCTTTTGGAGAACAACTGCCGCCTCTTCATCCAAGATAAATAAGGAGCTGATCCACGCTACCAGCATAATCCGAATCAATAGAGCATTTAGCAATTGAACTTGTAATCAGTGGTTAGTATCCTGCGATCATTCTAATCACCTTGTAAACCATGTACTCCATCAAAGCCACTTGGCTAATAAAGAAGCAATCCCCATTGTCTCCATTTTAATCTCTAGCAGCCCACAATTTACATTTTCGTAAGTTCGATTAAGGGACCCAAAGTCTTCGACATCGACACCCCCATCACTGACGGTTTTAAACCGTAAAAACCGTTAGTGATGGTTGATCATCACTGACGATTTTTTCTAAATACCATCAATGATGATTAGCATTGACATCACTAACGGTTTTTGGCTAAAATAGTCAGTGATGGGGCTCTCATCACTGACGATTTTAGCCAATAATTGTCAGTGATGCTACGATGCTCATCACAGACGGTTTTTGGCTAAAACTATTTATGATGTGAACCTCATGATAGAAAGTTTTAGCCGAAAACCATCTATGATGAGCATCATAGCTAAAAACTGTCTATGATGAACTTGTTTTGATGCAAGATTTGAACTTAACTAGCATGAAGTCTCATGATTCCCATGTGCTTATTACACATATGCTCCCTATCGCAATTAGAATTATTTTACTGATCAAGGTCCGGGTGACAATTACAAGGCTGTGTTATTTCTTTAACACAATTGCTTAGAAGGTCATCGATCCCGAAGGACTAGACGCTTTGCACGGTGAGGTGGTGATGACTCTATTTAATCCTGAGATGTATTTCCCTCTGTTGTTTTTCGATATTACATCTCATTGTTCACCTTGTGAGGGAGATAAAAATATGTGGGCCCATGTTCCTACGTAGCATGTACCCGTTCGAGAGGTACATGGGAATTCTGTGATGAGCTTCGTAGAATCGATCTCGACTAGAGGGTAGCATTGTCGAAGGTTATACAACAGAAGAGGTCATCGAATTCTGAGTCGATTACATGGCTCTGGTCAAACCGATAGGTGTACCACTAGGTCGACGAGGAGCTCGTACTATCAGTTCATATAGGAGATTTGGGAGCTCGACTATATATTGTTCAAGATCCCCTTATTTCGGTGCCATTGGGTACACCTCCAGCAGGTGAAGGTCAACAAGTGTGGCGTCACTACTATGGACCTCAAACGTGTTGAATACCAAGACGAACCATTCGAACACGCTAACCAAGTTGTTCAAGTCTTCTATGTAAATGACCCATCCAACAAGAAGCGCCACATAGTTCTTTAGGGAAAAAGGAGGATTGTCAGAGTTGAGAATGTAGTAGATGAGGAAGAATACAATCCGTTTGATGAGTTGCCTCCTATCGAAAATGGATAATGGTCCAGGAAGAATAACCTAAGGAAATCATCGTGAAGGGATAATTTTTGTATAAAAGAATAAGCAAGTGGAGTTATGATGAGGTCATCATGTTTAATTGAAGTGTACCTGCATTTTAATGTCAACCAGCTAGCTATGAATATGTCTGGTCAATATGTACCTTACTTCAAGGACAGTTCCTCGTTGATGTTGTGTTGTGGCTTGTAATCTTTGTAAGTATAGACTTATTTCAGTGTACATCTATATGTATATCATATATTCATATTTTAGTGTTATAATAGCATGGCAAGCTTGCTTTGTTCCTAAGAGAAGCAATGATATTGCTTTTCAGTTGATTGTTCTTGGTTCACAAAACCATAGTACATAAGACTCCAAATTCAACGAGCTCTTTTTCATACAACAAGGTTAATGGCATTCATATTTTAATCTTTTTCATATGTGCGGAATGATGTGTTCATGGAAGAACAAAGGTAACAACACTCAAAATTAGTGTGAATCTTCTAGAAACATAAAGTATCGCTCGGTTTAATTAAGTGGAAACTAAGAACTTGTTTGACAAATCCCAGCCCTCACTACAAAAATCAAGGCATTTGGTGATACAACCATACCAAAAAAACTACTGTTACATTTTTTTAATTGACAAATTCAAACTGAAATATGGATTTCTTCTTTTTCTTTTTGTTTATAGTACAAAAGGTCAAATTAAAGCTAAAATTTTCTTTAGGGCAAAACAAGTTAGCTAGTTGGCCAAAATTTGTGTACTAATTTGTATATTAGTTTATAACTAGAGAATTGCCCACATTCTTCTTAGAAGATAATTGCATAAATCCTTAAGCATTGCTTCGGGTTATTAATGATTAATTAGGTGTGAGTAAGTTGGATCAACCCTTCTATATATGTGCATGCAATTTTCTCTAAGAAAGCATGTAGCAGTATCGCTATCTTAATAAACCATTTTACTAATCCTAAGAATAGATATCTCATACGGTTCTTGAATAGAACCGTCTGAGATCTCTCTCCCACTCAGTTTTAATCGTCCCACAAACCACACAAACCCTAGCCCAGCTAGCCCACCTCCCCCCGGCAACCTAGCTTCCCCCAGGCCACCTCCCCCCGGCAACCTCCCCCGGGCCACCTCCTCGCTGGCCATCCCCCGGTGACCTAGCTCCCCCCGGGCCACCTCCCCTAGCGACCTCCCCCTGGCCACCCCCTAGGCCACCCCCAGGCGACCTGCCCCCACGACGACCTCCCCCCAGGCCACCTCCTCGCGGACAACCTCCCCTAGCGACCTTGCTCCCCCCGGTGAGTACCAAGTTACATGACTAAAGTTTTTTTGATAATGTCAGTATGGGAATGGTAGATACTGGAAATTCATACTCCTAGACCATGTAGTTTGCTGCGGCTATTGTTAATTTTTTTCTACTAGACCATAGAACAATTTCATGCTTGCATATATTGACCCCTAGAGGAAATGTATTCAGTATGATAACAATTTTGGTTTATATTCTAAAAATTAGATTATGATGCTATTTTCACATTGTTCATTTTTTTGCTACATGCATGCATCCAATGGTAATGTTGAAACAAACAAATAGTTTGCTGTTACTATCCACTCTATTTGTTCTTATATTTTTTACAATATGTCTGTATGAGTATAAAAGAAATAATGATTAAATTGCCTGCATTGTTGGCTTGTACTACTCATTAACACAACTTTTGATGGCTCTCAAGTTCTCTTAACTGCTCATAAAAACTAGCCATGTGAAAATCTGAATCTTCGATATACATTAACTCTTTGCACTATATGTGTAAATGTATTGCTTACGCATTTGGCCACCTCCCTTAAGTCAGTATCATTTACAGCACAAATATTGAAAAAATTAACAGAAGCTGACCTAGATGTATACTATTTTTACTAAACTTTTGAGCCTCTATTTACTATGTCACTAAATTAAAGTGGTGGTCAGCTCTTTTGATTACTCAGACAATAAATCTACAATGAGATATTGCATTTGCATATGTTAATGAGATAGGTTATGTTCTCCTTATTTCTTAAGTACCAGACCAAGTAATGAAGAACTAAGTATCAAGGTGATCCACAAGTCTGTGATTATGCTGTTGTACTGTGATTTTGCCCGTGTAATCCTACAATATGATCTTATTGTTATTCTTATTAGGCCATGCCACTATTTAAGGAAACTAATAGATTCCTAAGAAAAAATGCATTACCATGTAAAGCAATAATTTACTAGAAGTTTAGAACCTACTTCTGTTTTCTTTGTCATATCAACTGGATATTTTCAATATAAAGAGAAGAGCTTTTTTACTTATTGGTCAATGATGTCTCAGTCTAGGTCTTGGCTGGATCATTTTAGCTTTAGGATTGATGTCTTAGTCTAGGAATTGGCTGGTGTGTCATGTTCTTTTATGATTTTCTGTTTCAGCCAAGTTTCTACCGAATATTGTACTTACTATCATGAATATAGTTGCCGATTGGTACAGATCTGCTAGTTTTCTTGATTCAAGCTATGCCTAATGAGCCCTGTCACCTTTTCACCATGCCACATAGTGAAGCCTTACCTATCAGCAGTTGTTATCCATGCATAATTGAGAATTCCAAGTGCACTAGCCTTACTTTCTTATCAATCCGCTAAATGATACAGAATCCCACTGAGAAGTAATTTACTTCAATTGTATAGCATCATTTTGATGTTTTTTAGTTTAATTTTTCCTGCCTTTTTTATTGCAAGTACGTTCGATCAATCTTTTCCTTGTTATTTATATTGTTAATGATACTGTTTGCTTCTCCAACATCTGGAATGCTTGCTCTGAATTGACATACTGGAGGGTTATAATCTCTTTTTATTGTAGAATTTTCTTTCTTGTAAGGTCTTATAATGTTTTCCTAGCAGAATTATTTTAGGATATCTAAAGCTACTCCAATTGAAGCCTGAACTTTGATGGTTTTTTTTGCATTGTTCTTTGTAAGTTAATAATGAGTGCAGTACTTGATTGCAACTGATCATTACTAATCACAATTATTTAATTCTACAATTTTTACTAGGACTTCAGCTTTTATTTTGATGTTTTTTTATTTCTTGTCATTACTAGAACCTTTTTTAATGTACAAGTGAAAAACATGGTTGCAATCAATTCTATTTCATCACTCTATATACTTGTGTAGCTATTAGCATAGAACTGCTTCAACTACGAGCAACATAGTTATGAATTTTAGCAGCATTAATTTCTTTTGGGATTATGTGTATACTGTGGCCTCCATAGCTCTATTTATGGTTTACAGTCGTTCACACATAAGTCATGTAGCGTCCATATCTACATTATTCTTTACATTACTTTACTTTTGTTTTTTTTACAATTTCTGGAATTTTGCATTTTGCAAAACAAAATTAACTGTAAATCAGTAAATGTATATTGGCATTGAATTGTTAGGACATTAAAAACTGTTTCATGCTAGGTGAATCTTCTATGTGTCCAGATTAGTGTACAACAATAAAGAAGCCCAAACTAGAGATTGGGGAGGGGTGGGGGTGTTCAGGTGAGAGAAATAATCAATTAATTTAAGTGTTAAGAATCTATAGTTGTGACTTCTTAAGTCTAACATAAATCAACAATCCTTGTGTGGAAAAAACCCAAATCCAAAACCCAAATGGAACAAATGTTATAAATATGATGAAACAGCACCTGTTTATCTAAAATTAGCAACCCCACATACACCAAAGAAGTACATGGAGAATTTATCTAAAATTAGCATTTCTAGCTGGAAGACATCAATTGTTTCCAGCTCTAGCCTAAACATTTGCACAGCAAACAAAAATTTGCTAGTTCAAACAACACATTAATTAATAACATGCTTTACTGAGATTTTCGTTGAACACAATGATGCACAATGATAACTTTCGCTGAACATTATCCCTTTATCCCTAAACTTAATTAATTAATAACATGCTCTGCTCTGTTTCTTGTTTGTTAGGATAGAATTGCTCTCCTGTTCAATTTAGCAAATTAAGTGAGCAAACTAGTTCCTTTTGGTTATTTATTTTGTCATGTGCAATATTCCTACATACTCTTTACTATCTTGCAAAGGGGCCATACAATTTAATTGTCTTGGGGACCTTGCATGTGAAGGGGCCAGACAATTTAATTATCTTGGGGACATTCTCACTGTTTGCTGCTCTTTTGATTGCTCTATGATGCAATCGGTCCTTGATGAACTAAAACAATTAAAGTTGTAAATATGACCTTGATCAATTTACTCAGTACTCTTTGTGATGAAAATTTGATTACTACTAAGTATATTGATTACTCTGTTCATAGCATAATTTAGGAAGGTAAGAGTTTAATGCCTTATTTGCTTAGTTAATTGTTTAAGTTTAATTGTGATCATTTGGCCCTAGGTGTAGTGGAGGTAAGAGATAAATCTCTAGCAGCCCTACACCTTGTGGCGAGGAGGCTAAAGATCTAATGACCTTTAGCAACCCGACACCTGAGAGCACTCTGTCCATAATCTATACTGTTGTGCAAAGGAGCTAAACTTTATAGTCTTTGGGACCTTGCATCGCAAGTGGCGAAAGAGGGCGAAGTGACCTCTTCTCTTTCCTTATTCTGAAGATAAAAATATTTTTAGAACTATAATCACCCTAGCAGACAAAAATATTTCTCTTCCCACAAATAAAGTGCTGATAATAATAACCGTCGAACCTAATCTCTTTCCTTGTTCTAAAGAAAAAAAATCCTTTTTTATTGTTCATTTCTTTGTTTTAAACAATACTTTTAAATTTACTTTATTTCCTCTTCTACAACCGTCTGTGAATAGTTAAAAAGAAGATGACGTCCCCTCATTCCTCGTCGCCGAATGGATCTGATGAGCTGAACATAGGAAAACCATGTCACGGTCCAAGAGAGCTAAGTAAAAGGCCTCAGAGCCAATATACCATCATGGCGGTTGATTCGTAGGATGGGGCCCCTATCTGATGTAAGGTTGTATCCCGATCTTTCAATGAGAGCGATAACTATCGATTTGGTAGAACTGACTTTGACGATCCGACTACAACGTACGACGATGATGCGCCTTAGCAATCGCTAAACCAACTCCGGAGTGTTATTGATCTTGCCGTTGGCACGATCAACCTGAACACGAGGTTCAATTCTTGCAAGCAACCGAAGAACAAGCAAGAACAAAAGTAAAAGCAATCAGAAATTGCAAATAAGAATTGAAGGCAAAATCAAGGTGGGGTTCTATTGAACATCTTGACAAGGTGGCTGTCCAGCACAACTCAAAGACACAAAGTTTGCACTTAGCTAAACTAATCAAACAAAACCCAAGTGTGTAAGGCGGCGGCTATTGAGTTTATAAGAGGGAGGGATGTGAGAGGGACGTCCTAGGGTTATGTGCAGCTAGGGGTCGCACACAAATTGGGCTTGGGCCTCCACACGCTTGCAAGGCCCGAAACATCCTGTATTGTTTTGATGATTCTGACTGATCCACGATGAATCTGGAGTTGGGGCCAGACCCATTGGAACGGTCTTGTTGTAAGCTTTCAATCAAATACAAGAAGTCTCCAATCGGACACCATATGCAAAAGTTATGCATGTTTTACTTCAATCTGGTATCCGGAGGCCGAATTGAATTCCAGAACGTGATGGGTTTGATAACTCTATCTTCTTGGCCCATGGATGACGTGCTAGAGTTGGTCCAAGTAGGTGTGGACATATCCATAGTAGTGATGTCCTCATCATCCTCCTCTTCTTGAATTTGAGTCGTCCTGAAGGACTATGTGGAGGTCCATCCATGTTTGTGATGAGTATTTGACTTTAGTTGAGCAAGGTGTGCTCAAGTTTGAGTTTGATTTGGATTGATTTTCAAAATGAAGCAATTTGAGTTGTCTCTGCCAGGAGTGGCAGTATCGACCGTATGGGCGCGGTAGTGATGAGTTGGATGGTTTATTGCATATCATTGTGGGCATTGCTATGTGAAAGATTTTTCCTTGTCTTTGATGGTTGCAGGGCGACGGTGCTAGGTCATGGTGAGGCGGAGGATGACCGGGACTAGGCGAGGAGCGTCGGAGGTCCAGACGGTTGGGAGATCACCGGAAGATGATCGGAGACGGAGTCCGGGCATGTTAAGAAGACAAGGAAAGGAGATGATGCTAGCTAGATGCCACGTGGATCAATGAGGGCCGTCGGATTGAGGTCTAGTTGATAGGTTAGCGGGTCTAGGTAGTATGCTTTGAAAATCGTGCAAGAAAACCTGGTATGTGTGTGGGTTTTGGGTTAGCCCTTGCATGGCTGTGTGTATGGGTTAATCCTAGCCCTTAGATGAGTGCTCTAGGGTTGAGGGACTCATCCAAGGGTTGTAGGTGGCCCAAGAGTAGTATAAATAGGGGTGGAAGGGTAGCCTCCACCCTTGGGAAGATTTTGAGGTTTGTGAATGCTCCTTTGAGCTTTGCCCACATGAAAGTGAGGCTTTGTAACCTCTCCTTCCAGAAATGAAAGTTTTATCCATCCATCTCTGAATTTATTTTGCGCATTTACATTATGTCTTTACTTTACGCAATTTAAATTCAGCATTTACTTTCCCGCAATTACATTCTCGCGATTTACTTTCACGCAATTTGGATTTGCCTCCCCTCCTTCTAAATGCTATTGATCTTGGATTTTTTGAGTGTGTTCATATGGTTTTACATCTCTTTTGCACTCTTGGATTGAGTAGAGAACATCTTTTCTTTCAAGTTCCAACTTTGTTCAGAACTTGTTCTTTGCGCAGCATTTAGTATTTGATTTTTATAAAAATATAACAAAATCCTTTTTAAGTGATTCTTGTTTTAGGAGGTGCGGGCCAATGATATCCACTTGCAGAAAAATTTTGGAGTTCACTTGTTGCACCGTTTTGGCGCCATGAGGTGAAAACCGAGCCCCAAACTTTCTGCTCGAAGTTCTTTACTGACTGTGTTCTTCGATATTTCCTGTTTCTTATGTAAGGCTTTTTGAGGATAAATTTGGTGGAGTTCTTCATGACTCTGATGCTCATAGGGAGAAAAATTCTCAAAATTTTGTGAGCTGCAGAAACCCACCAACCTCCTGTTCAAATTGAGGACAAGTTCTGGAAATTCTGCTTTAGCTTTTCTGAAAGTGACTTTTGTGATTTGAATTGATGTTCTTTCTAAAAGCAAGAGTTGGATTGATTTCTCTTTATCTTGGACACTAGACAACCAGGATTGTGGCTCAAAAATCCCCACATATTTTATGGTACTTACCCATGCAAGCTTGGGGTACACATAGTTGTCTAGTTTTTCGGGTTTTTCACGATTTCCTTTGAGCGATCTTGTCGAGGTTTTTGTTTGAGTATTTTGGGGGAAATTTTATTTGCGACCATTCACCCCCCCTCTGTTCGCCATCTCGGTCCTTCAATTGGTATCAGAGCCGATTTTGCTCTTCCATAGATCTTGACCGGTCTCAAGAGCCATGGCGATGGACAAGTATTCCACCAAGCCTCCCATTTTTTCTGGAGTCAATTTTCCATTTTGGAAGTCGCGCATGGAGTCATACATCACTGCCTAGGGCTTCCTGATATGGCAGAAGGTGAAACTCCCATATGAGGTTCCTGCCGATGAAAACATCACGGTCGGCAATATGGCTGACGTTGAGGCGAATGCTAAGGCAAGGAACATCCTCATACAGGGTCTTAGCCGCAGTGAGTATGACAGGATTTCTCACCTTCGTTCTGCTCATGAGATTTGGGTGACCCTCGATGCTTACCATGAGGGCACTATTCAAATCAAGACGGTTCGATAGGACCAATTCAAGCGTGAGTTCAACAAGTTTGAACAGCACGCTGGTGAGAGTCTTGATGAGTGCGTCGGTCATTTTACCAAGATCTTGAGCGATCTTCGAGCAGTTGGTTGCATATACCCTGACTCGGATAATGCTCGACATTTCTTGACCGCACTCGATTTGCGTGTTTGGGAGATGAAGGTGACCACCATCAAGGACACCACTTACTTGTCGACTCTGACTCTTGACAGGCTTTATTCCCGCCTCAAGACTCATGAGATCGATGTCGTCTCACGGAAGACGAAATCTCAGTCGATGGCCTTGGTCACCGATCCCATTGGATCTTCTTCTAATCCTTCTATTGGTTTCTCTCTTTCCGCCCTTTGTGAGCTAAGCGATGACCAACTGGAAAAATTTCCAGAAAATGAGCTTGCTCTTCTCGCTTGTAAGTTTTTTCATGCATACAAGAGGGTGAGAGGGAGGAAGAGAGGTGGCATGATCACATGCTTCGAGTGTGATGGCCCTAACCACATTTGGGCGAACTGTTCCAAGCTGGAGAAGGGAAAGAACGACGTTGGCGGTTCGGGCAAGAACGACTACACCGACAAGAACCGCAACAAGAAGCCTCCAGTTCGTGAACCGACGCACGAGAAGAAGTACCGCAACTTCTCCAAGAACAAGAAGCTCTTCCACCGCGTCCTCACTGCGCTTGACGACATCAACATCTCCGACACGGAGACATGGAGCGACGAGGGCGAGGATGATCCGCAAGAGAAGAAAGGCGGCGACGACTTCTCCGGCATGTGCTTCATGGCGGCGCCAGCGGCATCGGCGACTCAGCTGTCGGTGACACGGATGAGGTACCCACCTACGACGAGTTAAATGATGCCTTCTGTAAATTAGGCAAGTTTCATGCTAAGGCTAGGTCGAGGTGTTCTGAGTTAGAGAAGGAAGTAGGTACATTGACTCGGGAGTTAGCTTAACTTAGATCTTCTCCCTCCCGAGTCACTGATGACTGTGTTCTCTGTGATGCTGCTCTTGTGGAGTTGGAGAACCTAAGGACCATACATGATAGTGTGCTTGCTGAACTTGATGGTCTTAGGTTGAAGAATGCTAGCACTAGTTCTGTTGATGCTATTCCTATTGAGGCTAGTTTTCTTCATACTCACTCCACTCCATCATGCTCTAATTGCCCTAAATTGCTTACTGAAATTGATGCCATGAGTTCACACCTTAAAAAGCTTTCTGCTAGAAATGATGAACTTGAATTGCATGCTTCTAAGGGCCTTGATCGGCTCATGTGAGGGCTGTAGGCAACTAAAACTTGACAATGATGCTTTGAATGTCAAGTGTGATGAACTTGCTAAGGACTTACTAGTTAAGTCAAAATCTGGTTGCCTGCTGTGTGCTGGGGTTAAGGATGATGTGGATCAAATCCATGTCGAGCTTAGGAAGAAGTTAGAAGACCAAATCCTTAGGATTAGAGATGCTCCTTGCGTTTTTTTGAGGCCCTCAAGATTGTGGCAGCCGTGCTGAGGGAACAAAAAGCACGTGCTGAGAGATCTTCTCATTCTGGTTCTTCTTCTTCCTCTCCTTCCCCCTGTTCTTCTTGTGCTTCTTTCTTTCGAGATTGCCAGTATCTTATGAGCACTCTCGAGAAGTTTGTAGGAGGCAAGAAGAAGCTCAATCTTATTCTAGACCAATCCAAGATTAGTAGATTCAATCAAGGTCTAGGATTTGATCCCTTGGAGCACGCTCGGTGCATCCTCCCACCATTGTCTTGTGGCTCCAAGAGTGGTGAGATTGTGGTAGCTCCTGAGTGAGCACCACCGTGTTTAGATCTGCTGGGGTTGTCCATAGGACTTCTGATCAGAAGGGTGTTACTCCTGTTGCTTCTGTCTCTAGCAAGGCGAAGTACACATGCACCTTCTGTAAGAAGGATGGTCACCTAGTAGATTTACGCTTGAGCACGCCAAGATCACTCGGCGTGGCGTGTTCTTGCTCTTAGGGTATTCATGGTCATCCCGGACTTTGAGTGCTCCTAAGGTACACACCGCTTCTAGACAGTTAGAGAGTCGCTTTTTTTGGGCGGCGTCCGGGACTCGGTTTTCATCTTTGGTTCTTGAGTTTTAGTCTTGGAGCTGTTCGTAGTCGGTCTTTCCGCCGTCCTTTTGATATTCCTCGTTTTCCCATCGAGGTAGATATCGGTGGCGTGAGGTGTTCTGGTAGGAGATTTAGGAAGCCTCACGGGATGGTGCGGCTTTTGCACCACGGCGGGCTAACCCAGTTCCAGCTCCTAGATCATCTACTAGAGTTGCTACTGATCATGTTAAGGTTAAACGGCGGAGAGACACTCGAGTCTAGTCTTCTTCTGTGGCTGGTACTATGAGGCATCGTGTGATTCAGTATTGGGTTCCCAAGTCTTCATTCTATCCCAGTACTGAGTCATCTTTCTCTCTTGTGTCTTGATCAGGTTCGTCGGATGGGGAAGGGAGATGTTTGGATTGTCGACTCCAGTTGTTCTCGTCATATGACCGGAGATTCTCAATTGTTCTCTTCCCTAGTTCGAGCCCCTAGTGATGAGTTGATCACTTTCGGGGATGCATCTTCACTTAGAGTCATTGCTAAAGGTACCATCTGCATTAACCAAAATTTCATTCTTAAAGATGTTGCCTTAGAAAGTAAGCTGCAATACAATCTGCTCTCTGTTTCTTAGCTTATCGATGACTCTTTCGAGGTAAGCTTCAAGAGTAATGCCTATAGAATCCTTGATTCATTAGGAGGGTTAGTTTGCGGGATTTCTAGATTTGGGAGAGTCTTTCGTGCTGATTTTTCTGCTTCTTCTGGAGACTCTCTTCGATGTTTGATTGCTTCTGAGTCCCGTGATCTCTCCTTCTGGCATAGGAGACTTGGTCACATTGAATTTGATCATTTGACCCGAGTTAGCAGCCACGATCTCATTCATGGTTTGCCCAAACTCAAAATGGTCAAAGACTTAGTTTGCTCTCCCTGCCGACATGGCAAGATGGTTGCTGCTTCTCATCCCCGATCCATTGTTGTGATGGTGATGCACCAGGATAGCTTTTACATATGGACACTGTTGGTCCAGCTAGAGTGCAGTCAGTGGGTGGGAAGTGGTATGTTCTTGTCATTGTTAATGACTTTTCAAGGTATTCTTGGGTGTTTTTCATATCCTCGAAGGATGAAACTTTTACCCATTTTAGGGGTTTGGTTCATAGGTAGTCTTTTGAGCTCCCTAGTGCCCTACGAGCTATACGCAGTGACAATGGCACGGAGTTCAAGAACTCCTATTTTGAGAGTTTTTGTGTGGAGTCTAGTTTGGAGCATCAATTCTCCTCTCCCTACGTTCCTCAACAAAATAGCGTAGTGGAAAGGAAGAACAGGACCTTGGTAGAAATGGCCAGGACAATGCTAGACGAGTACAGTACTCCTAGGAAGTTTTGGGCTGAGGCTATAGCTACTGCTTGCCATGTTTCTAATCGTGTATTCTTGAGAGCACATTTGCACCGCACTTCTTACGAGTTGAGGTATGGGCGAAAGCCTAGTGTTTCTCATTTTCGTGTGTTTGGTTGCAAGTGTCTTATTTTGAAGCCTAGTAACCTGGATAAGTTTGAATCTCGTTCTTCTGATGGTATCTTTCTGGGTTATTCGACTTCTTCTCGTAGCTATAGGGTCTGAAGTTGCGATGCGCGTAGGATCATAGAGACCTGTGAAGTGACCTTTGATGAGGCTAGCCCAGGAGCTAGACCCGATATTTTAGGCTCTTCTTCTTCCTCCGAGACCATCTTTGTAGAGGATGAGGATGATGGAGATGATGGTGTTCCACCTGATCCAGTCCCCTCTACACCTAAGGTGCCTCCCGTTTCCATTTCTGCACCTCAGGAAGGCCAGCCCTTGCCTTCTGACTCTCATTCAGCTAGTGGCTCTGCTCCTGCCTCTTCTGTGCATGAGGTAGAGGCCACTTCTGCTTCTGGACCTCCCCGTCATATTCAGCGTTCTCATCCACCTGATCAGATCATCAGTGATCTATTTGAGCGAGTCACTCGCTCAAAATCAGGTTTGTCCAGTTTCTGCCTTCACTCTGCCTTTGTTGCCTCGTTTAAGCCGAAGGATGTGACTCATGCATTATCTGACGAGTCTTGGCCTAATGCTATGCATGAGAAACTTGAAAACTTCGAGAGGAACAAAGTCTGGCAGCTTGTAGAATGTCCATCTGGCCATAATGTCATTGGGACCAAGTGGGTGTTCAAAAACAAGCAGAGTGAGGATGGGGTTGTCATTCGCAACAAGGCTAGACTAGTTGCATAGGGCTTTTCTCAGGTTGAGGGTCTTGACTTTGAGGAGACCTTTGCCCCTGTAGCTAGGCTAGAGGCTATCCAAATCCTGCTTGCATTTTCTGCATTCAAAGGCTTCAAGCTTTATCAAATGGATGTCAAGATTGCATTCCTCAATGGCTATATTGAGGAAGAGGTTTATGTCAAGCAACCTCCAGGATTCGAGAACCCCAAGTTTCCGAGTCATGTATACAAGCTTTCTAAAGCTCTGTATGGACTCAAGCAGGCCCCCAGAGCATGGTATGAGAGGCTCAAGTCTTATCTTCTCAGCCATGACTTTAAAATAGGCATAGTAGATAAAACTCTGTTCATCAGACACCATGAGTCTCATTTTCTTCTCGTCGCATTTATATGGGCGATATCATTTTGGTGGCTCGTCTCATTCGCTTGTGTCTCGGTTTTACGAGGTGATGAGCACTGAGTTTGAGATGAGTATGATGGGCGAGTTGAGCTACTTTCTTGGCTTCGGATCAAGCGGACTCGGGAGGTACTTTCTTGCATCAAGGCAAGTATACCCGTGACCTCCTAAGGCGCTTCGATATGTCTGATGGGAAGCCAGTGATGACTCCTATGGCCACCACTGCTGTCCTCGAGTCCGATGAGGATGGTGAGCCTGCTGATCAAAAGGAGTTTCGGAGCATGATCGGCACCCTCTTGTACCTCACTGCTTCGAGGCTGGACATACATTTCGCTGTGTTTCTGTGCGCTCGATTTCAAGCTTCTCCTCGTGCCTCTCACCGCCAGGCGGTCAAGCGCATCTTCAGGTACCTCCGTGCTACCACTGATTATGGTATTTGGTACTCTTCTTCTTCTTATCTATCTCTTAGAGCCTTTTCCGATGCCGACTTTGCTGGCTGTAGAATAGATAGGAAGAGCACTTCTGGCACTTGCCAATTCATTGGCACTTCTCTTGTTTCTTGGTCATCTAGGAAACGATGCAGGGTTACATGATCCACACGAGGTCGAATATGTTCTCGCTGACTAATTCTTTGAGCAGTGCTCTGGATGAGATCGACTTTACGGAACTATGGGTTAGAGATAGAGAATGTGCCACTTTTCTGTGATAACACTTCTGCTATTTGCATTGCTAAAAACACAGTGCAACATTCCCGGACCAAGCACATTGATATTAGATATCACTTCCTTTGAGACCATGTGGAGAAGGGAGATATCGCGCTTCAGTTCGTAGAGAGTGACCTTCAGTTAGCCGATATCTACACCAAGCCTTTGGATAGCTCCAGATTTGTTGTCTTGAGGAGTGAGTTTGGAGTCGTGGCCTGTAAGGACCCGAATCCACCGATTCGAACCCACTGTGTTTACCGCACTAGTCCCAAGATCAACGCTAGTGCACACAGCTCAACATCGGTACATATCATATCATACTCAACGATAATAGATAATACTCCATTTATTGATATAGCTAAATATATGATCTTATGATCGACTTACATTATTAAGCCACGCAGGGCAAGACTGGAATTATAAGCTAAGAATTAAGCAGCGGAAAGTAGAAAACGTAGATAGCTCATCAGTTCACCACAGGCAACTGACAAGGCTTGGACCCTAATGACTCGCGTCCTCCTGGAACTCCTCCTCCAACACAGGTGTAGATTCTTCGACTGTTGATTATTATTGTTGGCAAGGGTGAGTATTTAAAGCACTCAACAAGTTGTGCACAGAATGCAATTCTACGTAACTATATTTAAGGCTTATTCCAATAAATAGGTTATCATGGCTATTTTGCAATAAGCAGCATTTATGAACAAATACAATAAATAGATTGTAAAGACTGTAAAACAAATAACAATAGTAGATAGATTCAGCATTTCTGAAGTAAACCAAGTTTCCAATCCTAAATCAAATTCCATCTTCCACATGGCATTCCGCCATCCCAACCAAGTTGTTCATTTAATTTAGCTAACCCTTATCTGTAATTCCCGAGCATTGCTTAATACCGCGAGCACGGCTATCCGAATAGTTTCACACTTTGCAGAGGTTATGCACTTTACCCACGCGATACAACCAAACACCACCAAGGCGAGTGATTATAACAAAGCCTTTACAATGCTCTGGCTTAACCCGGTACCACCCGCTAAGGTTTCAACACGGGTGGGATTGGATACCACATCCAGGGCCCCCCCTCTTGCGCCATGTGAATTACTCCATAACTCGGGAACTCACACCGACCAAGATAGTACCAAAGATAAGACATTGCAAATTAATCAGCTAGGCTGGCCCATACCAGACATGTGGTTGCATGATTGACTCAGGTCAAAGGCTTGTAAAGTTAAGTCCTTAGAGTGATCAAGGCAAGACCTCCACATACCCTCTGCCCATCGGGCCCACCTTGGCATACTCGCCCCTTGTCACTTGCCCCAATCTAAGTGAATATCACCCAAGTTGATTACCAAGCACCACGTGCCATCAGCAATTCAACATCGTTGTGTGACATGACTCGCCACAACAACTCAATCTCATCGTGTGATCCCACATGACACACAAGTTCATAACATCGTTCCATATTCCATTAGTCAAGATTAATTATCAATGATTCAATCACATGTGATGACGTGGCATGGCTAAGCAACTAATACGGTCTAACCACCCCATGTTGATTATTATTACCAACCAACTATAATGAACCAATCTAGGGTGACAATAGATCATGGCATATAATGACAAGGTAGGGTATAGATCAAATTGGTATAATAGCTATGTCCCAATTTAATTTGAAACAATTGTATACTTGAAATAATATGCAATAGGGTAAAACAAATATAGCAATTTTATAAACATGGGTTCAACATGATCAAAGCACAACTTGCCTTGGAATAGGTCTTGATCTTGATCGGAGCTTGCTCTTGAGTTCTTTGGATCTTCTTACGAGCGTCGCACAATTCAGCGTCTACTGCATCAAGAAGGAAAAGAAAATAAATACCAAAACAGAGAGCAAATGAATTCCAAAAATCAATTAAAATTCTCCATTAAATATATCTCAATTTTACAAATTTTTAGAAATTTGAATCACTCAAATCCGAGTTAAGATGCAAAAGTTATAGCCTTTGGAAGTTTGAATAAATACTGAAATTACAGAAATTAGAAAATCAGAATTAATTGAATTAATTTTAGATTGAAAAACCGATTTATGACGTCAGTGTGACCTCATGATTTCGTCAGCATTGCAGAACTTCCAATCAGATTATTTTCCAATTGAAAACACAATTATGACGTAAGCATGACGTCAGCGAGGATCTGGAACCCAATCACGATGCGCCACGTGTTTCCAAGAAAATTCTCAAAAATACTTTGAGATATTTTGAACTCAGATAAAATATTTTTGGTAAAACTTTATTTCAACTTTGCACAAATTTAAATAGTTTTCAATAAGAGGCCAAAATACTTAATTTGCAATTAATTCAATTAAATCCATAAAAATCCAAATAAATTCCAGAAAAAATCATAAAATGCACAAATGACAATAAAAATAATATTTAGATGAATTTTGGGATGTTACAAACCTCCCCCCTTAACAGAATCTCGACCCTGAGATTCAGGGCTAACTAGAGAATAGGTTTGGAAACTCTGACTTCAAATCTTCTTCACGCTCCCAGGTTGCTTCACTTTCAAAATGATTGCTCCACTGAACTCTGCAAAAGCGAATAGACTTGCTTCTAGTTCTGCGCTCCATAACATCCAAAATTGTGATTGGCTGCTCCTTGTAAGTCAGGTCTTCCCGCAGACTCTATTAAATCAACGGGTTTGTTCTGCTGGCACTCTGAGACATTTCTTAAGTTGTGACACATGAAACACGTCATGCACTCCTGCCAAAGACTGAGGCAATTCCAACTGATAGGCCACCTCTCCTTGACGGCTTAAAATTTTGAACGGACCAACATATCTTGGTGCAAGCTTCCCTTTAACGTGAAACCTTTTAACACCCTTAAGAGGGGTAACCCTGAGATACACATAATCCTCTGGCTCGAAACTCAAATCTCAGAGTCGGTTATCAACGTAGCTCTTCTGCCTTGACTGCGCTATCTTTAACCTCTCCCTAATCATAGCAACTTGATTTTCTGCTTCCTTGAGAATATCTGGTCCAAACACCAACCACTCTCCCGTTTCATTGCAATTTAACGGAGTACGACAAGCCCGTCTGTACAACGCCTCAAACGGTGACATCTGCAAGCTAGCTTGATAGCTATTATTGTAACTAAATTCTGCATATGGCAAACATTTGTCCCAAGATGTAGCATAAGCTAAAGCACAAGCTCTCAACATATCCTCTAAAATCTGATTTACTCTTTCAGTCTGACCATCTGTCTGCGGATGATATGCTATACTGAAATTCAGGCGAGTTTCCATTGCTTCATGCAACTTGTTCCAGAATCTTGAGGTAAATTGGGTACCTCTGTCTGACACAATTTTCCTGGGCACCCCATGCAAACATACAATCCTTGACATATACAGCTCTGCTAAACGATCTCCTGAGTAGGTGGTCTTCACCGGGATAAAATGAGCGACCTTGGTCAAACGATCCACAATAACCCAAATAGAATCGTAACCTCTCTGAGTCTTAGGTAAACCGGTGAAAAAGTCCATACCGATTTCCTCCCACTTCCATTCAGGAATCTTCAACTACCAGTAACAACCCAATTTGGTCTTTGGTGCATGGCCTTTACCCTCTGACATACATCGCATAGAGCAACATGCTCAGCCACCTCACGCTTCATATTAGGCCACCAAAATCTCTCTCTCAAATCTTGATACATTTTGGCACTTCCCGGATGAATTGAGTATTTAGAATCGTGAGCTTCTTCAAGAATTAGTTGCTTCAGCTCCTTTTTATCTGGTACACAAATTCGGCCTTTGAAGAACATGGTTCCCTACTCATCTAGAGTGAAATCCACTGCTAGGCCTTCGTCCTTCCTGGACTTGATCTTAGTGACTTTCTCATCATCTTTCTGGCCTTCTCTGATCTGATCCTCCAGTGTTGGTTTTACTTCTAGTGCAGCTACAATTCCTTGCGGAACGACTTCCAGCTTCAACTTCTGAAATTCCTTACATAGCTCTGGTTGATCATCCATTGTCAGCGTGTTCGCGCTATAGCTCTTTCGACTCAGAGCATCTGCTACCACATTGGTTTTTCCAGGGTGGTAATGAATTCCCACATTATAATCCTTAATTAACTCCAGCCACCTTCGTTGTCTCATATTAAGATCTACTTGAGTGAAAATGTATTTCAGGCTCTTATGATCAGTATATATCTCACATCTATTTCTTATGAGATAATGACGCCATATCTTCAAAGCATGCACTACGGCAGCTAATTCCAAATCATGTGTCGGATAATTTACTTCATGCGGTCTCAACTGCCTCGACGCATAAGCAACAACCTTACCATTCTGCATTAACACGCACCCCAGGCCTTGCTTTGAGGAATCGCAATAAATATCAAATCCATTCTGCAGATCTAGCAGTACTAAAATGGGGGCTGTCGTCAAACGCTTCTTCAGTTCCATAAAACTTTTCTCGCACTCTGGCGTCCATGCAAACTTCTTCTCTTTCTTCAACAACTGCGTCAGGGGTTTAGCAATCGTCGAGAATCCCTCTATGAATCGACGGTAGTATCCCGCCATTCCCAGAAAACTACAGATCTGAGTAACAGACTTCGGTTGCTCCCAATGTAACACTGCGTCCACTTTGCTTGGGTCAACTGCAACTCCTTTAGTAGTCATTACATGACTAAGAAATTCAACCTTCTCCTTCCAAAAATCGCACTTGCTGAACTTAGCATACAGCTGATGTTCTCGCAGCCTCTCTAAAACCATCCTCAAATGTTCCGCATGCTCTTCCTCTGTCTTCGAGAAAACTAAGATATCGTCTATAAAGACCACAACAAACTTATCCAAATACTCCATGAAAACCTTATTCATCATGTTCATGAAATATGCAGGGGCATTCATCAATCCAAATGACATTACTGTGAACTCATAGTGTCCATATCGCGTAGAAAATGCAGTCTTAGGCACATCCTCTGCTCGGATCTTCAACTGATGGTATCCTAAACGAAGATCTATTTTGGAGAAAACTCCGGCTCCTCTTAACTGATCAAATAAATCGTCAATCCTGGGCAATGGATACTTATTCTTGATCGTTACCTCATTAAGTGCACGATAATCGATGCACATTCTAAGACTTCCATCCTTCTTACGAACAAACAAAACTGGTGCTCCCCACGGTGATGAACTTGGTCTAATGAAACCTTTCTTTTGCAGTTCCTGAATCTACTTTTTCATTTCCACTAACTCATCTGTAGGCATCCGATAAGGTCTCTTTGATATTCGGTGTTGTCCCTGTGCTAACTCGATAACAAACTCGATATCGCGATCCGTGGCAATTTGGTAAATCTTCCGAAACACATCCGGTATTCTCGACTCTCGCACATCCTCTATCTTTGATGGCTTGCACGCTGTTGACCACTAGCGCCCATCACGAGCTGCGATCGCTTGAAATTCTACCTTCTTGCCACTAGGGCCTTCCAGAGTCACGATCCTTCGGCCACAATCCAAAACAGCCTTATGCTTAGACAGCCAATCCATTCCAAGGATAACATCTAGGGATTGTGCATCTAACAAGATAAGATTCGCTAGGAATTCTATCCCATCCATGAGTAACTTAACTCCCAAGCACCCGAGGCTAGATCTAAGCTCAGATCCTGGGGCTTGGACTAATAGCACACACTTAAGATTCACCACTTTAAACCCATTCTTGGTTGCAAAACTTTGAGAAACAAACGAATGCGAAGCTCCAGAATCAAATAAAACTGTAGCGGATACTGAGTTAACCAGAAACTTACCCAGTACGACGTCCGTAGCCTCTTGAGCTCCATCTGCGGTGATGTGGTTAATCCTACCACGCGCTGTTGATTGGGGGGTTGCTCCAGCTTGACCGAGCGCACGATTTCCTCCTGAAGCCGGTGCCTTGGCAAGTGTTGTTCCCAAATTAAAACGAACTGGTGTGATGCCTCCTCTTTGTGGACACCTATTAGAGAAGTGCCATGGCTCATTGCATGTATAGCATCTCTTATTTGCAGACTGCCGACTTCCTCCTGGTGCATTACTGCCCTGTGCTAGCGTCTGAAAGTTCTGATTAGCAGGGCGAGGTGCAGGGGTTGCTATCTTATTCACGGCTGGCGGTTGGAATCTGGCAAATTGCTGTGGCGACATCCTCAGGCGTAGGTTGTTTGGACATCCACCCTGATTAGTCATCAAGCGCTTACGGTTTTCACCCAACTCCTTGCGCTTATCCTCCAAATTCAAAGCCTTATTAACTAGCTCCTAAAAATATGGAAAATTGTGGGTGATTAGTCCCACCTGCAGTCCTGAATCCAGTCCCTTCATGAAACGAGACTGCCTAGCTTTATCTGTCGCTACATCTTCAGGGGCATAGCGAGCTAACTGGGTAAACTTATTCAGATACTCGCCACCTTTGGTGGCCTCCTTGTTTGAGCCACAATTCCTCCTTTTTAAGGTCCATTATTCCTTCTGGGACATGATATTGGCGGAAAGCGGTAGTAAACTCATCCCAGGTGATCTCCTGTGGGGCTTCATGTGCAGCACAATAGTTTTCCCACCATTCCGCGGCGGTTCCTTCCAATTGATGAGAGGCGTAGAGCACCTTCTCATTGCCCTCACATTGGGTGATATACAGCTTCTTCTCAATAGTCGTAAGCCAATCATAGGCTTCCAAAGGGTTAACATTCCCTGCGAAGTTCGGTGGCCGAGTCCTCATGAAATCTGGTTCACTTGGTTGTTGTTATTTGCAGCCACGTTAGTCATCTGTTGCATTTGTTGCATCATGGTCTGCATTAGTTGAGTCTGTGCGGTGAGAAATGCTCCCAAATTCTGCATATCTACTGGCGGTGGTGGTTGTGGGTTGCCTCCATCATTGGGGTTGTCATTCTGGCGTAGTCCACTTCCCGAAGCACCGTTGGTTCCATGAGTGTTCACCATGTGCTGATTACCTCTTGGGTTAGGAAAGGTAGAAGTAGCATAGATAAGATGCAAGAATCCTTAGGGCGGGGAAGATAAGTTTAACCCAACTAAAATAATTCTTTATTTATTCTTGGTATGTTTGCTTATAAAAGCCTACAAGCTTTGCAACACATACTGCACACTCAACATTACAAAGAAGCAAACTAAACATGAAACCTTAACGTCTACTAAAAAGCAAAGACAAATCTTAAAGACGCGACTCAACACTCGAGTCTCAACACAACTCCAAGACTGACTCTCACTCATCCAGCCACCCTGGCTGAGACTGATCCGGTGCATACACCGGCGGGTGGGATGGCATAGGAGCGAACCTATCCTGATGACCTACTGCTGGCTCCTCAGCAAGAACAGGGTCGGCACTCCCCTCTGGCTCCCACTCTCGCTCCTCTGGATCCTCCTCGGACTCCTCAGCTGGCTCCTGAGCCCCTCGGGTCACGCGCTCCAACTCGTCCTCAACCCCCTCCAGGGCCTCTCCTAGCTCGGTGATCATTCCGATAGCTACAGCACGGGTCTCCTCAAGCTCCTGCCCCGTCACTCTGAGTACCTCGTACACTGTCTCCAGCTCCTGAGTGGTCTCTCACATATGTTCCTCCTGGGCAAGGGCGAACTCCTCAAGGTGTACCGCAGTAGCACACTCGTCCTCCACGATCCATCGGCGTCGGCATGCTTGCACATCAGGGTGAAGTCGAAACACTGAGTCGTGAAGCTCGTCGGCGTAGTCGCGGCAGACACGGCGAAGAGCAAGTCGGGCAACCTCCTGAATCGCAACCTCGTACAAGAATCTTCTGGCGGAGATGTTGATTGGCCTACTAGCTTCCTCGTTCTCCCGAGCGTAGATGATCAGCTTGCATACAAATCCTCGATGAACACCATTAATGGTCCAGCTGCCTCCTCGGTAAAGCGGACGATAAAAGCCTCCAAACGTCTGAAGAACTCTCCACAGCTCCATGGTGTAGCTACCTGCTGACTCCTCAAAGGTCGAAACGATCGGCATCTGCATCACAAGAACTTTGAATAAGTTCTCCACCCGAAACGGAAAGTAAACGGTAAATTCAGCAAAGGCGAGAAGTAGAGAATGAGATGAGTCGAGAGTGTTTTGTTAGTCAAATTTAAATTTTCCTTTAGAAAATAGTTTTGGACACAACCTGGACACCTCTATCTAGGGCCAAGACCTACAGTCAGTATGCTCTAATACCACCTCTGTAAGGACCCGAACCCACCTATTCGAACCCACTGTGTTTACCGCACTAGTCCCAGTATCAACACTAGTGCACACAGCTCAACATCGGTACATATCATATCATACTCAATGATAATAGAATAATACTCCATTTATTGATATAGCTAAATGTATGATCTTATGACCGACTTACATTATTAAGCCACGCAGGGTAAGACTAGAATTATAAGCTAAGAATTAAGCAGCGGAAAGTAGAAAACGTAGATAGCTCATCAGTTCACCACAGGCAACTGACAAGGCTTGGACCCTAATGACTCGCGTCCTCCTGGAACTCCTCCTCCAACACAGGTGTAGATTCTTCGACTGTTGATTATTGTTGTTGGCAAGGGTGAGTACTTAAAGCACTCAACAAGTTGTGCACAAAATGCAATTCTACGTAACTATATGTAAGGCTTATTCCAATAGATAGATTATCATGGCTATTTTGCAATAAGAAGCATTTATGAACAAATACAATAAATAGATTGTAAAGACTGTAAAACAAATAACAATAGTAGATAGATTCAGCATTTCTGAAGTAAACCAAGTTTCCAATCCTAAATCAAATTCCATCTTCCACATGGCATTCCGCCATCCCAACCAAGTTGTCCATTTAATTTAGCTAACCCTTATCTGTAATTCCCGAGCATTGCTCAATACCGCGAGCACGGCTATCCCAATAGTTTCACACTCTGCAGAGGTTATGCACTTTACCCACGCGATACAACCAAACACCACCAAGGCGAGTGATTATAACAGAGCCTTTACAATGCTCTGGCTTAACCCGGTACCACCCGCTAAGGTTTCAACACTGGTGGGACAGGTTACCACATCCAGGGCCCCCCTCTTGCGCCATGTGAATTACTCCATAACTCGGGAACTCACACCGACCAAGATAGTACCAAAGCTAAGACATTGCAAATTAATCAGCTAGGCTAGCCCATACCAGACATGTGGTTGCATGATTGACTCAGGTCAAAGGCTTGCAAGGTTAAGTCCTTAGAGTGATCAAGGCAAGACCTCCACATACCCTCTGCCCATCGGGCCCACCTTGGCATACTCGCCCCTTGTCACTTGCCCCAATCTAAGTGAATATCACCCAAGTTGATTACCAAGCACCACGTGCCATCAGCAATTCAACATCGTTGCGTGACATGACTCGCCACAACAACTCAATCTCATCGTGTGATCCCACATGACACACAAGTTCATAACATCGTTCCATATTCCATTAGTCAAGATTAATTATCAATGATTCAATCACATGTGATGACGTGGCATGGCTAAGCAACTAATACGGTCTAACCACCCTATGTTGATTATCATTACCAACCAACTATAATGAACCAATCTAGGGTGACAATAGATCATGGCATACAATGACAAGGTAGGGTATAGATCAAATTGGTATAATAGCTAAGTCCCAATTTAATTTGAAACAATTGTATACTTAAAATAAGATGCAATAGGGTAAAACAAATATAGCAATTTTATAAACATGGGTTCAACATGATAAAAGCACAACTTGCCTTGGAATAGGTCTAGATCTAGATCTGGAGCTTGCTCTTGAGTTGCTGGATCTTCTTCTGAAGCGTCGCACAATTCAACGTCTACGCATACCGAAGGAGAAAAGCAAATAAATACCAAAATGGAGAGCAAATGAACTCCAAAAATCAGTTAAAATTCACCATTAAATTGATCTCAATTTTACAAATTTTTAGAAATTTGAATCACTCAAATCCGAGTTAAGATGCAAAAGTTATAGCCTTTGGAAGTTTGAATAAATACTGAAATTACAGAAATTAGAAAATCAGAATTAACCGAATTAATTTTAGATTAAAAAGCCGATTTATGACGTCAGCGTGACCTCATGATGATTTCAGCATTGCAGAACTTCCAATCGGATTATTTTCCAATTGAAAACGCAATTATGACGTAAGCATGACGTCAGCGAAGATCTGGAACCAATCACGATACGCCACGTGTCACGGTCTATAGACTTGGTCCAGGGCGTGGCGCTGGACCACGGCGGACTCGGCCCACGACGCTTCTGCTGTTGAACCCGACACGTGTCACAACAGGATTGGTCCGAGACACGGCGCGATCCAGATCATTCGATCTAATCTAACGGCTCACACGGCGATCTACTCAAGCGCGCACGTGGCTCAATCCTAGCGGTTCACGGATGATCTAACGGATGATACCTCACGAGTGCGACGACGACGGCGCGGCGACGCTCTCTTGCCGGACTTGAAGACGAAGACGACCCCACGGCGGAAGAAAGGGTCTCCGGCGACGAGTTCACTCCCCACGGACGCGGCTCGTCACAGCGAAGAAACTGGCAGCCTCGGCGACGATGGAAACTTCAACGGACGGTGCGCACCTAGCGAAGAACAACGACGGCGGCGTCGGCTTACTCCGACGAGCTCTCGGGTGCGTTCTACTGCTGCTCTCGCGAAAAGGCTCTGACCAAAAGATGCGGTGCACGACTGCGAACCTCGGGGCGCTACCCCCTCCTATTTAAAGCCCTCGATGACCGCGCACGGTGCGTGGAAACCTAACCGATGCGGCGGCGGTGTCCTGCTCGGACACGGCGACGGCGTCCGAGTCCCGCACGGAGACGACACACGTCAGCCGTCCGATCACGATCTAACGGTCACGATCTCGCGGCTAAGATCCGATTCTAACCGTCCACGATTTCCTTCCAACGGCGAAGATCTGTTCGAGTCCCAAACCGGTACGCCTTGCTCTCACCCGCGCGATCTCGATCCAACGGCGGAGATTAGATCTTCCAGAAATGGGCTAAACGGGCCGCGCAATTCTGGGCCGCTCACGCACAGCATATGGGCCAAGCCCAATACTGTTCATACACTTTTTAAAAGGATTTTCCATTTAAAATAATTACTAAAATTCATTTTATTTGTTTTAGGCAATAAAATAATCAGGAAAATTCCAAGAAAATTCTCAAAAATACTTTGTGATATTTTGAACTCAGATAAAATATTCTTGGCAAAACTTTATTTCAACTTTGCACAAATTTAAATAGTTTTCAATAAGAGGCCAAAATACTTAATTTGCAGTTAATTTAATTAAATACAGAAAAATCTAAATAAATTCCAGAAAAATCATAAAATGCACAAATGACAATAAAATAATATTTAGACGAATTTTGGGATGTTACATGGCCCTTACGGTCTTTCGTGAGGGGGAGCTAGTTTGTATATTATGTATTATATGTTTTCTTCCAGCTTTTCTTTTCTTTGTGTTTCTTCTGGGTGACTTTGGGCTTGTTTTCGTGAGTTGAGTTCACTCACTTAGACTTATGGCATGCCTTGCATTGACCTCTTATCTTGTGCTTTAGGTTGCTATCATGCGTGATTAGCTGTTCTCTCTTCTCTCTAGGTTGAGTTCTCTCACAGTCTTATAAGTCTAGCAGGTATTGAGCCTCCTGGGTAGACAGGGTCTGTGTGCACTCCTTAGTTGGGATCTAGAGTCGACTTCCTATGTCGATCTGGGAAGATAAGAGCGAGTCTGAGCTGTAGTGAGTTTCTTCTATTTTATCTATGCTCAATAGCCATCCAGTTTTGCAGTTTCTCGACTTCTTCTCCTCATTCTATTTTTCTGGTTATTATTGAGTTCATTCGGGTTTTCTTTATGCCTAATCTTTATAATAACTCAACTTTAACCAGATTTGAGCTTAAAATTGATTCATTTGTTGAGGGGGAGTTTGGGAATCTGTTCGTGCATCGCATATAGACTGCATTTCCTGTTTAATGAGCTTTGTCTATTATGCAATTGATTTCTTCTTCATGCTATACACCATGTTACATCATATGGAGGAAATCACTAACTTAGATATGTCCAAGTTCATTTAACTTGCTAAGATTAAAAATGAAATAAGCCTTGAATGAAAAACTTGATGAAACTTGTTGCTTTTACTTGCTAGGTTTCTTCTCTAGAGGTTTGTGCCATAATTTGAGAAATTTTGGAATTCTCTAGAGTCCCTATAGCAACTTAGGTGAAACTAGTTTGATCCATGCTAGAGTCCTTCAATTGCTCATAAATCATTGTGCTAAAAATGAAATTTAAACAAAATTGACTCTTCTTGTGCACATACGACTCAACACCTTGCATTCACAAGACCGCTTCCCATTGCACTTGGGATGAACTTGGAATACATAGTGTTTGACCTAGACCATCCTCTTAAGAGTCCATCTTGAGATGGTCACATACGGCTTAAGTCAATTGGTTATCAAAAGAAAATACAAATAAATTAAAAACAAAGACATATGTGGGTAAAGAATGCAAATAATGTCAAACATTTGCACCCCGCTATGTCTTGTATGATGATAAATCAAAATTTGCATTAAGTGATAAATGAGCCCGAAGGACCTTGTATGCTCTTCTAGATTCCCCAAAGTGTTGAGTAGGTTGAACTCTAGGTTTTCCTTTTGATCCTTAGAGTCGCTATTCTTCTATTTTTGAAACTAAAGCTAAGTGTTGCACTTGTCAAATCTTCATAAAAATGAAATATTCAAATCTAAACTGTATTTGCACTTGGACATGTCCAAGACTAGTCTAATCTAAAAATTGACTAGCTTGGTGTCATATCTTGTCATTGTGATAATTGGATAATCTTCAAAGCTCCCATAGGTTGCATTTCATGCATACATAAAAAGAGGGAGAAAATTCCATTTTGATGCCTATATTGCCAAAAGGGGGAGAAAATGTAGAAAATGCATCATTAAAAAAAAGATAAAAAATGTGAAAGCCTTTGGTTCTTATGATCTTTGTAAATCTTTGCTATTTCTTATGGATCATAATCACATTTGGCACTTATGATTGGTTTTTAGAGCATTTGTGGAAAACTTGCTCTTTTCATGGTCTTGCTCTAAATTCTTTCCGCCAACTTGGTCATGATTTTATATCTTTATCTCTGGACCAAGTTTGGCTTTGCAATCAAATTGCTTTCTTCTTCTCTCATTCAAACTCAAATTTATGCCTTTTGTGTTGTTTGTCAATATACTCATCAAGGGGGAGATTGAAGGACCATGTGGAGGTCCATCCATGTTTGTGATGAGTATTTGACTTTATTTGAGCAAGGTGTGCTCAAGTTTGAGTTTGATTTGGATTGATTTTCAAATTGAAGCAATTTGAGTTGTCTCTGCCAGGAGTGGCAGTACCGGCCGTATGGGCGCGGTAGTGATGAGTTGGATGGTTTATTGCATATCAATGTGGGCATTGCTATGTGATGTGTTTCCTTGTCTTTGATGGTTGCAGGGCGACGGTGCTAGGTCATGGTGAGGCGGAGGATGACCGGGACTAGGCGAGGAGCGTCGGAGGTCCAGATGGTTGGGAGATCGCCGAAAGATGATCGGAGACGGACTCCGGGCAAGTCAAGAAGAAAAGGAAAGGAGATGATGCTAGCTAGATGCCGCGTGGATCAATGAGGGCCGTCGGATTGAGGTCTAGTTGATACGTTAGCGGGTCTAGGTAGCATGCTTTGAAAACCGTGAAAGAAAACCCGATATGTGTGTGGGTTTTGGGTTAGCCCTTGCATGGCTATGTGTGTGGGTTAATCCTAGCCCTTAGATGAGTGCTCTAGGGTTGAGGGACTCATCCAAGGGTGGTAGGTGGCCCAAGAGTAGTATAAATAGGGGTGGAGGGGTAGCCTCCTTCCTTTGAAGGTTTTGAGGTTTGTGAATGCTCCTTTGAGCTTTGCCCACATGAAAGTGAGGCTTTGTAACCTCTCCTTCCAGAAATGAAAGTTTTATCCATCCATCTCTGAATTTATTTTGCGCATTTACATTATGTCTTTACTTTACACAATATAAATTCAGCATTTACTTTCCCGCAATTACATTCTTGCAATTTACTTTCACGCAATTTGGATTTGCCTCCCCTCCTTCTAAATGCTGTTGATCTTGGATGTTTTGAGTGTGTTCATATGGTTTTACATCTCTTTTGCACTCTTGGATTGAGTAGAGAACATCTTTTCTTTCAAGTTCTAACTTTTTTCAGAACTTGTTCTTTGCGCATTATTTAGTATTTGATTTTTATAAAAATATAGAAAAATCCTTTTTAAGTGATTCTTCTTGGAGGAGGTGCAGAACTCTGATATCCACTTGTAGAAATATTTTTGAGTTCACTTGTTGAACCGTTTGGGTGCCATGAGGTGAAAACCGAGCCCCAAACTTTCTGCTCGAAGTTCTTGCTGACTGTGTTCTTCGATTTTTCCTGTTTTTTCTGTAAGGCTTTTTGAGGACAAATTTGGTGGAGTTCTTCAATACTGTGATTCTCATAGGGATAAAAATTCTCAAAATTTTGTGAGCTGCAGAAACCCACCAACCTCCTGTTCAAATTGTGGACAAGTTCTGGAAATTCTGCTTTCGTTTTTCTGAAAGTGACTTTTGTGATTTGAATTGATGTTATTTCTAAAAGCAAGAGTTGGATTGATTCCTCTTTATCTTGGACACTAGACAATCAGGATTGTGACTCAAAAATCCCCACATATTGTATGTACTTATCCATGCAAGCTTGGGGTACACATAGTTGTCTAGTTTTTCGGGTTTTTCACGATTTCCTTTGAGCGATCTTGTCGAGGTTTTTGTTGGAGTATTTTGGGGGAAAATTTATTTGCGACCATTCACCCCCCTCTGTTCGCCATCTCGATCCTTCACGTCCTCGACTCAAGCTCACATTTTAGCTCGTCTTGAGCACCAAACATTCTCATATAGGTCCTGCATTTATTAAAATAAAATAGTAGCTCCGCCTCTTTATATATTTTAAAGACATGAAAGAAATTTAGAGAATTCACCAGATAATTATCCATATAGCTCAACACTTCTTTCCACCATATATTGGAATGATGAAAGCTAGCACTCTTGGATGCTTCCTCCCCTCCTTGAAGGAAAACCATCCTTGGTTTCAGACAAGCTGGAAAAGAAACAAGCAACAAAAAGAACAACGTGTATGCAGCATATATGTATATATCCCATATTTCAATGTTCTTTTGGATTCGCGGAATGCTATTTCCATAACAGCATGAGGAAATCAGATTTCAGCAAAACACCTTTCCTCACAATTTTGCGACTCATTTTGTGGTTATAAGTGAAGCATATAACATAAATATTAACATGATTCAGTTTGCAACTTAATTTGCAAATATAAGTAAAGCACATATCTATCCCTGTCCTTAGATAAAGAATACTTATGTTTTGTAAGCCTCGTTCAATAACATAGATGGGCAAAACTACAAGTTTTGGCAATAAGTAGAGCTCATTCATATGATCAGATTGTAAACAAGCAATATCAAACCATTCCAACAAAGGTGACACAATCTTAATGGGCTTCCACTCATCAACTACGACATGTTGATTTGTAATACAGGTCAATGTACTAAAATTCGAACAATGAGGTAGCAAGCTATGGGTATCACACATATTATGAAAATTTGATGGTGCCTTACATGAAACAAGCTGTTGCATAGAAAATAGGATTGCCCAAAACAGCAAGCTTCAATTCAGCAAGTTTATCACAAGTTATGCATATTCGGTAGACATGAAACTTGCCATCTATGCCATATTCCCCAACTAAATTGAATTTAAAACAGTAAGCATAGGTGCTAGATAAAGACTTAAGAGATGAAATTTTAGAAATCTTATTCATAGCACAAGTCAAGCTAACAGGCTCATTCAACATGATATAGCACAAACAGTGGCAAGGGATATTCTAGCTATCACTTCCTTATGCGTAATCAGCACCACATGATCAAAATTATAAGAATGCAATTCATCACATGGTTCTACAATTGTGGCACACGATGATAGCTCACTAGAATTAAGTACAGCAGGAATATACTCACAAATTAGCTCCCTTTCTTGCTGTAAAATCATATTTATACTATGGTCATTAGCGTCCTCCACAGAAGAAGCAGCAAAATCAGTAAATCCACTAGTAACAACCCTAACCTTTTCATGCTCAGGAATTCCATGATTATCAAATGATTGTTCTACAGCTAATTCCCAAGTTAGATAACCTTTAGGATCATATTTACCACTAAAAATGGGTACGGTGAAATTACTTTTAGTACGTGTGCTATGTCGTCGTACCTCCCGTGGTGATGAAGCTGTGCTCGTACAATCTTCGTATCTTGGAGTGTGAACTATCTCTTCTCCTAGGATGCTGTTGGCCCAAGCGCTACGATGTTGAGAATCTGCCATTGTTAGTGAAGACAAGAAACAAATCACAAGGATATGTCCTTATAAACAACTAGGATGTGCTGAAAAGTCGCTCAACTCTCACGCTTTAACCAAAGCTCTTACAAGTTCTTACCGTGCAGCAAGAGTTATCGGCTATTGGCGGTGTCAAAAGTTCTCCGAAGATTGGATAAAGCGATTGTAAAGGGACAGAACAAACGTACGAGGTAGAATATGTGCAGCTAGGTAGGCTATACTTATTTCCTATGCAATCTGATAATTCTAGTTATTGTAATGATAAGTAATGACCCAAACTAGAATTCACAAGTCCTAGTTACCGATCTCAAAGATATAAGCGAATTTCAAGGCAACTCACGTGCAAAGATGATGTAACTTAATGCAACGCAACCAATGGAATGCGCTAAATAAGAAAAATTTCAACACCAAAGCTCGTGTTGCATAAGTTATGGAGAGACACTAGCTAATTGCTACAGAAAAGGTAAAAGGGCACAATATTGCTCACTAATTAGTAAAATTGCACAATATGAGAAATAATAAAAACAAATTAGGGTTTTGCTCAATGTAGTGCTGCCGGCCACTATTCTATTTTCTTTTCTTTTTTTCTTTTTTTTGGCCTTTTGGCTCTTTCTTTCTCTTTTGTTTCTTTTGGTGACTCTCGGCCAACACTAGTATCAGCAAAGTTTTGGAATCCCCAACTCGATGTTTCAAGATAGTATGATATGATAATTCAAGATTATGCAATGTGTCAAGTATAGTAGGCCTAAGCAATATCAAATAGCTGGTCTTAATTGGGATCAAAGTATTCGCATAGGATGAATTGGTTCCCAAAGTTACGTGTACTGATATTTTTGGAGTTTTATGGTTTGTATATGCTTCTGGACTCAACCAACTCAAAGGAACAAAGCTAGAACATCAATTGAAGAAAGTAGCCAAAATTCAGTGTTTCTAGGGCAGCAGAGTTGTCGCCCCGATTAAAGTTTGAAAACCACCGAATTTGGAAGGATTACTATGGAAAGAAATGAAGCTTATGTCCTCAGCTTTCAATAGAGTACACGAACACGCAATTTAGAGCTCGGGTGTGGAAGTTATGGCTCAAAAACTGAACTGCATAGAATAGTCCCAATTTCAGCCTGACGAGACCAATTCCGAATCTGAATCAAATTCAGTTTGAAGGAGTCCGAATCACAAAGGACACCCAAAAACGTTTTTTGTAGAGGACTCTTGAAGGATTCAGGAAAGTATAAAAACTTCCCAATCGGAGTTCGAACGTGAGAATTATAATCAAATTACCAAACCGATCTAGATTGGAAGTACAACTTGCTTCAACAACTTTGACATCTAGATTAAACAGATTTGGCTCCAGAATTAGAGTCCATACCCAACTAGGTTTTTGTAAAGATCATTCCCACATTTTAGGAAAGTGCAAAAACACTAGAATCCGAGCTCGTATGCAAAAGTTATGAACAAAACAAAGTACTGGATAGATTGAAAGAAAAGCTACGCGAAGGAAAAACGATCAGCAACTAAAACAAGGACTCCAATGGATCAAAACCTAACAAAACTCTCTCAAATACTATGTTGAATCTAATGGTTGAATTTTTGTGGAGTAATTTTCAATTTAGGACAGAAAACAAAAACTAATCTACGGTACTGAATCTCTCACCGAGCAACTTGGCGCTCTGATACCACCTGATGTAAGGTTGTATCCCAATCTTTCGATGAGAGCGATAAATATCGATTTGGTGGAACTAACTTTGAAGATCCGACTACAACGTACGACAATGATGCGCCTTAGAAATCGCTAAACCAACTCCGGAGTGTTATTGATCTTGCCGTTGGCACGATCAACCTGAACACGAGGTTCAATTCCTGCAAGCAACCGAAGAACAAGCAAGAAAAAAAGTAAAAGCAATCATAAATTGTAAATAAGAATTAAAGGCAAAATCAAGGTGGGGTTTTGTTGAACGTCTTGACAAGGTGGCTGTCCAGCACAACTCGAAGAAACAAAGTTTGCACTTGGCTAAACTAATCAAACAAAACCCAAGTTTGTAAGGCGGCGGCTACTGAGTTTATAAGAGGGAGGGACGTGAGAGGGATGTCCTAGGGTTATGTGCAGCTAGGGGGGCTCAGACAACTTGCGCTTGGGCCCCTACACGCTTACAAAGCCCGAAACAGCCCAAAACAGTATTGTAGTGCTTTTTTTGATGATTTCGACTGATCCACGTTGAATCTGGAGTTGGTGCTAGACCCATTGGAAAGGTCTTGTTGTAAGCTTTCAATCAAGTACAAGAACTCTCCAATCGGACACCGTATGCAAAAGTTATGTGTGTTTTACTTCAATCTGGTATCCGGAGGCCGAATTGGATTCCAGAACGTGATGGATTTGATAACTCTATCTTCTTGGCACATGGATGACGTGTTGGAGTTGGTCCAACTAGGTGTGAACGTATCCATAGTAGTGATGTCCTCATCACTATCGCACCTCTTAAGACACCGGTAGCATTTCGGACATTGTGCGGGATAATTCGACGGGAAAGGGTCCCCATCACCTATCCATCCTGGAAGTCGCTAACAGATGAGGAGCGCGACAGCTTGGTGATAGAAATTTTGGCATCGTTCGATCTCCCAGAAGAAGCCATGCATGCACTGCGACGGTGTGTGTTGCTAGTGGCGAGAAAGGCGTGGAAGAACTTCAGGAGCACCCTTGTTTGTTATTACGTGAATAAGGAAATGACTCTGTTCCAGAAGTACGGGCTCATCACTGAAGGCAGCTGTGTGTCCGCCCCTAAGACAAATGCGGACAACGCCAAATTTCCTTTTAGTGAAATCCAGGTAATATATATGTCTGCAATGCTCCATAGATACACCTGTTGGACGTGTTAGCTAACTGTGTACCCTTATGTAGATGGCCACGCCGTGTAATCTCCAAGTGAGGCTTACCAACGGCTCCATTCCACTGCAGACTGCTTGAGGGCGCACGTATCCATTCGGTCGAGGGTTGATTGTGCGCGGTAGCATGGTAGCTCCGGGTTACATGAAGGTACATGTCGACGGTGTACATGAAATTTACAAGGCCGTCACACTGGAGATGCCCCCAAACGACGAGATCGTGACACTAGGGGATATCATTGGTACATTCATCCAGTGGCACAAGAGGGACATATCCTTCGATAACCGTTCTGCAGCACCAAAGCTACAAGCATAACATGAGCCACCTACTGTGTCGGAGCCACCAGCACTACCAGAGCCACATGCTGCACAGAAGCAGGCTACCAAATCGGCTACCATGTCCTATACAACACAGGCTGGTACTTCATTTTGGGTCCAATCGTCTCCCGTGAAGATGACCTAAGATAGAGAGTGAGACAGAGTCAACGTCAAATTGAAGCAGACCACGGAGGCCCCTGACTTTCCATTGGCCCCGTTGGCACGGCAATTCAAGCTAGGACAACCATTCGTACCGGTAGAGCGCCAGCAGATGCTTACAATAGCTTGCGTTAGATTGCAAAATTGGTGCATTGAATAAGCCAACAAGCTGGTGGCACAACAGGTATCGAGTATCTCGGTCAACTTCAAGGAGAAGTATTTCTTGCACTAGTTTTCAGGGGCTTCTTCGTGGTTAGCTTCAACGACTTGTTCGATCTTTACAACCTCGACACCCTCGATGCCTCACTCATCAGATGTTGGACATTGTAAGTGTGTGCAATCACGGTCTACATTCGTGTCATACCGATAAATGTCATATATATATATGATCTTTGCTTTTGTATATATAGATACATGATCATTGAAGCAAAAACAAGAGAAAGAACCGGTGGGTTTTCTCGACCTACATATATTGTCCAAAAAAACCATGGACGAAAAATTACAAGTCGTTCAAGAGTACGTGAAAAATGCATTGCTGGCTCAATGAGAAAAAATTTCATACTTGTACCCCACAACCTGGGGTAAATGCTTCACTAGTTGCTATACATGTTGATTTGTACTTTACACGTAGCTCGAAGTTAGGTCGAATGGCCATGGCGACATACCTGTGTCGGTTTCACTCGGTTCTACTTGTAATTATACCAAGACAGAACCAGATATTTTATCTTGATTCCAAAAAGGACGGCACCCTCGACTTGACACCTATCGCAAAATTACTCGAGACATCGTTCAATGTCTATAGAGCTCGTGGAGGGCCACACAAGAACTCATTGTAGCTGAAGCACGTTTATAAGTTTCCGGTATCTGCTAGTACGCAATAATCCTTCACACTCCATAATAATACCTCTGAAACTAACCAATTATATTTTGGCAGTGCCACTAGTAGCCAAAGGCCACTAACCAATGTGGATTCTCCGTTTGCCACAACATGCAAATCCTCATTGGTGCAAAGAAGACCAATGCCATGGAGGTTTATCAATATTGCAATAATTGTTTTCACTTAGCAATTTATATACATACAAGACTTTACTTTTCCAATCGACAAGCTTGGAAATGTGCTGAATCTGCATTGGAATAGGCTGATCTGCTACGAATTCAAGAACAACTCGGTGGTCGCCAATTGTCTAGTGATGTTAGCATGATGCCAGCTTGCTATCGGCATGAGTCAATGACATCTAGGGTCATTTTTGTTTAAAAATAACCGTCGGGCCCACGTGTTAGTCTCTTGGGAGGAATATTCTAGGAATATTTTATTTTCTTTCTCTTTTTTTGATTTAAATGTTCGATGGATCTTTCAAGAGTTCGTTCTCTCCTTTTTCTGATTTAATTATCCGATTGAGTCTATTCAAATTTCTAAATTCAAGCTCTATCTTTTGGTGAATTTATTTGATTTTTTGAGTTTTTCTTCTCTCTATTTTGTATTTATTTGTGTTATTGCTATTCATTTCGCATAGACGTTGAAGTGCTTGGAGCATTCAAAGGTGAAGAGTTGACTCAAGTTCAAGGTCCAAATCAAGTTTAAGAGTTGTTCTAAGACAACTTGTGCTTTGATCATGTTGAACCTTGTTTTACAAATGCTATTTTGCTTTGGTCTATTGCATGTCATTTCAATGTAAACCCATTTTCAAGTAATTTGGGAATTAGCTATTCGACCCATTTGAATTATACCTACCTTGTCATTTGCTATGTCATATTTATTTGTCACCTAGGATGGATAATTATTAGTTGATTGCTAATAAATACCAATATTGGTTGGTTAGAACATTCTTAGAATGCTTAGCTATGCCACGAATAACTGATATCTTTTGGAAGTGCAAATTTAAACCTGACTAATGATATATGAAACTTATTTATATAAGGGGTGTGTCATGTGCTGTCACACAATAATGTTGAGTTGTTGATGGCATGTGTTACACGATAATCACCTAGGGTGGTAAATGATTTAGATTAAAGTAAGTGGCAAGAGGTTGTTTGCTAGGGTGGGTCTGTGTGACATTTGGGTTGGAAATTTTGTGTGAACCTTTTTTTATATTGATAACTGAGATTTATTTGGAAGTCTTGTGTTGGCCAACTAAGGACTTAACCTTATAAGGCATTGATCTAGGCTAATCATACACCAAACCTAGCTCAGTAAGTTACCGAGTCTTGACATATGACATATCAGGAGGATAACCAAGCTGTGTGCGTGGTTGAGGAAGGTTTGTGTTGTAGTCGCTCCACATCTTGAATAGTGATTGTTCCTAGTCCAACAATGAGTCTCTCGTATTCTTTTGCTCTGTGTTAGCAAGGAATAGTGAGACCAGACTTATCGAGAGTGTCTATTTTCGGATAGAGCTTTCGAAAGGTTTTGTTATGATCTTCTTGTCACATGCCTAAGGAAGCGTGTAATTGCATGATAATAAGAGATTGATCATATCTTGTGGGTAAAGCGTATAACCTATGTAGAGAGTGCCAATCTATTTGAATAGTCATGTGCCCAGTTATGGACAATGCTCAAGAATTTCACACAACATTTAGATTTTATAAAATAAAACTTGGGAAGGGATGCTATATGCCAATGTAAGTAATGAAATTTTGTTTAGGTTGCGTACTAGTTTATTATGAGAAATACTTGAAAGCTTTTATTAAAATTGTTAATTTTTAATGTCATTTTAATCTATTTATTGTATTTAAATGAAAATGATGCTTTACTACAAAATAGCCAATCAGTCATTCTATGGAATAAGCATTGCATATAGTTATAATAGAATTGCATTTTGTGCACAACATGTTGAGTGCTTTATATACTCACCCTTACCACAATAATTCCATCAGTTAAAAAAGAGTCTACACCTGCTATGGAGGAGGAGTTCTAATAGAAGGCGAGTAAGTAGGAAGCGAACCTTGTTAGTTGCCTATGGCATATTGATGGGTCATCTACGAAGTTTTTCGTTACGCTATTGTTATCTTTCTTAGAGTTAGGCCCTGTGTGGCCTAATAAACATCAAGTTGACATTAAGGTCTTTCAATTATCTTTTATTTAATAAATATAGTCTTTTATTATGTGATTGTGATATTATATCTATATTGCTACTGTGTGCACCAGCGTGATCTTGGACTAGTGCAGTATACACAGAGGGTCAGGATTTGCTTATTCGGGTCCCGACAGATGTGGTATCAAAGCCTTACTAACTGTAGGTCTTGACCCTAGTTAGACTGGCCGTTCCTTAGGATCTTGAAAAATATTTTCTAATGAGAAAATTAACTTGTAAGATTCATAAGTTCTTGACTTATCTTATTTATCTTATTCTCCCCTCTTGTTGAAATTTCTTTTCTTTTCCCTTGCTGGTGCTAAAGTGTGTGGAGGTTCGAGTCATCTTCAAGGCATAATATGGAGAATGCTCATTCAATGAGCATTCCCCGTAGAAGTATCCCGAAAATCTGAGCCTCCTAGGCTTTCAACTGACACAACTCTTCGACCACAATCCAAAATAGTCTTACACTTAGACAACCAATCCATTCCAAAGATAACATCTAAGGTGTGGGTATCCAACATAATGAGATTTGCTAAAAACTCAATCCCATCAATAAGCAATTTAACTCCCAAACAATCTAGATTAGATCTGAGTTCTGATCTAGGGGCTTGGAATAATAACATCCAATTAAGATTCATAACATCCAACTCATTTTCAACCGCAAAGTCTTGAGAAACAAAAGAATACGAAGCTCCGTAGTAAAATAAAACGGTTGTGGGTATTAAGTTAACCAGAAACATACCCAAAACAACATCTGACGCATTCTGAGCTCCATCGGCAGTGATATGATTGACTCGACCTCTCACTGTTGCTATAGCGTAGCTCCCTCTTAACTTGTTCCACGATTGACTCTTGGTGCAGGGGCTTTTGATGGTAACACCTACTCTCTAGAGACAATTATTAACAAAATGTCCCAACTCTCTGTAACTGAAACAGTGCTTGATCGAGGACAGTTGATTTTCTCTTGGTGCAGCACTTGCCTGAACAGGTGTTTGGAAATTCTTAGTAGACGGACGTAGTGCAGGGGACGATGTCTTGAACATAGTTTGAGGCCAAAACATAACAAACTGTTGAGGGGCAACTCTCAACCTCTGTTGATTCTGGCGACTTCCTTGTTAAGCATTCTATGCTTGTGGTTGTCATCCAACTCCTTGCACTTATCCTCAAGGATGAGAGTCTTGTTAACTAACTCTTGGAAATCTAGGAAAGTAGGGTGATTAACCCAACTTGCAGTCTAGATTTCAGTCTCGAGACTACCTTGCTTTATCAGTAGCAATGTCTTTAGGTGCTTAGCGAGTAAGCTATGTAAACTTATTTAGGTATTCAGCCACAGATTGGCCTCCTTGCTTGACAGCTCTGAGTTCTTCTTTCTTCATATCTATGATCCCTTCCGGTACATGGTATTAATGAAAAGCAGTAATGAACTCATTCCAGGTTATCTCTTTTAGGGCTTCATGGCAGCATAATAGTTTTTTCGGTAGTTCCTTCTAGTTGATGAGAAGCATAAAGAACCTCCTCATTGCCTTCGCACTAAGTAATGTGTGGAACTTCCTCTCAATGATTCTAAGACAATCATCTACTTCAAGAGGTGTGGCATCTCTAGAGAATGTCGGCAGACGGATCCTCATGAAGTTTGACAATTTTGAGTAAGGACGGGGTCCATTGTTAGCAGCTTGAGATGCATTGTTGACACTCGCTTGATTTGTCAGGTTCTACACTTGCTACATCATAGTATGCATCAATTGACTTTGAGCAGCCAAGAATGCCCCAAAGTTCTGCATATCAACTTGTGGTGACTATTGGGGAAATGCTCCATCATTGGGGTTGTCACTAGGTCGGGTACCACTTCCACTAGTTCCATTATTTTCACGAGTCTAAACCATCTGCTGATCACTCCACAGGGTTAGGAAAGAGGGGAAGAAGCATAGATAAGATCATAAATCTAATACAAGGGAAACAGGTTTAACCCAGCAACTTAAACAATATTTATTAACAACTTGGTATGGTTGCTTACAAGAGCCTAAGGGCTTCGCAACACATACTGCACAACTAGCAAACATGAAAACGAGCTCAACCTAAGCACACAATCTAATGCCTAAAGGGCAACACTTCCTAACTTACACACACGCGACTCCACAAATGAGTCTCAACTGACTAGACTAACTCCATCACTCGTCAAGCCAACCAGGTTGAGGCTCTCCTGGGGCATAAGACGATGGATGGGTAGGCATCGGTGAAAAGCAATCTTGATGATCAGGAATAGTGGCCTCAAACTGCACATGCACCTCTCGTGACAGAGGTTCTGAGTCCTCACATTCCATTTTCAGCTTTTCAGGGTCTTCCTCTTCATCCAGCTCCTCTTCCATTTCTACTTTAGAGACAAGCAAGGCTTCCTACAGCTCTTCTATCCTCTCAGTAGCCAATATACATGTTTCATGGAGGTCCTCCTCGACAATCCTTAGGGCTTCATAAACCCTTTCCAGCTCTTGCGTGGTATCTTCCATCATCTCCTTTTGGGCAGCGGAAACCTTGCCAAGTCAACACCATAGCATCATCTTCCTTTTCGATACATGGGCTTCGAGTTGTACCTCCTCGTGAATGAAGTATGAACACTATTTGCTTTAGTTCATCGGCATGCTCATGGAAAATGCATCGCAATGCAAGGCACGATGACTCCTGAATACCAGCATCGAAGATAATCCTCTTGACGGTAATGTTGATGTGGCAACACACCTTGGTATCTTCCCTGGTGTAGATAACAATTTTGTATATCATCTCACGGTCATTGCCATTGATGGTTCAACTGGTGCCTCTGTAGAGTGGCCTCTCATATCCACCAAGCACTTGCAAGACTCTCCATAGCTTAGCAGCATACCTACCAGTACGCTATATATAGGTCTGAAGCATCCTCATCTGATGAAAATAGCCTAAGGTAAGGTCTCAACTTAAACCAGCAGGGAAAGAGAGGAAATTTTCAGCAAAGTGATGAGCCAAGAACTTATTACTCTTTCAAATTAAATTTTCACTTTAGAAAATAATTTTGAAGAACCTAAGAACAACCTATAGCTAGTATGGCTCTGATACCACCTCTATGGGACCCGAATATGCAAATTTGGACCCTATGTGTATACCACACTAGTCCAGGATCACGCTAGTGCATACTGTGGCAACATAGATGAATATCACAATCATATGCAGCAGAAAACATAATAAATACTCTATTTATTGAACATACAACAGTTGATTGACCTTATGGTTGACTTTACATTATTATGCAACACAGGGCTTAAACTCTAATAAATAAAATAGCAGCGGAACAGAAACTTCGTAGATAACCCATCAATATGCCACAAGTAACTGACAAGGTTCACCCCCTAGAAAATCACGTCCTCCTGGTACTCCTTCAGAGCAGATGTAGACTCCTCTTCAACTGATGATTTTGTTGTAGCATGGATGAGTACATCAAGCACTCAACAAGTTGTGCACAGAATTCAAATCTAATATATCTTTATGCTAGGCTTATTCGAAATGAATGGCTAATAAGTTTATTTTGCAATAAAACAGTATTTACAATTGAATACAATAAATAGATTGAAATGTCAGTAAAACAAATAACGATAATATATAACTTTAAAATATTTCTCAAGAATAAACTAGCACACAGCCTAAACCAACTTCCTATATTCCCAATGGCACACAGTCTCCCTTCCCCAGTTTCTTTTTGTAAAATCTAACCCTTGACTGAAATTCGCGAGCATTGTCCATAACCGGTGACACGGTTGTCCAAATAGCTATACACTCTGCAGATGTTATACACTTTACCCACAAGATATGATCAATCTTATATTGTCGGCCATTACACGTAACCATCGACATGTGGCTAAGAAGATCATAACAAAACCTTTTCAAAAACTCTATCCGAACATAGACCCTCTAGATAAGCTTGAACTCACTATTCCTTCCATCACATAGAGCAGAAGAATTAGAGGGACACACACCCTCCCCTGACAACACAAACAATATTGTCTTTCACCTGAGGCATCATATGTCAAGACTCGATAATTTACTGAGTTAGATCTAGCCCATAATAGACATGTGGTTGTATGATTAGCCAGTTCAATGGCTTGCAAGGTTAAGTCCTTAATTGATCGAGGCAAGGCTTCCAATCACTCACAGAAACCATGTCACTCTCGCTCACATATCAACCCAATGTCCCACAGACCCACCATAGCACACAACCTCTTGCCACATGCCCCAGTCTACATCATTTACCGCCTTAGTTGATTATTGTGCAACACATGCCATCAACAAATCAACAACATTGTGTGACAACACAAGACACACCCATTCATAAACATGTTTCATATTCCATTAGTCAAATTGAATTTGCACTTTCAAAAGACATCAGTTAAACGTGGCATGGATTAGAAACTATAGACAATCTAACTAACCCACATTAGCATCTATTAACAACCAACTAATAACTATCCATCTTAGGGTGACAAATAATCATGGCATACCAAGGTAGGCATAATATAATTGGGTTGAATAGCTAATTCCCAAATTAATTGAAAACAATTCTAAGCATAACTTTACATGTAGTAATTTAAAACAATATAGCATTTGCAAAACTGGGTTCAATATGATCAAAGCACAACTTGCCTTGGAATAGGTCTTATTCTTGATCTGGTCCTTGAGCTTGAGTCAAATCTTCACCCTTGAACTCTCCGGGTACTTCAACATCTATGCGAATTGAGAGAGAAGCACCAAATAAATACAAACTAGAGAGAAAATAATCTCAAAAAATCAAATAAAAATTTCACCATAAAATAGATCTTGAATTTACAATTTTTTAGAAATTTTATCGCCTCAATCGAAGCTCCTATGAATAAGAACGGGCTCTCGAAAGATTCAAACAAATGAAAAATACATAAAAAGAGAAATTCTAAAATTTCCTAATTATTTTCCTATAGACAAACCGATTTATGACATCATCGTGACATCAGCACCAATTTAATTTTTTGACTAAATTATTTTTTAAAAAGAAAAACATTGCAGTCACTGATTTGTGGGCCCCACACATTAGGCTACTGACGTCACCACGATGTCATTGTGCCACACATCGGCCACGGGAACATGCCACAATGGCTGATAGCACGCGGAGCCCTATTGTCGTCGGTGGTGGCAATGGCGGGTACCTCCAGTGAGATCTCAATGAGGCGAAGCACGTGACACGAACGGTTTCTTCTACAACGACTTGGAACGGCAGCGGCGACATCTAGAAGGTGACGATTCAAGCTCAACAGGGCGGTGACACTAATGGTGCTTCGGCTAATATAGCGCATGCACGGGGTGCGGCTTGCGACGATGATCCCGACGATGTGGTCGATGATCCAGAAGGACCTCCACCAGAGGTGAATCAATGAAACTCTCTTCATAGTGGCGCACGAACGAATCTTCAAATTCGTACAAGCTGGCAGCGCAATCTCCCCGATTGATCTAGGGTTTTGATTTCTTGATGCCTTGCAGTCACAATTGGTATTTGGCAAAGTATCATCATGCTTCTCTGCTTTTAGCAAAGTGTAGATAAGCTCAAAATATTTTTGGTATTTGGCATGATGATATTGTTGCTGTAGTATCCTCATATTGGGGTGGAAGGTGCATAATGTCTTGTCTATCATCTCATCATATGTAACTTTTTGTTTACAAAAATGCTATTTGGAGATAAACTTGTACATGGTGGAGTTGTATGTTGCAATGGTTTTACAGTCCTAGAAGCATAGGAGGGTCCATTTGTGCTATGCTTCTAGCAATATGATCGATCTTTGCTGGTCATAGTACTCCTTCAGGGAATTCCATAGTGCCAATGGGTGCTCCTCTATCAAATACTCGGTCATCAAGTCTACATGGAGTTGGTGCCTTAGGAAGTGCAAAACTAGACACTTGGTGGCTTCAGGAAGAGCAAGGGCGTCAGCATAAGGCTAAGTGATAGCAGCTGCAAGAGATTGAGATGTCAAGTTGGTCTTCGCATCCATTGTCCAAATGAGGTAATTGCTGCCATTCAGGGCGAGCTCAGTAAATTCCCTCTTTGTGATGTTCGACATATCTTACGCAAGCAAGATTGAATTTTACTACTAGTAAAATATTATGTTGCTTGCTTATCATTGAATCAGTAAAATTTGGTCTATATCTATTGAGTAGATAATTATCCAAAATGTCCCATAATTTTCTTAGCATTTTTTTCATATTTTTTGCTAATTACCCAGCAATTTTAGAATTACCAAATAACAGGAAATAAATTTAATATGAATAAACATAGAATTATGCTAGGGAAAATAAATCTAGAGATATGGAGCTTCCAATGCATACTAAACCTAAGGTTCAACAAATTTTTGGAAGCCCGTATACCTAAAAAATAAATTTCTAGGATGTAATATAAATTTTCAGAATTTATTAACTATCTTTTCAGGATTACTGGAAACTTCAGGGTCTAGAATGTAAAATTTCTTTATCCTGGTAAATTTCTATAATTATGTGAAACTTCAGGGTCTTTTTCGCAAAATTACTGTAGTCACAAAATTATCCTATAATTTAACCGAACTCTAGGAGTTAAAACACAAATATGCCAGCCCACTTCAATTTTATGGGTCAACGGCGGCGAGTGCGCGTGTGGTGGCACACATGGCAGAGTTGGAGGGCTCGATGGTCACGCTTCGGGCGAAGCATCAGGTGCAACACCATGGACACGTAGTCGGTGGGCATGGGCCTGGCATCAGTAGGTGCCTAGCTACGAGCGCAAACCGCAAGCTCGTCGGGAGAGGTGGATTCATGGTGGGACTGGGACGACATTCGATGGTGCGTGCACCATGCACGCTTGGTGGGAGTGTCAACGATGGTGTGGGCGTCGGCCGCCGAGAGCGGCGGTGGTAAGTGTGGGCGGCACTAGCATGCACCAGGGTGGCAATGGTAGCTCGATGGGAGTAGCATACGGTGGGAGTGGCATCCCACGGGTAGCAATGCAGGGCGTTCATCGGGGCAACGCTAGTGGCTCAGCGCGAGCAGCGCGTAGTGGGAGCAACGGGCTTCCCACGGGCAACAGAGCGGAGCGTGCAGAGGGGTGGCACCGTGTAACATTCCAAAATTTGAGTTTCGGAATGTTTGAATATGAAAATGAACCATTTGTATTTTTCTTGAATTAATTAAAGCTTAATTTGAAATTTTCTATTATCGAAGGGATTTAATTTGACTAAACTATTCATCAACCCTAGCCGGGTTGAAACCGTGTCTGCCACCCCCTTCACCGTCGCCCGAGATTCTGCCGTTCATCCTTGCGCCCTCGCCGGTGTTCATCGCCGCAGCCGAAGATTTTCGCCGCGTCGATCTCCTCCGCTGAGCCCTCTTCAACACCGTTGCTTGCGTTCCTGAGTTCACCGTATCACACTCTTTCAGATCCCCAAGGTTTTGCGCCTGATCCAGTCAAGTTCTACTGTTTGCTACGCTATCTTCCTTGCGTCCGGCAAGTTTGCACCTCCGCCTCACCGTCGTTCTCCGTCGTGAATTCTGAACCGTCTGATCACCTTCGTGCGGTTCGGATCTGGCCACGTCCTCGCCGCCGCAGCCTTGTTTCTCCACCGTCCGATCCTGTGCCACTGCTATATGTGCAATGCGTGGCCATCCGAGTGGCCGCTGCGTCGATTGCGCGTACCGAGCCACTTGTATCAAGATCGACGCGGTTCGCTGCGTCACAAGACTACATCATCCTATGTACCATGTTAGCCCTAGTCGGGTTCGGTGATGAGGACATCACTACTATGGATATGACTACATTTGGTTGTGCCAACTCCAACACGTCATCCACGGGCCAAGAAGAGAGAGATCAAATCCATCACGTTCTGGAATCCAATTCAGCCTCCTGGGACAACACCGACTTCAAATATGAATAACTTTTGCATACGGACTCCGATTTGGGTGATCTTGGACTTGATTGAAAGATTACAATGAGATATTTCCAATGGATCAAATACCAGCTCCAGATTCATCGTGGATCAGTCGGAATCATCAAAACAATACACTATAATACTGTTTTGGACTGTTTTGGGCCTTCGAAGCATATGGGGGCCCAAGCCCAAGTTGTATGCGCCCCCCAAGTTGCACACAACCCTAGGACATCCCTTTAATGTCCATCCCTTTTGTAAACTCAGTAGCCACTGCTTTAGACACTGGGGTTTTGTTTGATTAGTTTAGGCAAGTGCAAACTTTGTGTATTCAAGTTGTGTTAGACAGCCACCTTGTCAAGATCTTCAATACAACCCCACCTTGATTTTGCCTTTAATTCTTATTTGCAATTTCAGATTGCTTTTACTATTGTTCTTGCTTATTCTTCGGTTGATTGCAGGAATTGAACCTCGTGTTCAGGTTGATCGTGCCCACGGCAAGATCAATAACACTCTGAAGTTGGTTTAGCGATTGCTATGGCGCATCGTTGTCTTACGTTGTAGTCGGATCGTCAATGTCAGTTCCACCAAATCGATACTTATCGCTCTCATCGAAAGATCGAGACACAACCTTACATCATTCGGTGGATTTGGTCTACTGTGAACCGTGCTGACAACAGCATTGCGCATAAACCGAATTTTCAGTAGAAAAATAATTTTGTTAAATATGAATTTCTAATTTTCTGTATTTTATTTATTTTAAAATCTTTTGGAGGCTCATTCTCTCTCATACGAACGCAAATTTTCAGTAGTTGGTTTAGTGATTGCTAAGGCGCATCATTGTCGTACGTTGTAGTCAGATCGTCAAAGTCAGTTCCACCAAATCGATACTTGTCGCTCTCATCGAAAGATCGCACTACAAGAAACAAGGAAAAATTCGTGGGCCAGAAACCCACGAATTTAGGCCAAAACCCACGAATTTAATTTAAATTCGTGAGCAAACCGTCGAATTTAGTTCACGAATTTAACTCGACGAAATTAATCAATTAAATTCATGGGTACCACGAATTTAAGTTAAATTCGTGAGTTTCGCCAAGCCCACGAATTTAATCGAATCGAGTTAAATTGTGGGTTTATTAATTCATTTAATTTAACAGATTAAATGTGCCAATGTGGCCTACTAATTTAATTGTTAAATTGTGGGCTATATAGCCCACTAAGTTAATCATAAATTCAAGGGTAAAAATCACGAATTTAATCATAAATTTGTGGGCTTAATAAACCCACAATTTAATTTTTAAACTGTGGGCTCAAGGAACCGACGAATTTATCTGGAGCAGCCAGATAAATTCGTGGGTTTTTAATGGCTCACGAATTTATCAGTCATTTATACACACACACACACACACACACACACACACACATATATATATATATATATCCATATGCATTGCATTCAATACATATCAACTAAAGAAGAAAAGAAAAGGCAAAAAGAAAATTGAAACTAAAAATTGCTAAGCGAAGAATAAGAAGGATCATCTATTTTGTTCAAATCTGATCAGAAACATTAACACAAAAGAACAAACTCCACAATGAAGTTCAAGCGAACGAAGAATTAACAAACGAGACACCAAACCTATTACCTCTACTAAAATATCAAACCAACCTTTTAACTCTTCAAACCGCTTAAAACTAAGTCACCGAAATGTACAAAATTTCGCATGACCTCTCTAGTAAATAGAACATCCACTCAAGAGACAAAAACATTTGTAGTTATAATATATATATCAATCTCTCAAACCGTATGAGACATTCTAGCGGATCCTTAGATAATCCAATCACACATCCAACGGCAATTTGTAAACTACGCAATGACGTACAACACATTACAACCGCAATAGATACAATCCACATTCCATTACAATAAGTCCATCACAATAAGTCGATCACAATGTATCCATCACAACAAGTCATAAAGTACAATAGTAATACACCAATCGAGCATGACGTTGTGTCATTTGTTCCACATATGACGCCTGCAAAACAGCATTTTGGTGCTCCTGGATGTAAATTTGCACAAAACATATTGTGTCATTTATACTTACCATACTCTCACTAGCCCCGTCGTCGCACAACACATACGGGTTCTGTGGGTCCTCGCCTTGGTGCCCCCGGATGTAAACTTCCACAAAAGTGGGAGTACTCCCACTTTCAACCTCCTACGATGCAAAGTTATAAACATAGTGACAAATTCACTAACAATTATAATACCGATACTTACCATGCGTTGCTCTAGGCCAATGTGTCCGTCTGCGCCATACTTGTGCTTCCCCAATCTACTTCTTCTGTTCCCTCGATTTCTATTTGATTTTTCTTGAAAATCCTCCGACCCCCAGTACCGGCACATCCACCTCCAAGCCTCCATGTCCTTCATTATCCAATCGACCGAGCTCTGGAGATACTCTTGTTCTGTCAGGTGTATCCTCCTCGCCTCTGGTCCTCTTCTCATGTTCACCTTCTTCACCCTCTTGTAAAAATTGATGACAGCTTGAATCCGTGCATTGCTGAACGAATCTCCGACAACCTTTTGTGCCGCCCTGTTGAAGACGCTTTTGTGCCTTTTCCCCTCGCCACAACTTCTTCAACTCATCAATTAAGGGCCGCATGAACACATTGATATCCTTCCTAGGATACTTAGGACCTGGAATGACAAGAGCAAGGAATATGAACCCCTCTTTCAAGCAAATCTCGTGGAAGATTGTATGGCATGATGAAGACCGCCAACAAGAGTAGGGGCTAGCGCCAGCCGAAGGTGTGAAACCGTCCGTGGACAAACCAAGACGGACACTCCTAGGTCGCTTGCAAATGCAGGATCGAATTGGTCCAATGCCCGCCATGCCTCGCCATCGACGGATGCACCATCATATCCGGTCTTGGTCCTCACGCTTACCTTCTTTGTGCCACCGCATATGTTTCATTGCTTATTATTACATGTACACCGCTTAAGCCTATCCGTGATCGGCATGTACCGGCCGCTTAGTCGCGACCTTTGTGGTCACCGATACCCTTCCTCATCTACCACCTCAACAAATCTACACTTACCGCAATGCATACAATGAGTATCCTTGTCATGATCCTTCCGAACAAAGATGCAATTATTCTCGCACACATCAATCTTCCGTAATTCATCCCGAGGCCGCCATCAACTTTTTCGATTGGTACAAATCCTTTGGCATCTTGTGGTTAGGCGGAAGGACATCATTCATAAGTTCAAGCAAAGCGCTGAAGCATTTGTTCAAAAGTTGAACTTCGACTTCATCGACATAAGCCGTAACCGCCGCAGACGGTCACATTGGTCAAGTCATGCGACTTCTCGTCCGAGGCATCAAGTAGCCTATAGAATTCCTTAACCTCCTCCTACCGTGACCCTCCCGAGTTAAATTCACCCCCGCCAAGATCATCCAAAGATCTCTTCCATCCGGTCGTGATCCTCCCCATGGTCCAAAGATCTCTTCCATCTCAATGGCTCGCCTCGCGACCTCTCCATGACGGTGCCACACCAAATAGTTAGGCATGAACCCGTTTTACAAATGTGATATCGCACTATATCCTTCTTGTAGTATTTGTTATTCTCGCAGAGGGTACATGGGCAATACACATATTCAGCTCCTCCAATAATGCTTGCTTCAAGAAAGCATCCGTGATCCGCCCCATTCCCTTGAGTGTCCCCATCACTCCTCCATCCGTCATACATCACCCTTCGATCGTCACCCATTATCAAAGCTAAACAAATGAAACGATGTCAACGTCGACCGTGGCTTAGGTGACAAAGACAACCCTATTAGGAAAGATGTGTTCTAAACCCACCCAAGAATGGAGGTTATTGCATGCGACTGTGACGCGGCGCTACGAACCGAACGAAATTTGGCGGCAAGATAACCCCGCCGTTTCTCCAAACGCACGCTCGATGCTTTGGTGTGTCGGAGAACAACAGGTTATACGCCGAAATCACGCTTGATCGCCGCACATCACAGCCCTATGCAACAACCAACATTCTCGCCGTCCAAATTACGCCGATACAATTCGAACGCGCACTCACAAGCAATGTGAGATGCGCCGTTCTCGAATGGGTGACGCCTAGGCTCTCTCTTGCTCGACACAAACCCTAAACTCTAACGTTATATACAACAGAATGAGAAAATAAAAATATATATACCATATGCGTGAATATAAAATGAGATGAAATAACTTCAAACGAATATAAAAGAGATGAAATATACCTTCTCCAACGCCGGTGGGGCATCGCGGAGGGTCCGGGGAGGCGGGTGGCACCAACGACGTGAGGCGGGCGCCGTGTAGGGGGGTGGGGTGGGGCGCGGCGGCGGCCGGTGGGGCGGCGTGGGCGGGCGGCGGGCGGGCGGGGACGAAGGGGCAGCGTATTCGCGGCCGAGCGGGCGAGGCGCGGCGGGAGGACGGTCGGGCAGCGACGAGTGGGGATGGGCAGCGGCGGCAGCCGTGGCTTGGGCGGGCGGGAGAGCGGCGGGGGAGAGCAATAAGACAGAGAGAGGAAGCCCGATGGGCTTTTCAATTCGCTGTTAAATTCGTGGGTGTATTGTGGCCCACGAATTTCAATAAGTAAATTCGTGGGTAAATTGTGGCCCACGAATTTAAATAAATAATTTCGTGGCTGTTATTGTGGCCCACTAATTTAAATAAATAAATTCGTGGGTGTTATTGTGGCCCACGAATTTAATTAAAAACGTGGGTTTTATAGAAACCGACGAATTTAAATAAATAAATTCGTGGGTTTTTTTTTGGCCCACGAATTTAAAAAACCCACGAATTTTTCTCTGTTTCTTGTAGTGTCGGGACACAACCTCACATCAGGTGGTATCAGAGCACCAGGTTGATCGGTGAGAGAATCAGTACCATAGATTAGTTTTTGTTTTCTTTCCTAAATTTAAAATTACTTCACAAAAATTCAACTTTAGATTCAATCTGGTATTTTAGTGAGTTTTGTTGGGTTTTGATCCATTAGAGTCCTTGTTTTAGTTGCTGATCGTTTTTCCTTCGCGTAGCATTTCTTTTAATCTGTCCAGTACTTTGTTTTGTTGATAACTTTCGCATACGAGCTCGGATTCTTGTGTTCTTGCACATTCCTAAAACATGGGGATGAGCTCTCCCAAAACCTAGTTGGGCACGGATTCTAATTCCATACCTAAGTTAGATTAATCTGGACGTCAACTTGGTGAAGCAAGTTGTACTTCCAATCCAGATCGATTCGGTATTTTGATCATAATTCTCACGTCCGAACTCCGATTGAGATGTTTTTGTAATTTCAAGAATCCTTGAAGAGTCCTCTACAAAAACGTTTTTGGGTGTCCTTTGTGATTCGAAATCCTTCAAACTGAATTTGATTCGGATTCAGAATCGATCTCGCAGGCTGAAATTGGAGGTATTTTGTGGTGTTCGGTTTTTGAGGCATAACTTTCACACCCGAGCTCCAAATTGCATATTCTTGTACTCTTTTGAAAGCAGAGGACATAAGCTTTAATTCTTGCCATAGTGAACCTTATAAATCCGGTCGTTTTGAAGCTTTAATCTAGGCGACAAATCTGTTGCCCTAGAAACTTTGAGTTTGGGTATCTTTCTTCAATTGATGTTCTAGCTTTGTTCCTTTGAGTTGGATGAGTCCAGAAGCTTATACAAACCATAAAACTCCAAAAATATCAGTACACATACCTTTGGGAACCAATTCATCCTTTGCTAATACTTTGATCCCAGTTGAGACTAGCTATTTGATATTGCTTAGGGCTGCTCTACTTGATACATTGCATAATCTTGAATTATCATATCACACTGTCTTGTGACATCGAGTTGGGGATTCCAAAACTTTGCTCATACTAGTGTTGGCCGAAAGTCACCAAAAGAAAGAAAAGTGAAAGAAAGACCAAAAAGACCAAAAAAAAGAAGAAGAAAAAAGAAAAGAAAACATAATAGTGGCCGGCAGCACTACATTGAGTGAAACCCTAATTTGTGTTCATTATTTTTCAGATTGTGCAATTGTATTAATTATTGAGCAATCTTGTGCCCAAAAACCTTTTCTGAAGCAATTAGCTAGTGTCTCTCCATAACTTATGCAACACGAGCTTTGGTGCTGAAAATTTTCTTATTTAGCTCATTCCACTGGTTGCATTAAGTTACATCATCTTTACGCGTGAGTTGCCTTGAAATTCGCTTATATCTTTGAGATCGGCAACTGAGACTTGTGAATTCTAGTTTGGGTCATTACTTATCATTACAATAACTAGAATTATCATATTGCATAGGACATAAATATAGCCTACCTAGCTCCACATATACTACCTCGTACGTTTGTTCGGTCCCTTGGCAATCGCTTTATCCAAGCTTGGAGAACTTTTGACACCGCCAATGGCCGACAACTCCTGCAGCACGGTAAGAACTTGTAAGAGCTTTGGTTAAGGCTTGAGAGTTGAGTGACTTTTCTCCAATTCCTAGTAGTTGATAGGGAATTACATAAACCTTTGTGTTTGCCTTTTTGCTACTAGCCATGTGAGGTGACAAGAGTTCACTGCATCATTCTTCACACACGAAGGGCAATGTACGACTCACTAATGAGCAAATGTCGCTGCAAGAAGACCGTCTCTGGTCCATCGAGACTGCTCAGGGAGTTGCTAACACTACCTTTGCTACTATTTTGTCTAGACTTGATATGCTTGTAGCTGCTGCCCCTGGAACTTCCAGTCCTCCGCATCGTCTCCTAAGCAACAACAATGGTGTACTAAGTGCACAACGGGTTCCCATTGCTGCCCCGGCTTCCCAGCATGGACCTGTTGCCTCAGTCGCCCCACCACACATCGCCACAGGTTCATCAACTGATGATGAACAAGGTAAAATCAAGTTTGAATTGCTTCCTTTTGGTGGAAAGTTCGATCCTAATGCATATATTAATTGGGAGACAGCGGTAGACAAAGAATTTGCAAACTATGACTTATCTGAAAACTAAAAGATTAGTGCCACAGTTAAAGTGTTAACGTCACATGTAAATATATTGGTGGAAGCATATATCTAGACATGATAAAGAACCTAAAACTTGGAATGCCATGAAAAGACTTATGAGAAATGATTATATTCCTGAATATGATGTTGAATATTGGCTTACTAAACTTCAACGCTTAAAACAAGGTTCTAAAACTGTTATAGAATACCATCATGAATTGCAAAATTGTTTGCTGCATTGTGGTTTACAAGAATGTGAAGAAGCTAATGAGCTTAGGTTCATACGTGGACTTCATCATGAAATTCAAGATGTTCTTGTTGATGAAATATATAGTTCTCTTTCAGACATGATTAAATGTGCTTGTAGAGCTGAAAACGTGCTTGCTGAATCTTTGGAAGAGCCTTTAGCTTCATTTGAGGTGCCCATTGTTGCACCTTCTGTTGTAGCTAACATTTTGCAGAAAAGTGAGCACCATCGGGAGAAGGATGAAGAAGAAAATGTGCAAAAAGAGATCTTTGCTGCTCCATACGTATGTGAAGAGTTGGAAATTGAAGTTGCACCTACAATCACTAAGAATGATTTAGAAGGTAATGTAAAAGGTATGGACTGTATACATGGTGAAAATCATTTTGAAGAGATAAAACTATCCACGAATCATGCTATCGTAGAGCAACTATAAATGGAACCCGTTGCTGATTTGCTTGCTATTCCTGGTGATAAAGAAGAGTTGTGTGATAATGTTTCACTTATATCCAAGCCACAACTAGTGAATGAACATGAAACATTTATATTTGAACTAAACACTTGCGCTAAATATAAACATGTTATTCACATTGACAGTGAAGAAGATGAGATTAAATTGATGTCTTCTTTAAGTACTTTAGGTTACATTGAATTTGATGTTCTGTGTGGTCTAGATAGTTTCAAGGAGAAGATTTTTGTACATTCTGATTTGCCATGGTTATCGCGAAATATTTTTCATATTGTTGGCAAACATAATGATAAAGGAGAATACAAAGTGCATAGAGTATACATTTGTTCAGATCTGAAACCTCTACTTCCTATGCAACAATGTGATCAATTTGATAATTTTAATATCATATCAAGTACCCCTACTTTCGTTTATAGTCTATATGATAGTTTTCAAGAAAGAGAGTGTTTGGGTGATTGTGATTCACGAGCCATTGATTTGATCACAAAAGATACGCATGTTGCTTTGCTCTTTGTCGCTACTAACATTTTGAAGGAGAATGTCATGGAGTCGAGGACGTCTCCAATTCAAGAAAGGGAGAATGATGAGACCATGCTCGTCCTAGATATGAACAACGCTATATCAGTTTGGCGACACTTCACGGCATCCTCTGCATCGTCTACATCTACTAGGATGGCTTTCCTTCACAGAGGGGAGGAAGCATCCAAGAGTGCTAGCTTTCAACATGCCTTTATATGCTGGAAAGAAATATTGGGCTTTGTGAATGATTTTCAGATGAGAATATTTTTTGTTGCGGACAAGCTAAAAGCTGAGCATGAGTCGAGGATGACTCAAATTCAAGAAAGGGAGGATGATGAGGACATCACTACTACGGATATGACCACATTTGGTTGTGCCAACTCTAACACGTCATCCACGGGCCAAGAAGAGAGAGAGAGATCAAATCCATCACGTTCTGGAATCCAATTCGGCCTCCTGGGACAACACCGACTTCAAATATGAATAACTTTTGCATACGGACTCCGATTTGGGTGATCATGGACTTGATTGAAAGCTTACAATGAGATATTTCCAATGGATCTAATCCCAGCTCTAGATTCATCATGGATTAGTCGAAATCATCAAAAGAATACACTATAATACTGTTTTGGGCTGTTTCGGGCCTTGTAAGCATGTGGGGGCCCAAGCCCAAGTTGTGTGCGCCCCCCTGGCTGCACACAACCCTAGGACGTCCCTCTCACATCCATCGCTCTTATAAACTCAGTAGCCGTCGCTTTAGACACTGGGGTTTTGTTTGATTAGTTTAGCCAAGTTTAAACTTTGTGTCTTTAAGTTGTGCTGGACAGCCACCTTATCAAGATCTTCAATAGAACCCCACCTTGATTTTGCCTTCAATTCTTATTTGCAATTTCATATTGCTTTTACTATTGTTCTTGCTTGTTCTTCGGTTGCTTGCAGGAATTGAACCTCGTGTTCAGATTGATCGTGCCCACAGCAAGATCAATAAGACTCTGAAGTTGGTTTAGCGATTGCTATGGCGCATCGTTGTCGTACGTTGTAGTCGGATCGTCAAAGTCAGTTCCACCAAATCGATACTTATCGCTCTCATCGAAAGATCGGGACACAACCTTACATCATTCGGTGGACTTGGTCTACTGTGAACCCTGCTGACAACAGCATTGCGCATAAACCGAATTTTCAGTAGAAAAATAATTTTGTTAAAAATGAATTTCTGATTTTCTATATTTTATTTATTTTCATATCTTTCGGAGGCTCGTTCTCTCTCATACGAACTCCGATTGAGGCGATTCAAATTTCTAAATTTTTCTAAAATCAAGCTCTACCTTCTAGAGCTATTTATTTTCAGTTTTGAGCTTCGTTGAGTCTCTATTTGTTATTTATTTCGTTTTGTTGCTTTCTTTTCCGGTAGATGCTAATCCCGTTGGAGCGAGCGGAGAATTCGAAGACCAAGACACAGCAATAGATCAGCAAGGCAAGTCATAATATTTGATCATGTTGAACCTATGTTTGCGAAGTAATTTGTTTTATACAATTACATGCTATTTGTGTATCAATGATTATTTCATGGGAATAGCTATATACCTAATTGACATTATGCCACCTTGATTATTGGAATGCCATGTATCCATTGTTATCCCTAGGTTAGGTCATTATTAGTTGGACATGATGATATTACCAACATTGGGTTAGGGTAGCTATGCTTAGACCTGTTTAGTTGTACCATGGGATTCATATCACATGTTGAACAATGTTAATCTTGACTTAATGAGATATTGAATTGTGGCCGATAGCCACTGTTGTAAAATTTGTTGTACCATGGTAGGGTTTGCCATTGGTCTTGATTGAAAAAATGTTTTCCCTCAGGCAAGTGATTGTGCAGTAAAGAGGGTGCTTTTAGCACATTGAGATGTGGATGTCTTGCCTGAGACAACTTAAGAACTTAATCTTGTGCGCCATTGAACTGGGCCTAACCGTACTACCATAAGTCTGGTATGGGACAGACCTAGCTGATTAATTTGCAATGTCTAGCCTTGAGTACTGCCAATTGGTGGTGTGGGTTCTGGGATGGACGGATAGATTTGCAAGGCGCAAGAGGGGCCCCTAAGGGGCAAAACCTTAGCGGGAAGTACCGAGTTTAGACGGTGCATTGTAAAGGCTTTGTCATAATCTCTATACGGCACACCAAAGGAAGTGTGCTAATATCGATTGCACAAATAGATGATTATGTCTTGTGGGTAAAGAAGTACATCCTCTGTAGAGTGAAACTATTCGAATAGCAGTGTTTGTGGTCATGGATATGCCCGGGAATTTGACATGAGGTGTAAGGACCCGAATCCACTGATTCGAACCCACTTGTTTACTGCACTAGTCCCAGGATCAACGCTAGTGCACACAGCTTAACATTGGTAAATATCACATCATACACAATGATAATAGAATAATAGTTCATTTATTGATATAGCTAGATGTACGATATTATGACCAACTTACATTATTAAGCCACGCAGGGCAAGACTGGAAATATAAACTAATAATTATGCAGCGGAAAGTAGAAAACGTAGATAGCTCATCAGTTCACCACAGGCAACCAACAAGGCTCGGACCCTAATGACTCGTGTCCTCCTGGACTTCCTCTTCCAACACAGGTGTAGATTCTTCAACTGTTGATTATTGTTGTTTGGCAAGGGTGAGTACTTAAGCACTCAATAAGTTGTGCACAGAATGCAATTATATGTATCTATATGCAAGGCTTATTCCAATGGATAGGCTATCATGGTTATTTTGCAATAAGCAGCATTTATGAACAAATACAGTAAATAGATTGTAAAGAATGTAAAACAAATAACAATAGTAAATAAATTCAGTATTTCTCAAGTAAACCAAGTTTCCAATCCTAAGTCGAATTCCATCTTCCATATGGCATTCCGCCATCCCAACCAAGTTGTCCAATTAATTAAACTAACCCTTAACTGTAATTCCCGAGCATTGCTCAATACCGCGAGCACGGCTATCCGAATAGTTTCACACTCTGCAGAGGTTATGCACTTTACCCACGCGATACAACCAAACACCACCATGGCGAGTGATTATAATGAGCCTTTACAATGCTCGCTTAACCGGATACTACCCGCTAAGGTTTCAACACCGTGGGTCCGAAAACCATAACCGGGCCCCCTCTTGCTCCATCCGAATTACACCATAACTCGGAACTCACACCGACCACGATAGTACCAAAATTAAGACATTGCAAATTAATCAGCTAGGCTGGCCCATACCAGATATGTGGTTGCATGATTGACTCAGGTCAAAGGCTTGCAAGGTTAAGTCCTTAGAGTGATGAAGGCAAGACATCCACATACCCTCTGCCCATCGGGCCCACCTTGGCATCCTCGCCCTTGTCACTTGGCCCAATCTAAGTTATTATCACCCGCTTGATTACCAAGCACCACGTGCCATCAACAATTCAACATCGCTATGCGTGACATGACTCGCCACAACAACTCAATCTCATCGTGTGATTCCACATGACACACAAGTTCATAACATTGTTCCATATTCCATTAATCAAGATTAATTATCAATGATTCTGACACATGTGATGACGTGGCAAGGCTAAGCAACTAATATGAACTAATCCTCCAATGTTGATTATAATTGTTAACCAACTATATTTAACCAATCTAGGGTGACAATGGATCATGGCATACAATGACAAGGTAGGGTGTAGATCAATCTGGTATATTAGCTAAACCCAATCTAATTTAAAACAGTTGTATATTTGAAATATATGCAATAGGGTAAATTAGACATAGCAATTTTATAAACATGGGTTCAACATGATCAAAGCACAACTTGCCTTGGAATAGGTCCTGATCTTGATCTGAAACTTGCTCTTGAGTATCTGGATCTTTCTCCGAAGCGTCGCACAATTCAACGTCTACGCGTACCGAAGAAGAAAATCAAATAAATACCAAAACAGAGAGCAAATGAACTCCAAAAATCATACAAAATTCACCATTAAATAGACCTCAATTCTACAAATTTTTAGAAACTGGAATCACTCAAATCCAAGTTACGATGCAAAAGATATATCCTTTTGAAGTTTAAAATAAATACTGAAATCAGAAAATCAGAAATTCGAAATTAACAGATTTATTTTTATTCTTGAAAAAGCGATTTATGACGTCAGCATGACATCACGCTGACGTCAGCCCTGGTGCCAGCCAATCAGGCAGCGACACGTGTCCCGGGCGTTTGGATTGGGTCCACGGCTCCCTCGGGTTCACGATGCACCCGGTCCATGGCGCCTCGGCTACTGAGCCCGACACGCGGCACGGTCAGATTGGCTGCGGCGATGGCACGATCCAGAGCGCATGAATCCGATCGGACGGCTAGTGATCGCGCGCAACGTGGCGGAACCTCAACCCTCCGCTACAGATCGGACGGTCCAAAGCTTACCCGACGACAATGGCGGCGGCGGTGAGGCAATCCACCGAGACAAAGAAGAAACCACGGCGATGGCGTTCGCGCGTTCGACGTGAAGAAGTGAAGTAGTCGCTGCGGCACACCTCGACGAAGTTCGGATCTGGGACCAAAACACCAAAACCGACGAACCGGCGATGAACTCGAGCAAAACCACGGCGGCCGCAGAGCTTCAACTCCGACGAGCTCCCGGCGCACTCCACGACGATTCTCGCGAAACCCCTCCGACCAAAAGATGCGGCGCACGATGAGGATTCTCGGGAAGGCTGCGGACCCCCTTAAATAGCCTCGACGGCCGCGCACGGCGCCTGGGATCCTAACCGACACGGCGGTGGAGTCCTTCTCGGATACGGCGGCGGCGCCCGAGTCCTGCTCGGAGACGACGCATGGCGACCGTCCACGTGGCACAACGGACGCACCAGATTTCCCCGACGAGATCCAATCTGGGCCTTCGCTTGAATCAACGGCTGCGATCGGTTAGGGTTACGATAAGAAACGTTCCACCCTGACCACGCGATCACAATCCTACGGCTTAGGCACCCTTGGTGACGTGGCAAGACGCAAGCCATACGATCGTGATCCAACGGCTCGGCACGATTCCTTCTGGAGACATGGGCTAACCGGGCCGCATTACACTGGGCCGCACGCGTACAGTGTATGGGCCGAGCTCAACACTGTTCACCGATTTTCAAAAGGATTTCCCATTTTAAATAATTCCAGAAATTCATTTTATTTATTTTAAGCGATAAAACTAATAGGAAAAATCCAAGAAAAATCACAAAAATACTTTGAGACATTCTGGACTCAGATAAAATATTTTTCGCAAAACTTTATTTTAACTTTGCATAGATTTAAATAGATTTGAATAAAAGGCAATAAACCTGATTTGAATTTAATTCAAATAAATCCAGAAAAATCCAAATAAATTCCAGAAAATCATAAATGCACACTTAAGCAATAAAATAATATATAAGCAAATTTTTTGGGATGTTACAAACCTCCCCCTTAATGTAATCTCGGCCGAGATTCGTGGCTAACTAGAGAATAGGTTGAAATTCTGACTTCAAATCTTCTTCTCGCTCCCAAGTGGCTTCACTTTCGGAATGATTGCTCCACTGAACTCTGCAAAAACGAATAGACTTGTTTCTGGTCTTGCGCTCCATAACATCCAAAATTCTGACCGATTGCTCTTTGTAAGTCAAATCTTCTTGCAGCTCTATTGCATCCAACGGGGTTTGCTCTGTTGGCACTCTAGGACACTTCTTAAGCTGCGACACATGGAATACATCATGCACTCCTGCCAATGACTGAGGCAACTCTAACTGATAAGCTACCTCTCCTCGACGGCTCAGAATCTTGAACGGACCGACATATCTTGGCGCGAGCTTCCCTTTAACGTGAAATCATTTAACGCCCTTAAGAGGGGTAACCCTGAGATACACATGATCTTCTGGTTCAAAACTCAAATCTCGACGACGGTTGTCTGCGTAGCTTTTCTGTCTTGACTGTGCTATCTTCAACCTTTCTCTGATCATTGCGACTTGACTTTCGGCTTCCTCGAGGATATCTGGCCCGAAAACCAAACGCTCTCCTGTTTCATTCCAATTTAACGAGTACGACAAGCACGCCCATACAACGCCTCAAATGGTGACATCTGCGCAGCTAGCTTGATAGCCATTATTGTAATCAGATTTCGCATATGGCAAACTTTTATCCCAAGATGTAGCATAAGCTAAAGCACAAGCTCTCAACATATCCTCTAAAATCTGATTTACTCTTTCAGTCTGACCATCTGTCTGCGGGTGATATGCTGTACTAAAATTCAGACGAGTCCCTATTGCTTCATGCAACTTGTTCCAAAACCTTGAGGTAAATTGGGTACCTCTGTCTGACACAATCTTCTTGGGCACTCCATGCAAACATACAATCCTCGACATGTACAACTCCACTAAACGATCTCTCGAGTAAGTGGTCTTTACTGGGATAAAATGGGCGACCTTGGTTAGATGATCCACAATAACCCAAATGGAATTGTACCCTCTCTGAGTTTTAGGTAAACCGGTGATAAAGTCCATTCCGATTTCCTCCCACTTCCATTCCGGAATTTTCAATGGCTGCAACAAACCAGCGGGTCTTTGATGCATAGCTTTTACCCTCTGACATACGTCGCATAAAGCAACATGCTCAGCTACTTCACGCTTCATGTTAGGCCACCAAAATCTCTCTTTCAAATCCTGGTACATCTTGGCACTTCCTGGATGAATCGAGTAGTTAGAATCATGAGCTTCCTCAAGAATCAATTGTTTCAGTCCCTTTTTATTCGGCACGCAATTCGGCCTTTGAAAAACATGGTTCCTTGCTCATCCAGAGTGAAATCTACGGCTAGGCCTTCTTCCTTTTTAGCATTGATCATAGAAATTTTATCGTCATCTTTCTGGCCTTCTAACTCGACCTTCCAATGTTGGCTTTACTTCGGTCAGACTACCATTCCTGCGTAACGACTTCCAACCTTAGTTTCAAATTCCTTGCATAATTCGGTTGATCCTCCATTGTTAGCGTATTGGCGCTATGGCTCTTCGACTCGAGCATCCGCTACCACATTGGCCTTTCCGGATGATAATGAATTCCACATTATAATCCTTAATTAGCTCTAGCCACCTTCATTGTCTCATATTGGACCGCTTGAGTGAATATGTATTTCGTGCTCTTATGGTGCGTATATATCTCACATCTATTTCCTATGAGATAATGACGCCATATCTTTAAAGCATGCACTACTACGCTAACTCCAAATCATGCGTTGGGTAGTTCACTTCATGCGGTCTTAAGCGTCTCGACGCATAAGCAACGACTTTGCCTTCTTGCATTAACACGCATCCCAAGCCTTGCTTTGAAGCATCGCAATAAATATCAAATCCATTACGCACATCCGTAACACTAATACGGGGCCGTCGTTAAACGCTTCTTTAATTCCATAAAGCTTTTCTCGCACTCTGGCGCCCATGCAAACTTCTTTTCCTTCTTCAACAATCTGCGTGTGGGTTTAGCAATTGTCGAGAATCCTTCTATGAACCGACGGTAATATCCCGCCATTCCCGTAAAACTACGGATCGAGTAATGACTTGGTTGCTCCCAATGCAACATCGCATCCACTTTGCCGAGGTCAATCGCAACTCCTTTAGTAGTCATTACATGACCAAGAAATTCAACCTTTTCCTTCCAAAATTCACACTTGCTAAACTTAGCATATAGTGATGTTCTCGCACTGCCTAAAACCATCCTCGATGTTCTCGCATGCTCTTCCTCTATCTTCGAGTAAACCAAGATATCGCCTATAAAGACTACAACAAACTTATCCAAATATTCCATGAAAACCTTATTCATCATGTTCATGAAATATGCAGGGCATTCACAATCCAAATGACATGACTGTGAACTCATAATGTCCATATCGCGAGAAAACGCAGTCTTAGGCACATCCTCCGCCGGATCTTCAATCGATGGTATCCCAAACGAAGATCTATCTTGAGAAAACTCAGCTCCTCTTAATCGATCAAATAAGTCATCGATCCCGGGCAACGGATACTTATTCTTGATCATTACTTCATTCGAAGGCACGATAATCGATGCACATTCTAAGACTTCCGCCCTTTTACGAACAAACAAAACCGGGGCTCCCCATGGTGATGAACTAGGTCTAATGAAACCTTTTTCTTGCAGTTCCTCAATCTGCTTCTTCATTTCCACTAACTCGTCGGTAGGCATCCGATATGGTCTCTTTGATATCGGTGCTGTCCCTGGTGCTAATTCAATGACAAACTCGATATCGCGATCCGGCCGCAGTACTGGCAAATCTTCTAGAAACACATCTAGGTATTCTCTAACTACTGGCACATCTTCCATGCTGATGGCTTTCACGCTGTTGACCACTAACTGCCCATCACGAACTGCGGTTGCTTGAAATTCTACTTTCTTGCCACTAGGGCCTTCCAAAGTTACGATCCTTCGGCCACAATCCAAAACAGCCTTATGCTTAGATAGCCAATCCATTCCAAGGATGACGTCTAGGGATTGCGCATCTACCAAGATAAGATTCGCTAGAAATTCTATCCCATCCATAAGCAACTTAGCTCCCAAACACCCAAGGCTAGATCTAAGCTCAGATCCTGGGGCTTGGACTAAGAGCACACACTTAAGATTCACCACTTTAAATCCATTCTTGGTTGCAAAATATTGAGAAACAAACGAATGCGAAGCTCCAGAATCAAACAAAACTGTAGCAGGTACTGAGTTGACCAGGAACTTACCCAGTACGACGTCTGTAGCCTCCCGAGCTCCATCCGCGTGATGTGGTTGATCCTTCCGCACCGTTGATTGCGGGTTGCTCCGCATTGACTCGCGCACGATTTCCTCCTGAGGTTGGTGCCTTGGCAGGTGTTGTTCCCAAGTTGAAACGAACTGGCATAATGCCTCCCTTCTGTGGACACCTATTAGAAAAGTGCCCTGGCTCGTTGAAGGTATAGCATCTTTTCACTGCAGACTGCTGATTCCCTCCTGGCGCATTGTTGCCCTGTGCTGGTGTCTGGAAGTTTTGATTAGCAGGGCGAGGCGCAGGGGTTGATGTCTTGTTCACAGCTGGTGGTTGGAATCTAGCAAATTGTTGTGGTGACATCCTCAAATGTAGATGGTTTGGACGCCCACCCTGATTAGTCATTAAGCGCTTACGGTTCTCACCCAGCTCTTTGCGCTTATCTTCTAGGATCAAAGCCTTATTGACTAACTCTGAAAGTCCGAAAATTGTGGGTAATCACCCCACTGCGATCCTGAATTGGTCCCTTCATGAAACGAGACTGCCTAGCTTTATCCGTCGCTACGTCTTCAGGGGCATAGCGAGCTAACTGAGTAAACTTGTTCAGGTACTCGGCCACTGGTTGGCCTCCTTGTTTCAAAGCCCTGAACTCTTCCTTCTTAAGGTCCATCATTCCCTCCGGGACATGATACTGGCGAAAAGCATTAGTAAACTCCACCCAGGTGATCTCTTGTGGGGCTCCATGAGCGGCATAGTAATTCTCCCACCATTCTGCGGCGGTTCCTTCAAGTTGATGAGAGGCGTAGAGCACCTTCTCATTGCCTTCACATTGCGTGATGTGCAGCTTCTTTTCAATAGTTCTAAGCCGCCATCGGCTTCCAAAGGATTCACATTTCTGAGAAGGTTGGTGGCCTAGTCCTCATAAAATCGATAGCTTTGAGTGAGGTCGGGTCCACCATGGTTGTTCGAGCTCTGTGGTTGTTGTTGTTGGTTGCGTTGGTCATCTCACGATCCGCCGCATCATAGTCCGTGATCGCTTGAGTCTCATACCGCAAGAAATGTTCCCAGATTCTCGCATGTCCTTGGCGGTGGTTGAGGGCTGCCCCCGTCGTTGGTGTTGTCATTCTGGCGCAGTCCACTTCCTGAAGCACCGTTGTTCCCTCGAGTATTCACCATCTGATGATTACCTCTTGGGTTAGGAAAGGTCGATGTAGCATACATAAGAAGTAAGACTTTCTAAAGCGGGGAGATAGGTTATACCCAATTGAAATAATTCTTTATTATTCTTGGTATGGCCGCTTATTTAAGCCTACAAGCTTTGCAACACATACTGCACACTCAGCATTACAAAGAAGCAAACTAAACACGAAACCTTAACGTCAACTAAAAAGGTAAAGACTAACTTAAAACGCGACTCACACTCGAGTCTCAACACAGCTCCAAGGTTGACACTCACTCATCCACCACCGCCGAGGTCGACCCCACAGATACACCGCGGGTGAGTGGCATAGGAGCGAACCTATCCCGATGACCTACTACTAGGTCCTCTGCAACAACAGGTCCGCGCCCTCCTCGGCTCCCACTCTGCTCCTCTGGATCCTCCTGACTCCTCACGGTGGCTCTCGAACTCCTCGAGTCACGCGACTCCAACTCGCCCTCGACCGCCTCCAAGGCCTCTCCCGGGCCTCAAGAACTCTCCACGGCTCCATAGCGTAGCCACCGGTGACTCCTCAAAGGTCTGAACGATCGACATCCGCTCCACAAGAACTTTGAATAAGTTCTCCTCCAAACGGCAAGTAAAACGGGTAGATTCAGCAAAGGCTAGAAGTAGAGAATGAGATGAGTCGAGAGTGTTTTATTAGTCAAGTTCGTAGATTTTTTAGAAAATAATTTTGACACCCCAAGACACCTCCATGCTACCTAGGGCCAAGACCTACAGTCGGTATGCTCTGATACCACCTCTGTAAGGACCCGAATCCACTGATTCGAACCCACTGTGTTTACTGCACTAGTCCCAGGATCAACGCTAGTGCCCACAGCTTAACATTGGTACATATCACATCATACACAATGATAATAGAATAATAGTTCATTTATTTATATAGCTAGATGTACGATATTATGACCAACTTACATTATTAAGCCACGCAGGGCAAGACTGAAAATATAAACTAATAATTATGCAGCGGAAAGTAGAAAACGTAGATAGCTCATCAGTTCACCACAGGCAACCAACAAGGCTCGGACCCTAATGACTCGTGTCCTCTTGGACTTCCTCTTCCAACACAGGTGTGGATTCTTCAACTGTTGATTATTGTTGTTTGGCAAGGGTGAGTACTTAAGCACTCAACAAGTTGTGCACAGAATGCAATTCTATGTATCTATATGCAAGGCTTATTCCAATGGATAGGCTATCATGGTTATTTTGCAAAAAGCAGCATTTATGAACAAATACAGTAATTAGATTGTAAAGAATGTAAAACAAATAACAATAGTAAATAAATTCAGAATTTCTCAAGTAAACCAAGTTTCCAATCCTAAGTCAAATTCCATCTTCCATATGGCATTCCGCCATCCCAACCAAGTTGTCCAATTAATTAAACTAACCCTTAATCAGTAATTCCGAGCATTGCTCAATACCATGAGCACGGCTATCCAGAATAGTTTCACACTCTGCAGAGGTTGTGCACTTTACCCACGCGATACAACCAAACACCACCAAGGCGAGTGATTATAACAGAGCCTTTACAATGCTCGCTTAACTCGATACTACCCGCTAAGGTTTCAACACCGTGGGTCTGAAAACCATAACCAGGGCCCCCCTCTTGCGCCATGTGAATTACACCATAACTCGGGAACTCACACCGACCACGATAGTACCAAAATTAAGACATTGCAAATTAATCAGCTAGGCTGGCCCATACCAGACATGTGGTTGCATGATTGACTCAGGTCAAAGGCTTGCAAGGTTAAGTCCTTAGTGTGATCAAGGCAAGACATCCACATACCCTCGCCCATCGGGCCCACCTTGGCATCCTCGCCTTGTCACTTGCCCCAATGTAAGTTATTATCACCCGCTTGATTACCAAGCACCACGTGCCATCAACAATTCAACATCGTTGCGTGACATGACTCGCCACAACAACTCAATCTCATCGTAATTCCACATGACACACAAGTTCATAACATTGTTCCATATTCCATTAATCAAGATTAATTATCAATGATTCTGACACATGTGATGACGTGGCAAGGCTAAGCAACTAATACGAACTAATCCTCCAATGTTGATTATAATTGTTAACCAACTATAATTAACCAATCTAGGTGACATTGGATCATGGCATACAATGACAAGGTAGGGTGTAGATCAATCTGTATATTAGCTAAACCCAATCTAATTTAAAACAATTGTATATTTGAAATATATGCAATAGGGTAAATTAGACATAGCAATTTTATAAACATGGGTTCAACATGATCAAAGCACAACTTGCCTTGGAATAGGTCCCGATCTTGATCCAAACTTGCTCTTGAGTTGTCGGATCTTCCTCCGAGCGTCGCACAATTCAACGCCTACGCTGCATCGAAGAAGAAAAGCAAATAAATACCAAAACAGAGAGCAAATGAACTCAAAAAATCAAATAAATTCACCATTAAATAGATCTCAATTTTACAAATTTTTAGAAACTGGAATCACTCAAATCCGAGTTACGATGCAAAAGATATAGCCAATCAGGCAGCGACACGTGTCCCGGGCGTATGGACTGGGTCCACGGCTCCCTCGGGTTCACGATGCACCCGGTCCATGGCGCCTCAGCTACTGAGCCCGACACGCGGCACGGTCAGATTGGCTGCGGCGACGGCTCGATCCAGAGCGCATGAATCCGATCGGACGGCTAGTGATCGCGCGCAACGTGGCGGAACCTCAACCCTCCGCTACAGATCGGACGGTCCAAAGCTTACCCGACGACAATGGCGAAGCAGCGGTGAGGCAATCCACCGGAGACAAAGAAGAAACCTGGCGATGGCGCTCCGCGCGTTCGACGTGAAGAAGTGAAGTAGTCGCTGCGGCACACCTCGAGGAGTTCGGATCTGGGACCAAAACGCCGAAAGCAGCATTTAACCGCGATGAACTCGAGCAAAACCACGGCGGCTGCGAGCTTCAACTCCGACGAGCTCCCGGGCGCACTCCACGACGATTCTCGCGAAACCCCTCCGACCAAAAGATGCGGCGCACGATGAGGATTCTCGGGAAGGCAGCGGACCCCCTTAAATAGCCTCGACGGCCGCGCACGGCGCCTGGGATCCTAACCGACACGGCGGCGGAGTCCTTCTCGGATACGGCGGCGGCGCCCGAGTCCTGCTCGGAGACGACGCATGGCGACCGTCCACGTGGCGCAACGGACGCACCAGATTTCCCCGACGAGATCCAATCTGGGCCTTCGCTTGAATCAACAGCTGCGATCGGTTAGGGTTACGATAAGAAACGTTCCACCCTGACCACGCGATCACAATCCTACGGCTTAGGCACCCTTGGCGACGTGGCAAGACGCAAGCCATACGATCGTGATCCAAAATTTCAAGACGATTCCTTCGGAGACATGGGCTAACCGGCCGATTACACTGGTCAAGACGCAGACATGATGTATGGGCCGAGCCCAACACTGTTCATCGATTTTCAAAAGGATTTCCCATTTTAAATAATTCCAGAAATTCATTTTATTTATTTTAAGCGATAAAACTAATATGAAAAATCCAAGAAAAATCTCAAAAATACTTTGAGACATTCTGGACTCAAAATAAAATATTTTTGGCAAAACTTTATTTTAACTTTGCATAGATTTAAATAGATTTGAATAAAAGGCAATAAACCTGATTTGAATTTAATTCAAATAAATCCAGAAAAATCCAAATAAATTCCAGAAAATCATAAATGTACATTTAAGCAAAAAAATAATATATAAGCAAATTTTTTGGGATGTTACATGAGGTATGGAGTGTTTCATGAAATTTTGGAATATGGAATTTTTGGGATGTGAACAGGGAGTTCACTACTGTTTTGTTGTCTAAAGTTAATACTGTTGAATTTTTTGGTTCGATACTTGTGTTGGATGGTTAGGGTGATACCTTGCCATTCTGTTCATGTTGTCTGCCATTTGTTTTCCAGTTATCTATTACCTTTTCATAAATATGCTTTCAATCTATTCACTGTATTTCAATTCAAGTTATTTCTTTCTGCAAATGAACCATATTACTATCATTTGTCAAGCCTTGCATGAGTATATTGCATAGATTCCCTACGGCTTGTTGAGTACTTTTTGTACTCACAACATTATGGCTTTGTTGATCAGTTTCTGAGGAAGGACCAGGAAATAATGAATATCATGAGGAGGTATATTATGAAGACTACGTGGATGAAGAAGGCGTTTCCCTAGACGATTGCATGTGGCATATCGAATGGCCCAAGTTATCTTATTTCTGCTGCAATAGTTTATTTGTTTCTTAAGCCTTTAAAGCATAATGGCGTAAACTTTGACCATAAGGTCCGTTGCTTTATTTAATAATAGTTTTCTTCTTTCTTAGTTAATTCATTGTATGGAATGATATTTCATCTATGTTTCTATTGTGTGCACTAGCGTGATCCTGGACTAGTGCAGTATACACAGAGGGTTTCGGATTTGCAAATCCGGGTCCCGACACACCGACAACTAATGGGAGCAGTGCGTGGCCAGAGCGATGGGCGCCCTGCTGGCAGCGGCATGGGGTATGCGTCGGGGTGGCACCGGCGGCTCGGTGGGAGTAGCACGCGGCGGGAGCAACAGGCGTCCCGCAGGCAGCGACATGGGGGGTGCGTTGGTGTGGTTAGCGTGCGGCTTGTGCGTGGCGAGGCGCACGGCTACAGCTCGGTGGTGCGCTGTAGGCACAGTGGCGACCGGGGTCCGACGACTTCAAAAGCCACCTATTCCTCTTTTTTAAAAAAGGTTGGTTTGATGAATAGTAACAACACCCTAATTTTTTGATTAGATTAAACAACTAATCTAGGGAATTATGTAAATTAACCTGTAGGGTTAAAAAACTATTCTGAGTCGATTAAGTTACGTGCTTTGAACTTATGTATCGCTTGTAGTTTTCTGATTGTTTGTTCAAGAAATCATTTGTTTTATAAAATTTACTCCTTTGTTAATATTAGGAGAATTTTTAAAGTTGATTCAATACCTCAATAGTAAGGGCCATCCTGTTAGCACTAGGTACATAGTTACATGCAACTCCAAGTGACATGATACAAGGTCACTTCCTATTCATCTGAAAGAAAAATATCAAGTTCTGTTGAGTTTTCATTGTGCGAAAAGAGTTGCTTCCAAATCTAAATTATCATCTTGCACACATAGAATAACTTCAACAATCTCTTTACTACTTAAAAACAAACCGGTGGTGGTTTATTTGTCCCCCAACTCCCTTTTGCACATCTAAATAATTTCTAACAAAAATAGGAGAAAATCAATCTACAAAAATAAAAAAATTCCACCACTTGGAGCTGAGAGCACGGAGACGCGATCGATTGAGCGAAGAGGCGGAGCCGAGGACGTGGGTTATGCATGCTGATCCCAATGATATCTATCTGACATGCTAAGGTAATATAATTTTTTTTATCTGCAGCAAAGGATATACATTCAACTAGTTTATAAAAAATCCAATAACAAAAAAATCACGAAAGGGACTGGAGTGCAAATGGACACACACCTTCCCCTTGTATCCTTTTCTCCAGCTGATCACTTTTCTAGCCTCCTTTACCTTATTTTTTACAAATTTGATTTCCTTCTGAATGAAATTATAAATATAGTCCCCTTCCTTGCGAAAGGAGACTAGATTTACGATTCAATTCAGGAGAAAACCAAATTAAAAGAGAAAAAGAAAAAATAGAGGCTAGAAAAGTGGGCAGTTCCCTTTTCCCACCTAGAGATGCCCAAATGGGAGCTTCTTGTATCCTATGAAGCTCAAGAAGCTGCAGTAGCTGTACCATCCTCTAGCTCTACGAGTGCTACTGCGTCGGCAAGCACCAGGATGAAAAGATCAAGACGTAGTACATCGTGAGTCTGGGAAGATTTCGATCAGATTTTTGAGACATCAGATGGCGTTCAGAGCAGATATGCTATTTATAAATATTGTAAGTACAAATTAACTATGAAATCTATAGGTGGAACAGGGCACTTGAAGAGGAATGCTAAGAGCTGTAAAAGAAAAGCGGGGGTGGCTTTGAGACAGACGAAGCTGCAGTACAACCTCGACGGTACGGTACGTAACTGGGACTACATTCTCGCGGTAGCTCGTGAATCTCTTTGTCATTTAATCGCTTCTCAAGATCTTCCTTTAAACTTTGGTGAGTCACCTTCATTTGAAAACTATATTAGGACCGCTCATAATCCTAGGTTTTCTTCAGTCTGTAGATAGACAACAACTAGAGATTTGATTAAATACTATAATAATTGCCGTAATAAGCTAAAAGAGCAATTTAGTACATGTGCTTTTTCTGTGTCTTTGACATCTGACATATGGAGTGGTAGAGCTAAAGAGAATTACCTTAGTGTAGTTGCTTATTGTGTAAACAATGAATGGCAACTAAAGAAGAGAATTATAGGATTCAAATTAATTGATGTAGCACACACCGGTGAAAATATTGCTAATTGTATTGTAAAAGTTGTAAAAGATTTTGGCCTTATTGATAAGATTTTTGCAATAACATTAGATAATGCTTCGGCAAATACTTATGTCATGAACATTCTTACTCCCCTTTTCAATTCGTATCCTGAGTCTTTCTCATTACATCAGCATTGTGCTTGCCATATTATAAATCTTATAGTTAAACCAGGTTTGAAAAGGTTAGATCAGTATCTTGAACCTTTTCGCATTGCAATATCTTTCTTAAATAATTGTATTGCAATAGATGTGAGTCCGCGTAAGTTTGGTTTGGATATGCCTGTTAGATGGAACTCTACTTATTTGATGCTTAAGTCTCTCATACCCTATCAGAGCACATTTTCTGTTTTTATTAACAAGCACTATCATAGACAGGATGGTCAACTGCTACTCGCAGAGCAACTTTGGTATATTGCTAAATACTTGCTGTCATTTTTAGAACTTTTTTTATTCCACTGTTGTTTTATCTAGAGATTATTACTCAACCTCTCCTTTAATTGTGCATCATATTTTAGAAATTGCTAGCCACTTAAGGAGCCACAAAAATGATAATATCTTGTGTGAATCTGTTTATGCTATGAAAACCAAAATTTTGAAATATTGATAAGAAATTCCAATGTTATATGCAATTGCATTTATTTTATATCCTATAGTTAAAGTTCAAGGATTTTCTAATGTTCTCTCACTTCTAAGGCCCTGTTTGTTTCAACTTTTTCACTGGTTTAAAAGCAGAATTACGAGGACATCACTTCTATGGATATAGCCACACCTGCAAATCCATCACCTACACATCAATCGGAACCTGCTACTGTAATACAAGGACCGATTACTCGAGCTCGCACACGTCAACTCAATTACCAGGTGAATGCGTTCCTCGGGCTGCATATAAACATTTTAATGGATTGAATGCTATTTAATTCTTGTGATGATGTTCTTTGCCTCAGGAACCAGGGCGAGGAACCAAGCAAGCTGAAGTATAGAAGAGACGTGCATAAGATGGGTTCAGATTGGACTCCAGAACACGGCTGACTTGTTTCGGCCACCACGGCTGCATCCAGACTCCGTTTGGAGCGTTCTTGTACTTCACCGAAAGCTTATAAAGTCTACTTTCCAATGGATTTGGAATCACATCCAAACTCTTTCTGAGTCAACAGGAATCGTCCAAACAAGTGGCATCACTTTTCCAGTCCGAGTCAAAGTGGGCCTTTGGCCTTGTAACAAGGAGAGCCCACTTTAGCCTGCTCCCTAGGGTTCCTGGATGCACCCTCCACCATATAAACAGCCTGCCTCTGCCATTAGGGAGGTGGATTTTCTTTTAGATTAAAGATAGCAGTTGCTACTTCTTGTAATCGTGCATGTTGGCTAAACCGCCCGAATTACTTGTCTTCAGGAACCCCTCTTTTGTGATTCTAACTGAACTCGTGGTTTCAATTCTAATTTCAGTTGCTTGTTCATCTTGTTCTTGTATCTTCTTCGATTGCTTGCAGGGACAAAGGCCTTTGTGGTCAGGTTGATCGTGCACCAGCAAGATCAATAATAACTTCGGGAGTCGGTGTAACGATTGCTAAGGCGCATCGTCTGGGGACGGTGTAGTCGGATCGCCAACGTCTTCTCCCTCCCAATCGAAACTATTCCCTCTCATCGAAAGGTCGGGACCTATCCTTCTATCACGTGGTATCAGAGCTCAAGGTTGATCGGTGAGAGATTTTTCATCCATCCTGTAATTTACCTACAGTCCAGAAAACCATAAAAAAAATTAGGCGATTAGATCTCCATTGTCCAAAACAGTTTGTGCCCTTGCTTTTGCTACTTAGTTCTTAGCTTGTTGAATTTACAGTTGCTTCGACGAGTCGAGTTGCTGGTCTTTAGTTTCTGCCCTTAGAGTTTCGAGTTCGAGACACGCTTTTGTCATAGTTGCATTCATATTTTGAGTCGGATTCTTTTAGTAGATCAGATTAGAGTTGAGTTTGTTTTTGTCTAGTGTACAAGATCAGATTGGGTCGCCAATTTCCTTGCTTCATTTCCTAATCCGAGTGATTCTCTGTGTTACCAAAGTAGATATCAGTTTCCAAAAAAAAAGGCTGGTGCAGATACAAGAGCCGCACCAAATCAGAGAAGAAAAAGGCAAGTGCATATTTCAAAAGCCGCACCAAATCATAGAAGAAAAAAGCAAGTGCAGATTTCAAAAGCCGCACTGTAAGGACCCGAATCCACTGATTCGAACCCACTGTGTTTACTGCACTAGTCCCAGGATCAACGCTAGTGCACACAGCTTGACATTGGTACATATCACATCATACACAACGATAATAGAATAATAGTTCATTTATTGATATAGCTAAATGTATGATCTTATGACCAACTTACATTATTAAGCCACGCAGGGTAAGACTGAAAATATAACTAATGATTAAGCAGCGGAAAGTAGAAACGTAGATAACTCATCAGTTCACCACAGGCAACCGACAAGGCTCGGACCCTAATGACTCGTGTCTTCCTGGACTTCATCTTCCAACACAGGTGTAGATTCTTCAACCGTTGATTATGGTTGTTTGGCATGGGTGAGCACTTAAAGCACTCAACAAGTTGTGCACAGAATGCAATTCTATGTATCTATATGTAAGGCTTATTCCAATGGATAGGCTATCATGGCTATTTTGCAATAAGCAGCATTTATGAACAAATACAGTAAATAGATTGTAAAGAATGTAAAACAAATAGCAATAATAAATAACTTCAGTATTTCTCAAGTAAACCAAGTTTCCAATCCTAAGTCAAATTTCATCTTCCATATGGCATTCCGCCATCCCAACCATGTTGTCCAATTAATTAAGCTAACCCTTAACTGTAATTCCCGAGCATTGCTCAATACCTCGAGCACGGCTATCCGAATAGTTTCACACTCTGCAGAGGTTATGCACTTTACCCACGTGATACAACCAAACACCACCAAGGCGAGTGATTATAACAAAGCCTTTACAATGCTCGCTTAACCCGATACTACCCGCTAAGGATTCAACACTGGTGGGATGGTTACCACATCCGGGCCCCTCTTGCGCCATATGAATTACACCATAACTCGAACTCACACCGACCACGATAGTACCAAAATTAAGACATTGCAAATTACTCGCTTAGGCCGCCCATACGGACATGTGGTTGCATGATAGACTCAGTCAAAGGCTTGCAAGGTTAAGTCCTTAGTGTGATCAAGGCAAGACATCCACATACCCTCGCCCATCGGGCCCACCTTGGCCTCCTCGCCCTTGCCACTTGCCTCAATCTAAGTTATCATCACCCGTTGATTACCAAGCACCACGTGCCATCAACAATTCAACATCGTTGCGTGACATGACTCGCCACAACAACTCAATCTCATCGTGTGATCCCACATGACAGACAAGTTCATAATATTGTTCCATATCCCATTAATCAAGATTAATTATCAATGATTCGGACACATGTGATGACGTGGCACGGCTAGGCAACTAATACGAACTAAACCTCCAATGTTGATTATAATTATTAACCAACTATAATTAACCAATCTAGGGTGACAATGGATCATGGCATACAATGACAAGGTAGGGTATAGATCAATCTGGTATATTAGCTAAGCCCAATCTAACTTGAAACAATTGTATATTTGAAATATATGCAATAGGGTAAAACAAACATAGCAATTTTATAAACATGGGTTCAACATGATCAAAGCACAACTTGCCTTGGAATAGGTCCTGATCTGGTTCTAGAACTTGCTCTTGAATTGCTGGATCTTCCTCCGAAGCGTCGCACAATTCAACGTCTACGCGTACCGAAGGAGAAAAGCAAATAAATATCAAAACAGAGAGCAAATGAACTCGAAAAATCAATTAAAATTCACCATTAAATAGATCTCAATTTTAAAAATTTTTGGAAACTAGAATCACTCAAATCCGAGTTACAATACAAAAGATATAGCCTTTTGAAGTTTGAAATAAATACTGAAATTACTAAAATCAGAAAATCAGAATTAACAGATTTATTTTAATTCGAAAACAAATTTGTGACGTAAGCATGACGTCACGCTGGCGTCAGCCCTGGCGCCAACCAATCAGGAAGCGACACGTGTCCCGGGCGTATGGACTGGGTCCATGGCTCCCTCGGGTTCACGATGCACCCGGTCCATGGCGCCTCGGCTACTGAGCCGACAAGCGGCTGCCCGTGATTGGTTGCAGCGACGGCGCGATCTTGAGCGCACGAGTTTGATCGGACGGGTACCGATCTCACGCGACGCGGCCGCACACCCGCCGCGGGATCTAGATCTAACGGTCAGCGTTTACCAGAGGGGTTCACTATTCACGCGGCGACGTGGCACGATCTTGACCCTTCACTGGAGATCCAACGGCTCCCGAAGCTTCAACGTGACGATGGCGACGCGGCGGCGCAACTCCACCGGACGTGAGAACGACTACCCCGGCTACGGCGTTCCGGCGACGAAACGACGACGATTCTTCACGGATCTGACGCGTCCCGGTTTGGCGATCTCGATGATGACACCGTGACGCGAAAGATCAACGACGACGATTTAAACCGAGCGAAACCACCACAGCAGGACCTTCACTCCGGCGAGCTCCCGCGTGCGACAGCGGCTACGAGCCTCGGGCTTTGGAAAGATGCTTGTGGCGCGAGGTGAGGGGTTCCGTGCGCGTCGGCGCCTTAAATAGTTGCACGGGGAGGCGTGCAAGGCCCGGACTCCGAAGACGGCTCGTGGCGGCGGCGGACTCCCGCGGCGACTCGGAGAAACGACGCGGCTTCATCCGGGACGTCCACGCGTCGCTCGATCAACGGCCCTGAGCGCTCGACGACGCGGCAAAATCTCGGCCGTTGAGTCTCGATCCAACGGTCGGGATTTCTTAGGTTTAGGGTTTTGGTGAAGCGGCAGCGCGCTTATCTGGGCCGCGACAAAGGCACGGGCTGGCCCGCTACTGTTCATTAGGTTTTTAAAAAGATTTTTCATTTAAAATAATTACAGAAAATCCTTTAATTGATTTTAGGCAATAAAATAATCAGGAAAAATCCAAGAAAAATTTCAAAAACACCTTGAAACATTCTGGACTCAAATTAAATATTTTTGGCAAAACTTTATTTTAACTTTGCATAAATTTAAATAGATTTGAATAAAAGGCAATTACACTTGATTTAAAATTAATTCAAATAAATCCATAAAAATCCAAATAAATTCCAGAAAATCATAAATGCACTTTTAAGCAATAAAATACTATTTAAGCAAAATTTTGGGATGTTACAAACCCCCCCTTAATGTAATCTCGACCGAGATTCGGGCTAACTAGAGAATAGGTTCGAATTTCGACTTCAAGTCTTCTTCGCGCCCCATGTGGCTTCACCTTGAATGATTGCTCCATCGAACTCGCAAAGCTTAATAGACTTGTTTTCGGTCTTATGTTCCATAACATCCAAAATTCGACCGATTGCTCTTTGTAAGTCAAATCTTCTTGCAGCTCTATTGCATCCAATGGGTTTGCTCGGTTGGCACTCGAGACACTTCTTAAGTCTGCGACACATGGAATACATCATGCACTCTCGCCAAGGATCGAGGCAATTCTAATCGATAAGCTACCTCTCCTCGACGGCTCGTAATCTTGAACGGACCAACATATCTTGGTGCAAGCTTCCTTTAACATGAAATCTTTTAACGCCCTTAAGAGGGGTAACCACGAGATACACATGATCTTACGGTTCAAAACTCAAATCTCGACGACGGTTGTCTGCGTAGCTTTTCATCTTGGTGTGCTATCTTCAACCTCTCACGATCATTGCAACTTGACTTTTCGCTTCTTCGAGAATGTCCGCACAAACACCAAACGCGTTCTCTGCTTCGTTCCAATTCAACGGGGTACGACAAGCACGTCCATACAATGCCTCGAACAGTGACATCTGTAGGCTAGCTTGATAACTATTATTGTAACTAAATTCCGCATATGATAAACACTTATCCCATGTCGTAGTGTAAGCTAAAGCACAGGCTCTCAACATATCCTCTAGAATCTGATTTACTCTTTCAGTCTGACCATCTGTTTGCGGGTGATATGTCAGACTAAAATTGACGAGTTCCCATGGCTTCGTGCAACTTATTCCAAAATCTCGAGGTAAATTGGGTCCTCTCATTCGACACAATCTTCTTGGGCACTCCATGCAAACATACAATCCTTGACATGTACAACTCTGCTAAACGATCTCCTGAGTAAGTGGTCTTTACTGGGATAAAATGGGCGACCTTGGTTAGACGATCCACGATAACCCAAATGGAATCGTAACCTTTCTGAGTTTTAGGTAAACCGGTGATAAAATCCATTCCGATTTCCTCCCACTTCCATTCCGGAATTTTCAACGGCTGCAACAAACCAGCGGGTCTTTGATGCATGGCTTTTACCCTCTGACACACGTCACATAAAGCAACATGTTCAGCTACTTCACGTTTCATATTAGGCCACCAAAATCTCTCTTTCAAGTCCTGGTACATCTTAGCACTCCCTGGATGAATTGAGTATTTTGAATCGTGAGCCTCCTCAAGAATCAATTGCTTTAGCTCCTTTTATCCCAAGCACACAAATTCGCCTTTGAAGAACATGGTTCCTTGCTCGCCTAGAGTGAAATCTACGGCTAGGCCTTCTTCCTTTTAGCCTTAATCTTAGAAATTTTATCGCCATCTTTCTCGCCTTCTAACTCGACCTTCCAGCGTTGGCTTTACTTCGGTCAGCTACCATTCCTTGTGGAACGACCTCCAACCTTAGTTTCAAGTTCCTTGCATAATTTCGTTGATCCTCCATTGTTAGCGTATTTGCGCTATGGCTCTTCGACTCGAGCATCCGCTACCACATTGGCCTTTCCGGATGATAATGGATTCCTACATTATAATCCTTAATTAGCTCTAGCCACCTTCACGCCTCATATTCAGATCCGCTTGAGTGAATATGTATTTCGTGCTCTTATGATCCGTATATATTTCACATCTATTTCCTATGAGATAATGACGCCATATCTTCAAGGCATGCACTACGGCAGCTAACTCCAAATCATTCGTTGGGTAATTCACTTCATGCGGTCTTAACTGGCTCGACGCATAAGCAACGACTTTGCCTTCTTACATTAACACGCACCCTAAGCCTTGCTTTGAAGCATCGCAAGATATATATCAAATCCATTTCGCACATCCGCAAGTACTAATACGGAGCCGTTGTTAAACGCTTTAATTCCATGAAACTTTTCTCGCACTCTGGCGCCCATGCAAACTTCTTTTCTTTCTTCAACAAGCTGCGTAAGGGGTTTAGCAATTGTCGAGAATCCTTATATGAACCGACGGTAATATCCCCATTCCCGTAAAACTACGGATCTGGGTAATGCACTTGGTTGCTCCCAATGCAACATCACTGCGCCCACTTTGCTTTGGTCAATGCTACTCCTTTAGTAGTCATTACATGACCAAGAAATTCAACTTTCTCCTTCCAAAATTCACACTTGCTAAACTTAGCATATAGTCGATGTTCTCAGCCTCTCTAAAACCATTTCGAGATGTTCGCATGCTCTTCCTCCGTCTTCGAGTAAACCAAGATATCGCCTATAAAGACTACAACGAACTTATCCAAATATTCCATGAAAACCTTATTCATCATGTTCATGAAATATGCCGGGCATTAGTCAATCCAAATGACATGATCAGTAAACTCATAATGTCCATATCGCGTAGAAAACGCGGTCTTAGGTACATCCTCCGCTCGGATCTTCAAGCGATGGTACCCGAACGAAGATCTATCTTGGAGAAAACTCAGCTCCTCTTAACTGATCAAATAAGTCATCGATCCTGGGCAACGGATACTTATTCTTGATCGTTACTTCATTCAGTGCATGATAATCGAAGCACATTCTAAGACTTCCGTCCTTTTTACGAACAAACAAAACCGGGGCTCCCCACGGCGATGAACTTGGTCTAATGAAACCTTTCTCTTGCAGTTCCTCAATCTGCTTCTTCATTTCCACTAACTCGTCAGTAGGCATCCGATATGGTCTCTTTATATCGGTGCTGTCCCTGGCGCTAACTCGATCACGAACTCGATATCACGGTCCGGTGGCAATCCTGGCAAATCTTCTGGAAACACATCCGGGTATTCCCTGGCTACTGGCACATCTACCATGCTGATGGCTTTCACGCTGTTGACCATTAACTGCCCATCTCGAACTGCGATCGCTTGAAACTCTACTTTCTTGCCACTAGGGCCTTCCAAAGTCACGATCCGTCGGCCACAATCCAAAACGGCCTTATGCTTAGACAGCCAATCCATTCCAAGGATGATGTCTTGGGATTGCGCATCTATGAAGATAAGATTCGCTAGGAATTCTATCCCATCCATAAGCAACTTAGCTCCCAAACACCCAAGGCTAGATCTAAGCTCAGATCCTGGGGCTTGGACTAAGAGCACACACTTAAGATTCACCACTTGAAATCCATTCTTGGTTGCAAAACTTTGAGAAACTAACGAATGCGAAGCTCGTAATCAAACAAATCAGAAAGGTGTAATCGAGTTGACGAAACTTACCCAAGACGACGCCCGTAGCCTCCCCGAGCTCCATCGGCGATGATGTGGTTGATCCTTCCACGACCGTTGATTGCGGGTTGCTCCACCGACCGCGCACGATTTCCAACCGAGGTGGTGCTTTGGCGGTGTGGTTCCCAAGTTGAAACGCACCGCGTAATGCCTCCTTCTCGTGGACACCTATTGGAAAAGTGCCCCGCTCATTGCGGTATAGCATCTTTTCACGGCGGTATTGATTCCCTCTCGCGCATTGTTGCCTGTCTTTGGTGTCCGGAAGTTCGATTGGCGGGCGAGGTGCAGGGTTGATGTCTTGTTCACTACCGTGGTTGGAATCTAGCAAATTGCTGTGGTGACATCCTCAAACGTAGATGGTTTGGACGTCCACCCTGATTAGTCATTAAGCGCTTACGGTTCTCACCCAGCTCTTTGCGCTTATCTTCTAGGATCAAAGCTTTATTGACTAGTTCCTAAAAGTCTGGAAAATTGTGGGTGATCAGTCCCACCTGCAGTCCTGAATTCAGTCCCTTCATGAAACGAGACTGCCTAGCTTTATCTGTCGCTACGTCTTCAGGGGCATAGCGAGCTAACTGAGTAAACTTGTTCAGGTACTCGGCTACTGGTTGGCCTCCTTGTTTCAAAGCCCTGAACTCTTCCTTCTTAAGGTCCATCATTCCCTCCGGGACATGATACTGGCGGAAAGCATTAGTAAACTCCTCCCAGGTGATCTCTTGTGGGGCTCCATGAGCGGCACAATAATTCTCCCACCATTCTGCGGCGGTTCCTTCCAATTGATGAGAGGCGTAGAGCACCTTCTCATTGCCTTCACATTACGTGATGTGCATCTTCTTTTCAATAGTCCTAAGCCAGTCATCGGCTTCCAAAGGATTCACATTTCCTGAGAAGGTTGGTGGCCTAGTCCTCATAAAATCTAATAGCTTTGAGTGAGGTCGGGGTCCACCATGGTTGTTCTGAGCTACAGGGTTGTTGTTGTTGGCTGCTGCGTTGGTTATCACAGATCCGCCTGCATCATAGTCGTGATCGCTTGAGTCTGCTTGCAAGAAACGCTCCCAGATTCTCGCATGTCTCACCGACGGTGGTTGAGGGCTGCCTCATCGTTGGTGTTGTCGCTCGCGCATCCACTTCACGAAGCTCCGTTGTTCCCTCGAGTATTCACCATCTGATGATTGCCTCTTAGGTTAGGGAAGGTAGATGTAGCATAGATAAGAAGCAAGAATTTCTAAAGCGGGGAGATAGATTACACCCAAACTGAAATAATTCTTTATTATTCTTGGTATGGCCGCTTAGTTAAGCCTACAAACTTTGCAACCCATACTGCACACTCAGCATTACAAAGAAGCAAACTAAACACGAAACCTTAACGTCAACTAGAAAGGTAAAGACTAACTTAAAGACGCGACTCACACTCGAGTCTCAACACACTCCAAGGTCGACACTCACTCATCCAGCCACCACCGGCCGAGGCCGATCCGCGATACACCGCGAATGAGCGGGCATAGGAGCGAACCTATCCCGATGACCTACTCTCGGGTCCTCTGCAACCACGAGTGGTCCAGACCCCTCCCGCTCCCTCTCGCTCCTCGGGATCCTCCTCAAACTCCTTAGCTGGCTCCTGAACTCCTCGAGTCACATGCTCCAACTCGTCCTCGACTGCCTCCAGGGCCTCTCCCAGCTCAGTGATCATCCCGATGGTCAAGCACGGTCACCTCAAGCTCCCGCTCTGCCACTGAGTGCCTCGCATACGTCTCCGGCTCCCGGGTAGTCTCTCTCATATGATCCTCCCGGCAAGGGCGAACTCGCAAGGTGTACCGCGGTGGCACACTCGTTCTCCACGATCCGTCGGCGCCGGCATGCTTGAACGTCGGGTGAAGTCGAACATCGAGTCGTGAAGCTCGTCGGCGTAGTCGCGCGGACACGGCGAAGAGCAAGTCGAGCGACCTCTGAATTGCAACCTCGCACGAGAATCTTCCGCGAGAGATGTTGATTGGCCTGCTAGCTTCCTCGTTCTCCCGAGCGTAGATGATCAGCTTGCAAATAAATCCTCGGTGTACACCATTAATCCGACCATTGCCTCCTCGGTAAAGCGGACGATAGAAGCCTCCCAGCGTCTCAAGTACTCTCCTGGCTCCATGGCGTAGCCGCCAGCTGACTCCTCGAAGGTCAGAACAATCGGCATCTGCTCCACAAGAACTTTGAATAAGTGCTCCCCCCAAAACGGTAAGTAAAACGGTAAATTCAGCAAAGGCGAGAAGTAGAGAATGAGATGAGTCGAGAGTGTCTTATTAGTCAAGTTTAGATTTTCTTTTAGAAAATAGTTTGGACACACACAAGACACCTCCATACTATCTAGGGCCAAGACCTACAGTCGGATGCTCGATACCACCTCTGAAGGACCCGAATCCATCGATTCAACCCTTTGTGTTTCTTGCACTAGTCCCGTGATCAACGCTAGTGCACACAGCTTGACATTGGTACATATCACATCATACACAACGATAATAGAATAATAGTTCATTTATTGATATAGCTAAATGTATGATCTTATGACCAACTTACATTATTAAGCCACGCAGGGCAAGATTGAAAATATAACTAATGATTAAGCAGCGGAAAGTAGAAACGTAGATAACTCATCAGTTCACCACAGGTAACCGACAAGGCTCGGACCCTAATGACTCGTGTCTTCCTGGACTTCATCTTCCAACACAGGTGTAGATTCTTCAACTGTTGATTATGGTTGTTTGGCAAGGGTGAGCACTTAAAGCACTCAACAAGTTGTGCACAGAATGCAATTCTATGTATCTATATGTAAGGCTTATTCCAATGGATAGGCTATCATGGCTATTTTGCAATAAGCAGCATTTATGAACAAATACAGTAAATAGATTGTAAAGAATGTAAAACAAATAGCAATAATAAATAACTTCAAGATTTCTCAAGTAAACCAAGTTTCCAATCCTAAGTCAAATTTCATCTTCCATATGGCATTCCGCCATCCCAACCATGTTGTCCAATTAATTAAGCTAACCCTTAATCAGTAATTCCGAGCATTGCTCAATACCATGAGCACGGCTATCCGAATAGTTTGACACTGCAGAGGTTATGCACTTTACCCACGTGATACAACCAAACACCACCAAGGCGAGTGATTATAACAAAGCCTTTACAATGCTCGCTTAACCCGATACTACCCGCTAAGGATTCAACATGGTGCGATGGTTACCACATCCGGGGCCCCCTCTTGCGCCATATGAATTACACCATAACTCGGGAACTCACACCGACCACGATAGTACCAAAATTAAGACATTGCAAATTACTCGCTTAGGTGGCCCATACCGGACATGTGGTTGCATGATAGACTCAGTCAAAGGCTTGCAAGGTTAAGTCCTTAGTGTGATCAAGGCAAGACATCCACATACCCTCCGCCCATCGGGCCCACCTTGGCCTCCTCGCCCTTGCCACTTGCCTCAATCTAAGTTATCATCACCCGCTGATTACCAAGCACCACGTGCCATCAACAATTCAACATCGCTATGACATGACTCGCCACAACAACTCAATCTCATCGTGTGATCCCACATGACACACAAGTTCATAATATTGTTCCATATCCCATTAATCAAGATTAATTATCAATGATTCTGACACATGTGATGACGTGGCACGGCTAGGCAACTAATACGAACTAAACCTCCAATGTTGATTATAATTATTAACCAACTATAATTAACCAATCTAGGGTGACAATGGATCATGGCATACAATGACAAGGTAGGGTATAGATCAATCTGGTATATTAGCTAAGCCCAATCTAACTTGAAACAATTGTATATTTGAAATATATGCAATAGGGTAAAACAAACATAGCAATTTTATAAACATGGGTTCAACATGATCAAAGCACAACTTGCCTTGGAATAGGTCCTGATCTGGTTCTAGAACTTGCTCTTGAATTGCTGGATCTTCCTCCGAAGCGTCGCACAATTCAACGCCTACAGCATCAAGGAGAAAAGCAAATAAATACCAAAACAGAGAGTAAATGAACTCCAAAAATCAATTAAAATTCACCATTAAATAGATCTCAATTTTACAAATTTTTAGAAACTGGAATCACTCAAATCCGAGTTACAATGCAAAAGATATAGCCTTTTGAAGTTTGAAATAAATACTGAAATTACTAAAATCAGAAAATCGGAATTAACAGATTTATTTTAATTCGAAAACAAATTTATGACGTAAGCATGACGTCACGCTGGCGTCAGCCCTGGCGCCAACCAATCAGGAAGCGACACGTGTCCCGGGCGTATGGACTGGGTCCATGGCTCCCTCGGGTTCACGATGCACCCGGTCCATGGCGCCTCGCCATCGAAAGCCGACACGCGCGCCCGTGATTGGTTGCAGCGACGGCGCGATCTTGAGCGCACGAGTTTGACCGGACGGGTACCGATCTCACGCGACACGACCGCATACCCGCCGCGGGATCTAGATCTAACGGTCAGCGTTTACCAGAGGGGTTCACTATTCACGCGGCGACGTGGCACGATCTTGACCCTTCACTGGAGATCCAACGGCTCCCGAAGCTTCAACGTGACGATGGCGACGCGGCGGCGCAACTCCACCGGACGTGAGAACGACGACCCCGGCTACGGCGTTCCGGCGACGAAACGGCGACGATTCTTCACGGATCTGACGCGTCCCGGTTTGGCGATCTCGATGATGACACTGGTGACGGCGAAAGATCAACGACGGCGACGAAACCGAGCGGAAACCACCACGGCAAGGACCTTCACTCCAGCGAGCTCCCTCGTCGCGAACGACGGCGACACGAGCCTCGGGCTTTGGAAAGATGCGCGCGCGAGGTGAGGGGTTCCGTGTTCGCGTCGGCGCCTTTAAATAGTTGCACGGGAGGCGTGCAAGGCCCGACTCAAGACGGCTCGTGGCGGCGACGGACTCCGCGGCGACTTCGGAGAAACGACGCGCTTCATCCGACGCCCACGCGCCGCCGATCAACGCCCCGAAGCGCCGACGACGCGGCGAAATCTCGGCCGTTGAGTCTCGATCCAACGGTCGGGATTTCTTAGGTTTAGTGTTTTGGCTGAAGCGGGTCGCGCGGCTATCTGGGCCGCACAGTGCACGGGCTGGCCCGCTACTGTTCATTAGGTTTTTAAAAAGATTTTTCATTTAAAATAATTACAGAAAATCCTTTAATTTATTTTAGGCAATAAAATAATCAGGAAAAATCCAAGAAAAATCTCAAAAACACCTTGAAACATTCTGGACTCAAATAAAATATTTTTGGCAAAACTTTATTTTAACTTTGCCTAAATTTAAATAGATTTGAATAAAAGGCAATTACACTTGATTTAAAATTAATTCAAATAAATCCACAAAAATCCAAATAAATTCCAGAAAATCATAAATGCACTTTTAAGCAATAAAATACTATTTAAGCAAAATTTTGGGATGTTACACGCACTAGATCAATTGCAAATCAAAGTTCTTTTTATTTCCATTATACCCCTGGTTTGCCCGAAAGTCTTTTATGCAGATTTCGATTTTAGGGTCTCCTGAGTTCATCTAAGAGAGTTTTGTGACCCCCCAGCAAAAAAGAGAGAGACAGCTTGCTATTTTTGGCATTTCGGTGGCAACGTTTGTGTCTCGGCTCGCGTCTCTAGTACGGTTTGGGACTAGGACCAGCACGGTACAATCGTAGAACGTTTATTCAGCTTGTTGTGACTAACGTGGTGAAGGTTTCTCCTTGTGCTATTTCAGCCACCTATAGCTCCACAGATTGTTTCCTACTCTCTGAAGTTGTTTGTCTTGCTGGTTGCCATCACCTCCTTGCTGAGCTTGGTGAGAACAGGTAAGAACTTATTTGAACAGGTTAAGAGTGAGCGAATTGACACCAGCACACCCCTTGTAGATAGGGATAATCTTGTTACTTTGTATTAGCTATTTTTCTATTTTCTCTAACCATGGCAGGATCAGAAGCCGATAAAGTGGTGCAACACTCCCCTCGCACACGGGGAATCATACAGCACTTCGAGCGCCAAATGCGGCTATACACGGACGCACTTGATGAGGATGTTCATGTTACCAATGACCGCCTTGGTCAATTGGAGGCAGTTCAGATTGACACCCACACCAAAATCACCGCGGTGGAGATTTCGGTTGGAACAATCAACACCTCTATTGCAGCATTCTTGCAGCGACTTGAGGAGAGGGATCGTGGATGCCCAGCTGATGGACATGTGAGCAGTGTTGTTGGTGACAATGAACAGGACTATGCAGCGGACACCGAAGTTGGTGAAGAGGAGGATGATAGACCACGACGACAGCTACACCGCAATCGTCATGGTATGGGATTTCGACCACCACGACGATAGGTACGAGAAAATGATGACTCACTAGGATCTATCAAATTCAGCATGCCCCCATTTGATGGGAAATATGATCCTGATGCTTACCTCACTTGGGAACTAGTCAGAGATCGTAAATTTGCTTGCTATGATTTTCCTGAACATAAAAGGGTTAGGGCTGCAACTAGTGAGTTTACTGATTTTGCTTCTGTTTGGTGGCGTGAGTATCGTAGTAAGACCCCAAACAATGTGCCACAAACTTGGGATGCTTTGAAAAGGATCATGCGAGATAGATTTGTTCCTTTATATCATGCACGTGATTTATTACATAAACTGCAGCAATTGAGACAAGGTAGCAAATCTGTGGAAGAGTATTTTCAGGAGCTACAAATAGGCATGTTGCGTTGTGGGTTAGTGGAAGAACAGGAAGCTGCTATGTCTAGATTTATGGGAGGGATGAACCGTAAAATTCAGGACATATTAGCTTACAAGGAATACAATTCTGTCACTCGTTTATTCCATCTTGCTTGTAAAGCTGAAAGGGAAGTGCAGGGGCGTCGCGCAAGGACTAATGTTTCTGCAGGTCGGACTACATCATGGCAACCACGTACTTCAGCTGCTACCCCAAAACGTGCATCTTCACAGGGTGCCACTAGCAGCCTGCCACACACGCCTCCTACAAAACCAATACCGTGGGCATCTGAAGCAACAAAGGGGTCAGCACCAACATCCGCCAAGAGTGTTTCTTCTGTAGCATCCACGGGAAGAACGAGGGATATTCAGTGCCTACAATGCAAGGGATTTGGGCATGTGAGGAAAGATTGCCCAAGAAAACGTGTGCTGATTGTGCGGGATACTGGTGAGTATTCTTCTGCTAGTGATTTGGATGATGAGACATATGCTATGCTTGCCGTTGATCATGCAGGAAGTGGAGATGAGAAGAAAAAAGAACACATTGGTGCTAAAGATGAAGAACATTATGAGAGCCTTGTTGTGCGGCGTGTGTTGAGTGCCCAAATGGGGAAGGCCGAAAAGAACTAGCGACATAATTTGTTTCAAACCACGTGTGTGGTCATGGAGCGCTCATGTCGCGTCATCATTGATGGGGGTAGTTGCAACAACTTAGCAAGTTCTGAGATGGTTCAAAAGCTAGAGCTGAAAACAAGCCCACATCCACAGCCGTACCACATCCAATGGTTTAACAACAGCGGTAAGATAAAGGTAACACAATTGGTAAGAGTGCACTTTGCCATTGGTTCGTATCATGACTATATTGACTGCGATGTTGTGCCTATGCAAGCATGTTCTATGTTGTTCGATAGACCATGGCAGTACGATAAAGACACCTTGCATCATGGTAGAATGTCGGGACCCGAATATGCAAATCCGAACCCTTTGTGTATACCGCACTAGTCCAGGATCACGCTAGTGCACACAGGCTCAACATCAGTAAATATCACAATCATACATAGCGGAAATATTATGAAAGACATCATATGATATATACTACTAGTCGAATGACCTTATGGTCAACTTACATGACTACGCCTCGCAAGGCTGAACAACATATTAAACTGCAGCGGAATGAAAACGTAGATAAACCCTCAGTATACCACAGGCAACTAACAAGGCTTGCGCCCTAAACATTCGTCTCCTCATGGAACTCCTCCTCCAGCATAGATGTAGACTTCTCGACTGGTGATGATGTTGTTGGCAAGGGTGAGTACATAAAGCACTCAACAAGTTGTGCACAGAATTCAATTCTAACATAGCTATATGCAGGGCTTATTTCAAAGGATAGGCTATTATGGTTATTTTGCAACAAAGCAGCATTTATGAACAAATACAATAAATAGATTGTAAAGACCGTAAAACAAATAACAATAATAGATAGATTCAGCATTTCTCAAGTAAACTAAGTTTCCAATCCTAAATCAAGTTCCAACCTTCCATATGGCAATTCCACCATCCCAACCAAGTTTTCCATTTTAATTAACCTAACCCTTAATTGTAATTCCCGAGCATTGTTCAATACCGCGAGCACGGCTATTCGAATAGATTTACACTCTGCAGAGATTATGCACTTTACCCACACGACATGATCGTCTCTTCGTGCCATGCAATTAACACACTTCCTTCGGTGTGTCGGCAGAGAAATCATGACAAAGCCTTTACAATGCACTGGCTTAACCCGGTACCGCCCGCTAAGGTTTCAACACTGGTGGGACTTGCGCCATGTGAATTACTCCATAACTCGGGAACTCACACCGACCAAGATAGTACCAAAGTTAAGACATTGCAAATTAATCAGCTAGACTGTCCAATACCAGACATGTGGTTGCATGATTGACTCAGGTCAAAGGCTTGCAAGGTTAAGTCCTTAGAGTGATCAGGGCAAGACATCCACATACCCTCTGCCCATCGGGCCCACCTTGGCATACTCGCCCCTTGTCACTTACCCCAATCTAAATGATTATCACCCAGGTTGATTACCAGGCACCACGTGCCATCAACAATTCAACATCGTTGCGTGACATGACTCGCCACAACAACTCAATCTCATCGTGTGATCCCACATGACACACAAGTTCATAACATCGTTCCATATTCCATTAGTCAAGATTAATTATCAATGATTCAAACACATGTGATGACGTGGCATGGCTAAGCAACTAATACGGTCTAACCATCCCATGTTGATTATCATTATTAACCAACTATAATGAACCAATCTAGGGTAACAATAGATCATGGCGTACAAATGACAAGGTAGGGTATATAAATCAAGTGGGTAGATTAACTAGATCCCAATTTAATTTGAAACAATTGTATACTTGAAATACTATGCAATAAAGTAAAACAATATAGCATTTGTATAAACATGGGTTCAACATGATCAAAGCACAACTTGCCTTGGAATAGGTCCTGATCTTGATCTGGAGCTTGCTCTTGAGTTGCTAGATCTTCCTCCGAAGCGTCGCTCAATTCAACGTCTACGCGTACCGAAGGAGAAAAGCAAATAAATACCAAAACAGAGAGAAAATGAACTAAAAAAATCAAATAAAATTAACCATTAAATATATCTCAATTTTACAAATTTTTAGAAATTTGAATCACTCAAATCCGAGTTAAAATGCAAAAGATATAGCCTTTTGAAGTTTGAACAAATAGTGAAATTACATAAATTAGAAAATCAGAATTAACCGAATTAATTTTAGATTGAAAAACCGATTTATGACGTCAGCGTGACCTCATGATGATGTCAGCATTGCAGAACTTCCAATCGGATTATTTTCTAATTGAAAACACAATTATGACGCAAGCATGACGTCAGCGAAGATATGGAACCAACCAGAGCGTGACGCGTGTCTCGGCGCATAGACTCAGTCCACGGCGTGGTGCTGGACCATGGTGGACTCGGTCCATGAAGCTTCGGCCTCAACGCCCGATACGCGGCGGCGCCCGATTGGTCCACACACGCGGCTCGATCTGGCCCGATGAGGATAGATTTGATGGCCACCGATTGCTTGCTACGTGGCAGCGCGTCAACCGAAGGATTTAGATCTGACGGACCAGAACTTCTGGACCTGGCGATGGAGGTGTGACGGCGGTGTTCTCACCGGGCTCGAAGACGACGACTCCAACGACGGCGCAACGGTGCTTCCCGACGACCAAAGAGTAGCAGCGCGAACGCGTCTCGGACTGGGGTCTTCGGCTCTGGCTCTTGGAACGGCGGAGACGGCAAGACGGCGGCGTTCTTGGGCAAAAACCGCAGCGGCTATCTCCTTCAACTCCGGCGAGCTCCCACGCACAGACGACGGCGACCTAGGGCTCGAGAGATGCGGCAACTACGCGGCACGAGGTGGGATTTGGCGCCTGATCGGCGCCTTAAATAAGCGCACGGAGGCGTCGCAGTGGCTGGATTTCGAGGCGGTTTCGTGGTGGCGGCGTACTCCGGTGGCGATACGGAGAGGCGACGTGGCTGCATCCAGTGCGTCCACGCGGCGCTCATCTGACGACTCAGCGCGCTTGACCACGCGGCGAAGGCACAACCGTTGGATCTCGATCCAACGGTTGAGCGCGATAGGTTTTAGGTTTTGGTGAAACGCGAGTGCGCTGGCTATCTCGGCCGCCAAGAGTGGGCCGCCCGACATCGTTTCATGGGTTTTTAAAAGGATTTCTCATTTAAAATAATTACATAAAATCATTTGATTTGTTTCAGGCAATAAAATTATCAGGAAAAATCCAAGAAAATTCTCAAAAATACTTTCAGACATTTTGAACTCAGATAAAATATTTTTGCCAAAACTTTATTTTAACTTTGCACAAATTTAAATAGTTTTCGATAAAAGACCAATACACTTAATTCAAAGTAAATTCAAATAAATCCAAAAAAATCCAATATATTCCAGAAAAACATAAAATGGAGAAAAATCAATAAAATGATATTAAAGCAAAATTTGGGATGTTACAAACCTCCCCCCCTTAACAGAATCTCGACCCCGAGATTCAGGGCAAAATAAAGAATAGGTTTGAAAAATCTGACTTCAAATCCTCTTTACGCTCCCAAGTTGCTTCACCTTCGGAATGATTGCTCCATTAAACTCTGCAAAAGCGAATAGACTGGTTCCTGGTCTTGCGTTCATAACATCCAAAATTCTGAGCGACTACTCCTTGTAGATCAAATCCTCCTGCAGTTCAATTGCTTCTAATGGCATCTGCTCCGCTGGCACTCTGAGACATTTCTTAATCTGTGACACATAACACATCATGCACTCCTGCCACTGACTACTGCAACTCCATCTGATAAGCAACCTCTCCTTGATGGCTCAAAATCTTGAACGGACCAACATATCTTGACGCAAGCTTCCCCTTAGCGTGAAACCTTTCGACACCTTTAAGAGGCGAACTTTGAGATACAAAAATTTTCTGGCTCGAACCTCAAATCTTGACGACGGTTATCAGCGTAGATCTTTTGCCTTGACTGAGCTACTTTGAACCTCTCACTAATTATCGCAACTCGCTCTTCGGCTTCCTTGAGAATATCAGGTCCAATTACCATACGATCTCCTGTCTCATTCCAATTCAACGGAGTACGACAGGTACGTCCACATAAACCTCAAATGGTGACATTTGCAAACTAACCTGGTAACTGTTGTTATAGCTAAATCCTGCATACGGCAAAACTTATCCCACAAAATAGCACAGGCTAAAGCATAAGCTCTCAAAGATATCCTCAAGAATCGATTAACTCCTCATTCGACCATCCATTTTTATGATGATACGATGTAATCAAATTCAAACGAGTTCCCAATGCTTCATGCAACTTATTCCAAAATCTCGAGGTAAATTGGGTACCTAAATCTGACACAATCTTCTTAGACATACCATGCAAACAGACAATTATAAATGGTCCTACCAACTGATCTCCTGAATAGGTAGTCTTAATGGTGTGAAATGAGCAACTTCGGCCCAAACAGTCAACGATGGCCCGAACGGAACCATATCCCTTCTGGATTCTCGACCATTCTCAACGCTAGGTAACTTATTACTGATTTGCCTCTTACTTCCACTCGTAACTCGCACCTGTAATAAACTTGTCGATCTACGATGCAATCGCTTTCATTCTCTAACATACACCACACAAAGCGATATTTTCAGCGACTTCACGCTTCCTCTTAGGCTACCCAAAACCTTTCCTTAAGACCTGGATATATCTTAGCATTTTTTTGGAGGAATTGAATACTTTAGAATCATTAACTTCTTCCAAAATCAACTGCTTAAGCTCTTTCTTGTTCAATACATAGATTCGACCTTTAAACCGTGTGGTTCCTTGGTCATCCACGATAAAATCCTCAGCTAAGCCTTCATCTCTTGACCCACTTTGATCTGATCTTCAAGCATTGTCTTAACTTCCAAAGTAGCTATAAATCCTCGCACAATTTCAACTTTTCAAACCTCTCACAATTTCGATTGATCACTTGATATTAGTGTACTAGCACTCTGGCCTTTACAACTTAAGACATCGGATAGCACATTAGCCTTACCGGGATGGTAATGGATCCCAGCCTTATAATACTTAATCAACTCCAACCATCCTCTTCGTTCCATATTAAGGTCTGCACTTCGAACTCTTATGGTCTGTACATATCTCCAACAATATAATAACGCAATAACTTCAAAGCATGCACTACGGTAGCAATTTCCAATTCATGCGTAGCATAGTTCTCTTCATGTGGCCTCAACTGTCCTGACGCATAGGCAACAACTTTGCCTTTCTGCATTAACACACATCCAAGACTTTGTCTTGAGGCATCATAGTATATATCAAAACTGCGTTTGCACATCTGGCAACACTAAGACAGGTGCTATCGTCAAACGTTTCCTCAATCACAGAAAACTCTTTTCGCACTACGGCGTCCATGCAAACTTCTTCTCCTGTTTGCCTAAGCGGTCTCGGTTGCTCCCACATAACATCGCTTGTGGTTGGATCCACGGTAACTCCTTTAGCAGTCATCTCATGGCAAGAAATTCAACTTTCTCCTTCCAAAAGTCACATTTGCTAAACTTAGCATACAGCCATTGGTCTAGCAACCTTTCCAAAACTAATCCCAACTTATTCCGCATACTTTCCTTTTGACTTGAAGTAAACAAAGACATTCCACCTAGACACCATAACAGCTTGACCAAATTTCCCATGGAACTCCATTCGCCATGTTCATAAATTCTGTAATGACATTGATCATTCTAGCAGACACAACTGTAAACTCATACTGTCCATACTGCGTAGAAAATTCTGACCTAAGAACATTCTCTGCACGAATTCTTAACTAATGATAACTCGATCGAAGATCTGTCCTTGAGAACACTCCAGCTCCTTTTTGACTGAACAAACAAATTACGATCCTAGGCAGCGAATACTTACCCTTTTAATCATCACTTCATTAAATGCTCTACGGTCGATACACATCCTTAAGCTCCCATCTTCAAACAGAACAGGCGCTCCCTATGGTGACAACTGGCTCTAGCGAAACATTTTTCTAACAACTCTTCAATCTGCTTCTTCACCTCAACTAGCTCATCAATAGGCATTCGATGAGGTATCTTTACTTTTGGCGCTGTACTAGGCGCTACCTCACTAACAAACTTGATCTCTCGATCTAGTGGCACACCAAGTAGATTCTCAGGAACACATCTGGATATTCTCTTACAACTAGCACATCTTCCAAGCTAACAACTTCCACACTATTGACCTTTAGCTGACCAACACGAACCGTAGTCATTTGAAATTCTATTTTCCCGCTTTCAGGGCTTTTAGCTGACACAATTGTTTGACCAAACTCCAGTACAGCCTTATGCCCGGACGACCAATTCATTTCAAGAGTAGCATTTCGGTTCTGGTATCCAATATGGTTCGCTAGAAACTTTTCTCCAACAATAAGCAACTTAACTCCATCACATTCTAGGTTACATCAAGCAATACTGTACTTTATGGCAACGGCAATTCTTTCGGACTGACAAGTTTCACGATCACCACAATACTGACCATCACTGCACACACATCACTTTCATGTGAACCCCATCACAGGTGCATAATCAGAAAAACATCTGACCCTTCTTTTACCATTAATGCTTTTTATTCCAACACTTCACCTTCCATCATCTCAGCCATCTTTACTTTATTTCTTTACACAAGAAAAAATTTACATGGAATTCATCACTAATCACTTTTCCTTTACAACCGAGAATATGACACTTGCATAGGGTAAAATCATTGATCTAAACATCCTCGATTGGCATTGGCGTTGAAGTTTTGACTGGAACAGAATTGAGATTGACTTGAACTGACGTGATCACTTCCTTATGAGGGCAATTATTGGCGAAATGCCCGGGCTTGTTACAGGTATAACAAAGCTCAGGTCCACCTCTCTTCCTTGAGCATTCGTCGAACGGGGCAATGTCTTCATTCAGACGCCTCTTCTTCAATTGATTCTCCGTACAAACTTCTCTTGCGACTTTACTGCTCACTCTTGGCGTTATGAACTTGACTGAGGTAACTTCTGGAACATCCAGGGCCATAGACAATGATTGTCTGCTCTGTGAGCATCGATTAGCATAATGGCCTTCCTTGTGGAAGACTGGTAGTTTTAACACACCCGTGTTCGCTGTTGTGCAAAGAAAAAAATTGGAAACATGAGAAGAGTGAAAATTAGATTGTAGCAAAGGAATTTGTACAACATAAAGAGGGCAAATCTAAATCTGTTCATGACAGGAAAGATGAGATTAAACTGAAGTGTGCTTGTTTACTTGCTTCCAAATCTGATTTAAATGAGTTGAATGATGGCTCTGAAGTTTGCTATGCTTTGGTTTGCAAAGAAGCTTTATTTTCATTTGAAGATACATCCACTTCTTTGCCTCCTGCTGTCATTAATCTTTTGCAGGAGAACATAGATGTTTTCCAAAGGAGATGCCGCTGGGACTGCCACCAGTCCGTGGAATTGAGCATCAAATTGACCTCATTCCCGGGGCCTCCTTACCAAACCGTGCGCCACACAGAACCAATCCAGAAGAAACCAAGGACATTCAACTCCAGGTGCAAGAATTGCTTGACAAAGGGTATGTGCACGAATCTCTTAGTCCATGTGATGTCCCAGTACTTTTAGTTCCTAAGAAAGATGGATCATGGCGCATGTGTGTGGATTGTAGAGCGATTAACAACATTACAATCAGATATCGTCATCCTATTCCTAGGTTAGATGATATAATAGATGAAACTTTTTTCAGGAGTAGTATCTCGGGTCTGATATCCAATATCGTTCGCTAGAAACTTTTTTCCAACTTAACTCCATCATATTCTAGGTTAGATCAAGCAGTACTGTACATTCTGACAACGATAATTCCTCGGGCTGACAAGCTTTACAAACACCACTGAACTGATCATCATTGCACACGCAACATCCTCAGGTGAACCATCAACATAGGTGAATACTCAGAAACATCATTTATCATTAATGCTTTTATTCCAACACTTCACATATCAACCTCTCAACCATCTTTACTTTATTTCTTTAGGAAAGAAAATCTTTACATGGAATTCATCACTAGTCACTTTTCTTTTACAAACGAGGGTATGACACTTGCTTAGGATAAAATCATCGATGTAAACTTCCTCGATTGGCATTGGCGCTGAAGTTTTGACTAAAATAGAATTGGGATTGACTTGAACTGACGTGATCACTTCCTTATGAGGGCAATTATTGGCGAAATGCCCGGGCTTGTTACAGGTATAACAAAGCTTAGGTCCACCTCTCTTCCTTGAGCATTCGTCGAACGGGGCAATGTCTTCATTCAGACATCTCTTCTTCAACTGATTCTCTGTACAAACTTCTCTTGCGACTTTACTACTCGCTCTTGGCGTTATGAACTTGACTGAGGTAACTTCTGGAACATCCAATGCCGTAGACAATGATTGTCTTCTCTGTGGGCATCGATTAGCATAATGGCCTTCCTTGTGATAGTTGTAACACACTCGAGTTCGCTGCTGTATAGCAACAGGTACATTGTTGTCTTCTTGTTGCGTCAGAACTGGTTGCTTCATAGGGCATTCCCTAGCCCAATGACCTTCTTCATCGCACAGGAAACATGCTGTTGGTGATTGCCAATTACTACTTTCTTGATGAGAGCCAACAGGATTAAGGTATTGTCTCTTTAGCTCTTCAACCGGCACCACTTTTGCAGTTGACGTTCCACCTCTTCTCAACAACTTTTGAGCAACTAAGGCTCAAAGATTCTTTTGCTGATGCTGGGTTACAGCGGTAACTATTGAATCCAGTGGACATTGAGCTGGCCCATGATCTTGACCTTCACACAAGTAACATGTGATGTCACTCATAGGACATTCTCCAAGAGAATGACTTCCTTCACAGCTGGAGCAATTAATCGTATGCTCGTCAGCGGTATGTCCTATTTCTCCACAGTGAATGCACGCACGATCTTCTGACTTGCTTGGTTGATAGCACTTCAGAGAGCAACGCTTAGATGTCGAACAAGGTGTAGGGATAGTACTCTGCTCCGTATTTACCGTGACCATACTGCCTCCAGGTGAGGCAAAGAGATTACGAAAAGCAACAACAAATTCATTCCAAGTGATATTCCATGGGGCTTCATGAACAGCACAAAATTTCTTCCACCATTCCGCAGCAATTCCTTGCAACTGATAAGAAGCATACAGGACTTTCTCATCGCCTTCACACTGAGCAATGAGTAGCTTCCTCTCAATGGTCTTGAGCCAATCATCCGCTTCCGAAGGTAACACATTTCCTGAAAACTCCGGCGGACGAGTCCTTATGAATTCTGATAACCTTAAGTAGGAACGGAGATCATTGGTAACAGCTTGGGACACTTGGTTGACATTGGCTTGGTCAGTGATATTCTGCATCTGCTTCATCATTGCATGCATCAACTGAGTCTGAGCAGTCGAGAACTCTCTGAAACTCTACATATCTATCTGTACTGATGGTTGAAGAATTGATCTGTAACATCCCAAAAATTTGACCTATAATTTCGCTCACGTGCATTTTTGTGATTTTTTGAATTTATTAGATTTTTCCAGAAATTATTTGAATTTATTTTAATTAAGTATATTGAACCTTTGGTGAAAACTAAATATATATAGATAAAGTTAATATAAAGTTTTACCAAAAATATTTTATTTGAGCTCAGAATGTCTCAAAGTATTTATGAGAATTTTTTGGGATTTTTCCTGATATTTTAATTACTTAAAATAGATTAATCTAATTTCGAATTATTTTAAATCAAAAGCTTTTGAAAATCTTGGAGCAAGATGGGCCAAGCCCAAAGACTATGCGTCGCTGCCCATCGCGGCGTGCCCTTCACCGCCGCCGCCGCAGACGTGTGACCGTTGGATGAAGATCGGCACCGCTTCATCGCAGAACCCTAGTGCCGCGAGCCCGAGATCAAGTGGTCGGACGCTTCGCGTTGTTTTGGTAAGTTTAGATCTCGCCCGCTGGATTTGGAAGGAGCGGATCGGATCGTATCACCGGATCTAATCGTGGTCGCCATCTTGGATCGGACGGCCGCTACCGCCGCCCCCGATCCGATTTCCGTTTTCGCCGCGCCTCCGCCGGGATTGTCTAGGGTTGCCGTTTTAGCGCGCATGCCGAGGCTATAAAAGGCGTGGGCTGCACCCCAAGGTTCCTCATCGCCTTGCGCTTCCAGTCGCTCTAGTCTTCGCCGCCGAGTCGCCGTCGCCCGTCGCAGAGCTCGCCGCAGTTTTAAATGCGCGCCCGGCCGTTTTCTTTACTTTGCGTCTCCGTCAAGCCGCCGTTCGCCGAATCGGTTCCAGATCCGGGCTCGTCGCGTCAAGCCGCATCGGGGTAGCCACTTCATCCCGTCGGAACGTCGTTCGGGTGGTTGTCGTCCTCCGCATCGGGGTAGCCACTTCATCGGGAAGCTTCATCAGCCGTTGGATCTTCGTCGGACCGCTGCGATCGCGCCACGTCTCGGTAAGAGCAGTAAACAGCTCGGGTAAGCGTCGGCCGTTGGATCAGGTTTGTTCAGTTGAGATCGCGTCGCGTGTGCGTTAAAGCGTTAGCCGTTGGATCGTCGCTCGGATGTGTGCCGCGTGTCGAGCATCGGCACGGGCGGCGTTGCAGCCAGTCGATGCGCACCGCGTGTCGGGCGCGTGGTGCGAGGCGCCGTGGGCCACGTCCACGGTGGACCAGATGGGGTCCCGTGGACCGAGTCCTTGGACCTGGCGACGTGTCAGCGTCTGATTGGCTCGGGCCAGGGCTGACGTCAGCGTTGCGCAATAAATATCTTTTCCAATAGAAATAATTCAGAAAAATCAAAAATTCTATTTTATGTATTTTCAGTATTTATTCAAACTACAAAAGGCTATATCTTTTGCATTTTGACTCGGATTTGAGTGATTCAAATTTCTAAAAATTTGTAAAATTAGGATCTATTTATTGGTGAATTTTATTTTATTTTTGGAGTTTGTTTGCTCTCTGGGTGGTGTTTATTTGCTATTTTGGCATCGTTTCGCGTAGACGTTGAACTGCTCGGTGATCCGGAGGAAGATTCGTCGCTCCAAGACCCAAGCTCAGATCAAGACCAGCACCTACTCCAAGGCAAGTTGTGCTTTGATCATGTTGCACCTAATTTTCACCAAATTCCTATTTTATCTCTTAAACTTTATGCATGATATTTTATATGTATAAATGATTTCAATTAATCTGGGAATTAGATAATATGCCTATTTGAATTAAATCATACCTTGTAAATTTTATGCCATGATCTATTTGTCACCCTAGGATGTGGAATTATAGTTGGTTAACATCGATAATCAACATGGGCTAGTTAGACCGTCATAGATTGCTTAGCCATGCCACGTCATCACATGTGTCCGAATGTTGATACTTAATCTTGACTAATGGAATATGGAACAATGTTTATGAATTGGTGTGTCATGTGTCGTCACACGTTGATATCAAGTTGTCGTGGCGAGGAGGTCACACATCTAGATTGAAATGTTGATGGCATGTGGTGCTTGGTAATCAACTGGGGTGGTAATGATTTAGATTGGGGCAAGTGGGAAGGGGCAGTGTGCCAAGGTGGGCCAGGGTTGGTAGGGGTATGTGGAAGTCTTGCCTTAATCACCTTAAGGACTTAACCTTGCAAGCCTTTGACTGAGTTCTTCTTGCAACCACATGTGCGGAATGGGACAGCCTTAGTGAATAATTTGTGAAACCTAGATTTGATCATCGTGGTGAATAGTGAGTCCCGGTTACGCTTAACTCACATGGCGCAAGAGGGGGCCTGTTGTGGTGGTTTAACCCTTGATGTTGAAACCTTAGCGAGCAAGATCTTGGGTCTAGGTGTAGCATTGTAAACGCTTTGTTACGATCACTCGCCTTGGTGGTGTTTGGTTGTATCGTGTGGGTAAAGTGCATAACTTCTGCAGAGTGTACAATCTATTGAATAGCCGTGCTCACGGTATTGGGCAATGCTCGAATTACAGTTAAGGGTTAGACTTTTGTTAAACAAAAACCTATTGGGATGGCAAGGTGCCATGGAAGGTGGAAATTGATTTAGGATTAGGAACTTGGTGTATTTGAAATCTTGAATTTATTAATTATCTTGTATTTGTTTTACTGCTTTCCAATCTATTTATTGTATTCTTGTTAAATGCTGCTTTATTGCAAAATACCCTTATTAGCCATTCCTTTGGATTAAGCCAAGCATATAGAATATTAGACTTGCATTATTGTGCACAACTTGTTGAGTGCTTTATGTACTCACCCCAACAACAACAACTTCAGAAGAAGAGGAATCTACGCCATTCATGGAGGAGGATTATCTGGATGCGAATGCTTAGGGTCCGAGCCTCGTTAGTTGCCTGTGGCGAACTGGAACGCCACTGCGTTTATTCTATTTCCGCTACTTTTCATTGATACTTTTTAATTAAGCCCTGTGAGGCATTATTCATGTAAGACAACAGTTATTATTAATCATTGAAGTTTATGCTATATTTCGCTGTGTATGACTATGATAGCATCTATGTTGAGCCTGTGTGCACTAGCGTGATCCTGGACTAGTGTGGTACACACAGAGGGTCCGGATTTGCAAATTCGAGTCCCGACAGAGGTGGTATCAGAGCCATATTGACTATAGGTCTTGGCCCTAGGTAGTTGGTATCTTCTAGGTTGTTCAAAATTATTTTCTAAAAGAAAAAGGTGAAATTGACTAATAAGAAACTCTTGGCTTATCTCATCCTTCCACTCCCATCCTTGCTAAATTACCTTATTTTCGTTGCCGTTTCGAGTGGAGATCTTATTCAAAATTTTGTTTTGAATAGATGCCGATCTTCGAGCCTTCGAGTCGAGCGTGGTGGCTACGCCATGGAGCTGTGGAGAGTTCTTCAAGTGATTGGAGGCTTTGATCGTCCGCTCTACCGAGGAAGCAACTGGAACGTCAATGGTGTGCATCGGGGGTTCTTCTACAAGCTGATCATCTTCGCTAGAGAGTGCAACGAGACCACCAGACCGATCCACATCACCGCCCGGAGGTTCAGGAGGCTGCTAGACTTGCTCTACAACGGATCTGCCACGACTACGCCTACGAGCTTCGCGACAACGTGTTTCGACTTCACCCGACAAGGCGGCGTGCGGCGTCAGCGGATCGTGGAGGGGGTGTGCTCATCGAGTACACCTTGCCGAGTTCGCCACCGCCCGGAGGATCACCGAGGACACTGCGCAGAGCCGGAGACAGCTGTGTGAGGCGCCGAGTGGCGGAGCGAGAGCTTCAAAAGACCCGTGACGCCGCAGCCGAGTCATCGGTGAGTTGGAGGAGGCCTTGCGGTAGCCGAGGAGATAGCGCACTGTCGTCGCCCAGAGCCGGATGAGGTCGCCAAGAAGAAGAAGAGGAAGAAGAAGACCCTAAGAGCGTGAGTGGGAGCCCGAGGAGCCAGCAGAGGGTCACCGTGATAGGTTCGCACCCATGCCGGCCCACCCACCGGTGTATGCACGGATCGCCTCACCAGGTGGCTGGATGAGTGAGAGTCGGTCTTAGAGTTGTGTTGAGACTCGAGTGTTGAGTCGCGTCTTTAAGTTAGCCTTTACCTTTTAGTAGACGTTAAGGTTGCATGTTTAGTTTGGTTCTTAATTGTTTGCTGAGTGTGCAGTATGTGTTGCAAAACCCTTAGGCATTGTAAGCAACCATACCAAGTATTAATAAAGATTATTTAAGTTGGGTTTAACCTATTTCCCCGCCTTAGAAATTCTTGCATCTTATCTATGCTACATCTACCTTTCCTAACCCAAGAAGCAATCAAGCAGATGGTGAACACCCGCAGCAACAACGGAGCTTTAGGAAGTGGTCTGCGCCCAGGCAACAATCCCAACGAAGGAGCACCACCGCATCAAGCACCGCTAGTGGATATGCAGAACTTGGGAGCTTTTCTCACGCATGCACTCGGTTGATGCGCATAATGATGCAAAGAGATGACCAATATGGTCTGTAGTCAACAACCCATTGCGTCAGATTAATAACGGCGGACCTCGCCCTTATTCCAAATTGTCGACTTTATGAGGACCCGACCGCCAACATTCTCGCAATGTCAACCCTTGGAAACGGATGATTGGTCGAGAACCATTGAGAGGAAGTTGTACATCACGCAATGTGAAGGGCATGAGAAGGTTCTTTATGCATCCCATCAGCTTGAGGGAACAACTGCAGAATGGTGGGAGAACTACTATGCTACTCATGAGGCACCCATGGAAATCACGTGGGAAGAATTCGCAACGGCCTTCGCAAGCATCACGCACTGTAAGGAATGATGGACCAAAAAGGAAGAATTCAGGCGCTTAAGCAAGGAGGCCAACCGGTGGTCGACACTTGAACAAATTCACGCAGATTAGCTCGCTATGCTCCTCAAGATGTAGCGACGGAAAAGGCTAGGCAGTCCCGATTCATGAAGGAATTAAACTCAGGACTGCAAGTGGGGCTGATTATCCACACTTTTCCAGATTTTCAAGAATTGGTAAACAAGGCTTTGATTCTGGAGGATAAGCGCAGGGAGCTTGGGGAAAATCGCAAGCGCTTGATGACTAACCCAGGTGACGCCCTAACCACCTGCGAATGAGGATGACCCCGCAACAGTTTGCTAAGTTCCAATCGCAAGATGTTAACAAACCAGCAACACCTGCACCGCGACCACCAGGACAGAGTTATCAGACGCCGGCCCAAGGTAACAATGCTCAAGGGGGAGTGCAGCAGTCAGCCGCCAGAAGGTGCTACAGTTGCAATGAGCTAGGGCATTATGCCAACAGATGTCCCCAGACAGGAGGTATCACGCCAGTGCGCTTCAACCTTGGGACGACACCTACTAAGGCACCGATGACGGGAGCAAATCGAGGAGCTGGACAGGCAGGAGCAACCCCTCAAGCTACTATTCGAGGTAGAGTCAACCACATCACCGCCGATGGAGCCCGTGAAGTATCGACGTCAGATCGGGTAAGTTTTTGGTAAACTCAGTACCTGCAACAGTATTATTTGATTCAGGAGCTTCGCATTCATTTGTCTCTCGAGCTTTTGCATCTGAAAATGGTTTGAGCATGAAAAATCTTAAGTGTGTGATGCTAGTCCAAGCCCCAGGATCTGAGTTAAGATCTAACCTTGGATGTTTGGGGGTAAAGCTAAAAATTAATGGGGTAGAGTTCCTAGCGAACTTGATTATTCTAGATGCCCAAGTTTTAGATGTTATCCTCGGTATGGATTGGTTAACCAAGCATAAGACAGTATTGGATTGCGGTCAAAGGATTGTATCCATTGAGATCCCTAGAGGAGAAAAGGTGGAATTCCGAGCGACATCATTTCGTAAGGGTCAATTAATTGTTAATAGCGTGAAAGCCGTCAGCATAGATGACGTGCCAGTGGTCAAGGAATATCCAGATGTATTTCCGAGGATCTACCGAATGTCGCTGCACCGTGACATCAAGTTTGTCATTGAGTTAGTACCGTACAAAGACCAATAGCAAAAGACCTTATCGGATGCCTACCGATGAGTTGGTGGAAATGAAGAAGCAGATCGACGAGTTATTAGAGAAGGGTTTTATAAGACCAAGTTCGTCGCCATGGGGAGCGCCAGTTTTGTTTGTCAGGAAAAAGGATGGAAGCCTTAGAATGTGTATTGATTACCGTGCACTTAATGAAGTGACGATTAAGAATAAGTATCCGTTGCCAAGGATTGATGATCCGCTCGACCGCTTGAGAGGAGCCGGAGTTTTCTCCAAGATAGACCTTCGCTCCGGATATCATCAACTAAAGATTCGGGCGGAAGATGTTCCAAAGACCGCATTTTCTTCAAGATACGGACATTATGAGTTCACGGTCATGTCTTTTGGATTGACCAATGCGCCAGCATATTTCATGAACTTGATGAATAAGATTTTCATGGAATACTTGGACAAGTTTGTTGTTGTGTTCATAGATGATATTTTGGTATATTCAAAGACCGAAGCAGAGCACGCAAATCATCTGAGGCTAGTGTTGGAAAAGTTGCGTGAGCAACAGCTGTATGCTAAATTCAGTAAATGCGACTTTTGGAAGGAAAAGGTGGAATTTCTCGGTCATGTCATGACTGCACAAGGAGTTGCTGTCGACCCAAGCAAAGTGGAGGCAGTGTTGCATTGGGAGCAACCAAAGTCTGTCACTCAAGTCTGTAGTTTTCTGAGAATGGCAGGATATTATCGCCGGTTCATAGAAGGATTTTCGACGATTACGAGACCTCTTACTCAGTTGTTGAAAAAGGAAAAGAAATTTTCATGGACGTCAGATTGTGATAAGAGTTTTGAGGAATTAAAGAAACGTTTGACAACAGCCCCAGTGTTGGTTTTGCCTAATGTTCGTAATGCTTTGATATATATCTTGTGATGCGCCAAGACAGGTCTTGGATGCGTATTGATGCAAGAGGGTAAAGTGGTCGATATGCGTCAAGGCGCCTAAGACCACATGAAGAGAATTATCCTCGATGACATTGGAATTGGTGCCGTGGTGCATGCCTTGAAATTGTGGCGTCATTATCTCATGGGAAATAGATGTGAGATATATACGGACCACAAGAATTTGAAATATATCTTCACCCAATGATCTTAACATGAGGCAAAGGAGATGGTTGGAACCGATCAAGGATTATAATATGGGAATCCACTACCATCCAGAAAGGCTAATGTAGTGGCCGATGCCTTGAGTCGTAAAAACCATGTTGCAAACATGATGGTACAGAAGATCAATCGGAGTTGTGTAAGGAGTTTCGTGGTTAAAATTGGAAATGGTTCCGAATGATTTATAGTCGCTGGAAGTAAGGCCGACACTTGAAGATCGATTTGGGAAGGGCAAAGGATGATGAGAAAATCAACCGAATCAAAGCTAAAAAGGATGAAGGATTAGCGCAGATTTTACTATGGATGGCCGGGTACCATGTGGTTTAAGGGTCGATTTGTGTGCCAAATGCACTGAGCTTAAGCGATTGATTTTGGAAGAGGCTCACGATTCCAAGTATTCAATCCATCCAGAAGCGCCAAGATGTACCAGACTTAAGGGAGAGGTTTGGTGGCGAATATGAAGCGTGAAGTCGCTGAGCATGTTGCCTTATGTGATATATGCCAGAGAGTTAAGGCAATACACCAGAGACCTGCAGGATTACTACAACTGTTAAAAGTTCCAGAATGGAAATGGGAAGAAATCGGTATGGATTTCATCACCGGGTTGCCAAGAACCCAAAGTGGGTATGATTCTATATGGGTTATCGTGGATCGACTGACCAAAGTTGCTCACTTCATTCCAGTCAAGACAACTTACTCAGGAGACCGGTTAGCAGAACTATACATAGCCAGAATTGTGTGTTTGCAAGGGGTACCAAAGAAAATAGTGTCAGACAGAGGTACCCAGTTCACCTCGAGATTTTGGGATAAATTGCATGAAGCCATGGGAACGCTGCTTGAACTTCAAAGACAAGATATCACCCGCAGATCGATGGTCAAGCAGAAAGGGTAAATCAAATTCGAGGATATGTTAAGGGCTTGTGCATTAGCCTATACTACATCATGGGATAAATGTTTGCCATATGCAGAGTTCAGTTATAACAACAGTTACCAGGCTAGTTTGCAGATGTCGCCATTCGAAGCTTTATATGGTCGTGCCTGTCATACCCCACTGAATTGGAATGAGACAGGGAGCGTATGATATTTGGCCCTAATATTCTTAAGGAAGCTGAAGAGCAAGTTGCCATGATAAGAGACAGATTGAAAATCGCGCAGTCAAGACAAGAAAGTTATGCAGATAATCGACGCCGTGATTTGAGTTTCGAACCCGATGATTTCGTGTATCTTAGGGTTACCCCTCTAAAAGGAGTTAAAAGGTTCCACGCTAAAGGAAAGCTTGCCCCAAGATATGTTGGACCGCTCAAAATTTTGAGCCGTCGAGGAGGTTGCTTATCGCTTGAATTGCCGCATCACTAGCAAAGCGTGCATGATGTGTTCCATGTGTCTCACCAAGAAGTGTCTTTGGTGCAGTGAGCGAACACCTTTGGGAGAGATTGAATTGCGAAAGATCGACCTACAAGGAGCAACCAATCAAAATCACGGATGTTATGGACCGCAAGACCGGGACCAAGTCGATTCGCTTTGCGTGGTTCATGGAGCAACCATTCCGAGAATGAGGCAACCTGGGAGCGTGAAGAGGATCTGAAGTCAGAATTTCCAAACCTATTCCCTAGTCAGCCTTGAATCTCGGGGTCGAGATTCTGTTAAGGGGGGGAGGTTTGTAACATCCCAAAAATTTGACCTATAATTTCGCTCATGTGCATTTTTGTGATTTTCTGAATTTATTGGATTTTTCCATAAATTATTTGAATTTATTTTAATTAAGTATATTGAACCTTTGGTGAAAACTAAATATATATAGATAAAGTTAATATAAACTTTTAACAAAAATATTTTATTTGAGCTCAGAATGTCTCAAAGTATTTATGAGAATTTTTTGGGATTTTTCCTGATATTTTAATTACTTAAAATAGATTAATCTAATTTCGAGAATTTTTTTAAATCAAAAAGCTTTTGAAAAATCTTGGAACAAGATCTTGGGCCAAGCCCAAGATCGCATGCGGCGCTGCCCATCGCGGTCGCGACTCGTCACCGCCGCATTGCGCTGCAGCGATGTGACCGATGGATGAAGATCAGGCGGTCGCTTCATCGCAGAACCCTAGGGTCGCGAGCCGCTGGATCGAGATCAAGTGGTCGGGACGCTTCGCGTTGTTTTGGTAAGTTTAGATCTCGCCCGTTGGATTTGGAAGGAGCGGATCGGATCGTATCGCTTCGGATCTAATCGTGGCCGCTCATCTTGGATCAGACGGTCGCCAGTCGTCGTCCCCGATCCGATTTTCATTTCGCCGCCACGCACCGTCTCCGCCGGGGATTGTCTAGGGTTGCCGTTTTAGTGCGCATGCCGAGGCTATAAAAGGCGTGGGCTGCACCCCGAGGTTCCTCATCGACTTGCTATCTTCGTCGGACCGCTGCGATCGCGCCACGCCTCTGTAGAAGCGATAAGCGGCTTCGGGTAAGCGCCACCGTTGGATCGAGTTTGTTCGGTTGAGATCGCGCGGCGTGTCGTTAGAGCGTTAGCCGCTGGATCGTCGCTTCGGATGTGCGCGCGCGGTCGAGCATCGGCACACGGGCGGCGTTGCGGCCAGTCGATGCGCGCCGCGTGTCGGGCGCGTGGTGCGAGGTGCCGTGGGCCACGTCCACGGTGGACCAGAGGCGGTCCCGTGGACCGAGTCCTTGACACCGCAACGTGTCGTCGATTAGCACGAGCCGGTGGCGTCGCGTTGCGCAATAAATATCTTTTCCAATAGAAATAATTCAGAAAAATAAAAAATTCTATTTTATGTATTTCCAGTATTTATTCAAACTACAAAAGGCTATATCTTTTCATTTTAACTCGGATTTGAGTGATTCAAATTTCTAAAAATTTGTAAAATTAGGATCTATTTATTGGTGAATTTTATTTTATTTTTGGAGTTTGTTTGCTCTCTGGGTGGTGTTTATTTGCTATTTTGGCATCGTTTCGCGTAGACGTTGAACTGCTCGGTGATCCGGAGGAAGATTCGTCGCTCCAAGACCCAAGCTCAGATCAAGACCAGCACCTACTCCAAGGCAAGTTGTGCTTTGATCATGTTGCACCTAATTTTCACCAAATTCCTATTTTATCTCTTAAACTTTATGCATGATATTTTATATGTATAAATGATTTCAATTAATCTGGGAATTAGATAATATGCCTATTTGAATTAAATCATACCTTGTCAATTTTATGCCATGATCTATTTGTCACCCTAGGATGTGGAATTATAGTTGGTTAACATCGATAATCAACATGGGCTAGTTAGACCGTCATAGATTGCTTAGCCATGCCACGTCATCACATGTGTCCGAATGTTGATACTTAATCTTGACTAATGGAATATGGAACAATGTTTATGAATTGGTGTGTCATGTGTCGTCACACAGTGATATCAAGTTGTCGTGGCGAGGAGGTCACACATCTAGATTGAAATGTTGATGGCATGTGGTGCTTGGTAATCAACCGGGTGGTAATGATTTAGATTGGGGCAAGTGGGAAGGCGGTGTGCCAAGGTGGGCGGGGTTGGCAGGGTATGTGGAAGTCTTGCCTTAATCACCTTAAGGACTTAACCTTGCAAGCCTTTGACTGAGTCCTTCTTGCAACCACATGTCCGAATGGGACAGACCTTAGTGAATAATTTGTGAAACCTAGATTTCGCATTGTTGTGGTGAATAGTGAGTCCCGGTTACGGTTTAACTCACATGGCGCAAGAGGGGGCCTGTTGTGGTGGTTTAACCCTTGATGTTGAAACCTTAGCGAGCAAGATCGGGTCTAGGTGTAGCATTGTAAAGGCTTTGTTACGATCACTCGCCTTGGTGGTGTTTGGTTGTATCGTGTGGGTAAAGTGCATAACCTCTGCAGAGTGTACAATCTATTCGAATAGCCGTGTTCACGGTATTGGGCAATGCTCGGGAATTACAGTTAAGGGTTAGACTTTTGTTAAACAAAAACCTATTGGGATGGCAAGGTGCCATGGAAGGTGGAAATTGATTTAGGATTAGGAACTTGGTGTATTTCAGAAATACTGAATTTATTAATTACTGTATTTGTTTTACTGCTTTCCAATCTATTTATTGTATTCTTGTTAAATGCTGCTTTATTGCAAAATACCCTTATTAGCCATTCCTTTGAATTAAGCCAAGCATATAGAATATTAGACTTGCATTATTGTGCACAACTTGTTGAGTGCTTTATGTACTCACCCCAACAACAACAACTTCAGAAGAAGAGGAATCTACGCCATACATGGAGGAGGATTATTTGGATGCGAATGCTTAGGGTCCGAGCCTCGCCTGCTGTTGCTGCGTGGCTGGAACGCCACTGCGTCTATTCTATTTCCGCTGCTTTTCATTGATACTTTTTAATTAAGCCCTATGAGGCATTATTCATGTAAGACATCAGTTATTATTAATCATTGAAGTTTATGCTATATTTCGCTGTGTATGACTATGATAGCATCTATGTTGAGCCTGTGTGTACTAGCGTGATCCTGGACTAGTGCGGTACACACAGAGGGTCCGGATTTGCAAATTCGAGTCCCGACATGACCCATCATTGAGGTTCTCCTTGGATTGATTTTCACTTCCACTGATTCTGTTGTTTCCATGAATCTGAACCATCTGCTTGATTTCTCCACTGGGTTAGGGAAGAGGGAAATAGCATAGGTAAGAAGCAGGGATCCTAAAGCAGGGGAGATAGGCTTAACCCAATAACTTACGCAAACAATATTAATAACTTGGTATGGTTGCTTATATAAGCCTAAACGCTCTGCAACTCATACTGCACACTCAGCAATCAAGGAAGAACCAATTCAACCTATACACACAAAACTACCGCCTACAAGGGTAACACTTCTATCTTAAGCAGACGCGACTCCCACACATGAGTCCCATCTGACTACTCGAAGCATAGATCTTATAGCTTTTGGAACACTTCATGGATGTAACATCCCAAATTTTCATTTCAAAAATAGGATAAAAAAAATTAAATTATTATTTTTATCGGTTGTTCAAGTTTATTTGTCTCCTCTTTATTTTCTGGATTTCTCTAGAGTTCAAAAGAAAAAGACTTTTGCCTATTTTTAGAAAAACTTAAAACTATTTCCTAAAAAAAACCCTATTTTAGTTGGAATTAATTATTTTAAAAAAATATATCACAAGGAACTTCGGTGAATTTTTCCATTATTTGTTAAAATCCTGATTTCAAAATCTTTCCAAAAGTCTCATCAATTAAAATATAGTTTGGAGACAAAATAAAAGATTTGGTTTTGCTAAAACTATCTTATTTAATATAAATAAACCTAAGGGAATTTCTGTGAAATTTTCTATATTTGTCAAATTATATATTTTCTAAAGCCTTCGAAAGCTTTAACAAAATAAAAATATATGTGGTACAAAATAAAATATTTGGTGGTACCAAAATATTTTATTTGATCTCAAAATGTCCTAATTAAACTCCCTGAATTTTCTTAGAATTTTTGGGGTTGTTTTAGTATTTTCCAAATTAAAAAGATATTAAAAACAATATAAAAGTATTTACTGTACACGAATAAACTTATTATTTTATGTAATAATATTTTATTTGTGTTACTAAGGCTGTGGGTCACGTTCCAGATTTTTCTCTGATTTTTAAACGGTTGTTTGATATTTATTTCGATTTTATGGGTGATACTTAATAATTCGGATTAAATAATCTGTAATTGCTACAGTAATTCCGGCAGATCTTCACGCATAACTTCGGCGAGCTCTCCTGGTCACTCCCGATCTTATTTTGATCTGAACTTTTTACCAGAGCTTCCTCTTGCTGTCCTCTACATCCAGTAAAATCAGATTTTGCAAATGCCTACCGGAGCACCTCCGCCAGCGATTCTCTCTCAACTCCGTGAGCTTTTCCCGTTGATCCATTGCTCCTTTGTAGCTGAAAACTGAACCCTAGACGCCTCTCCTCATTCCCCACATCATACTAAAAGATCAGCATCAGAATCGCAACGGAGATCCCTCGGCAAGCTTTCTTCCCTAACTCCGGTAAGAACTTCGGCGAGCTCTACAGGGCGCTCCCGAACTCCGTTCATCCTCAAATTGTTTGTGCAGCACCCCCATGAAGGTTGCAACACCTCTGTGAAACTGTTTTGGAAAATTCCAAACAGAGCTCTGCCGGCGACCCTTTTTCTCCTACAACGTCGACGAGATCTTCCGGTGTGCCGCCATCGCCGGCCGATTTTGGCATCGCATTCCCCGTCATATCGGTGAGTTTTTCTGAAATAATCTATCGTCATCTCGTGCCATATGGTCAGATCTATCTCTCCACCAAATTTCGTGCAGTATCATCCAGGAAATCAAAAGTTATGGCCGTTCCAATCTCAAATCTTGCCGTCACCCGTTCTCCTTCGTTTTTGCGAGTTTGACCGTGAAATTTTTTCTGTAGACTCCTCTTGATGTCCTCTACACGGTGCTCACCCTAACTCAAGGTTTTGTCAAAGGGATTGCTGCAGAAAATTCAATCTTCACCGATCAGACTGCGTATGTACGGCAGAAAACTTCGTCGCGCGTTCCCCGTTGATCCAGAAGGTAAAACTTAGATCCATTTACGTCATATCGTGCCAAATGATCCCAGATAGCTCTCTGTAAAATTTGGTTAGGTTTCATCCATTATTTTAATAGTTATGACCGTTTGATCTATTAGCTTTAGCACTGCTCATCGGCGGCTTGTGATCTGTCCGTTGGGTTGCATCCAACCGGATATACCGTTGAGTTTGTGTCACCGCTTCTACGTGGTGCTCACTTCCCTCTGCTGTTCCATCCACCGAAAATTTTCATATTCGCTATCGTCGCTTTTTGCCACCGCCAGGCCGCCTTGTGCCGCCAACCATTTTGGTTTGTCGTGGCCATGTCATTGTGTCCAGAAAATCATTATCCCCTGTTTTGCCCACCGTTGAAGTTCATTGATCCCCGGTTGCCGTCAAAGCCATGTTCTAGAATCTACCCGACGTCTTTTGGTCGGTGCGCATTTCGGTTCGCCATCTTTGGAAACCTTTAATCGCAGAGCCAACCCTACCATCCTACCCTATGCCAAGTGTATTCATACTTGAATCGTTTCGCTCAAACCCAGACTTAACCCTTGGTCCAATTCGTCGTTAATGTCCCGCCGTTAACGTTCCGTCGTTAACGTTCCGTCGTCAACGTTCCATCGTTAACGTTCCGCTGCTAACATTTCTTCGTTAACGTTCTGCCGTTAACGCTTTACTATCATCGCATATGCGCATTCCAGCAAGAGCGTAGCGCGATGTCATTATCCTTTCTATCGTCCTATCGTGATCTAACCCCATTTCTTGTGAGTCCGGCTTTATCTTTCTATCATCCGCAGCGGACCAAAACCTAACTTAAGACCGGTTCGATGGATCGAGTTCATCGTGAGCCGCTACGACGGTATTGCGGTTTTCCACGCTGTGTCCACCGTAGTAAGATATTTGTACCGTCTTACTACATATCGCCATCGCCTCGTTATCGCCAAGTCTCTTCTTTGATGTATGATCAACCCGGATCGGATCGCATCAATGTCGATTCCATCCGTCCTTGTCTTATCCCTGAAAATCTAATCTGCCATTAACCCAGAATTCATTCGTGGACTTGGTCGATAAACCATTGGCCATATGCCATATCCTGGTGCCATATCTATTCTATTAGTCTATCTTTCTTTTGTTTGACTGTGTATTTGTTTTGTCAACAAAAGTCAACATTGAGCATCAGTTTAGTTCATCATGAACTAACATATCTTTATAGACCCGATCTATAGATCAAGAGCCCATATGTCAATATTTGTCCAATCGAGTTAATTAATCTCGAAGGATATCCCCTGGAATATACTCTGTTTTTCCCTAATTATCAGTCGTAACCTTCTCGATAAATCTTCTGAAAGCCTGTTCTCTTTCATCCGATCTTCGATCAAATCTAAGTTCCTAAATTCAATCCTTCCGCTCAGCATCAATCTAATATTAAATTGGAGTTTATTTGAATTGCTTTTGAGTTTTGTTGTATTTGTGCTTCTTTGTCGTTAGACGGTCGTTCGTGGTTACCCAAGTAGTCAAGGACGAAGAAGTCAAGCATTCGATTGAAGAGTCAAAGGTTGATGAAGCCAAGATCAATTAAAAAGAGTAAAGAGCGCTTTATAGCAAGTGCTGTAAGTTGTGCTTTGATCATATTGAACCTACGATTACAAAAACTGCTATATTGTTTTACTTTATTGCATATTATTTGACATGTACAAATGTCTTCAATTAAATTTGGGACTTAGCTATTATACCCAATTGCTCTATACCCTACCTTGCCATTTGTATACCATGATATATTGTCACCCTAGATTGGTTCATTATAGTTGGTTAGTAATAATAATCAACATGGGATGGTTAGACCGTATTAGTTGCTTAGTCATGCCACGCCATCACATGTACTTTAGTCTTTGATAAATAATCTTGACTAATGGAATATGGAACGATGTTATGAACTTGTGTGTCATGTGTGGTCACACAATGAGATTGAGTTGCGGTGGCGAGAGGATGTCACGCAACGAGGTTAAATTGCTGATGGCACGTGGTGCTTGGTAATCAACCGGGTGGTTATGATTTAGATTGGGGCAAGTGGCAAGGCGAGAATGCCAAGGTGGGCCCGATGGGCGGGGGTATGTGGAAGTCTTGCCTCGATCATCTTAAGGACTTAACCTTGCAAGCCTTTGACTGAGTCAATCATGCGACCACATGTCCGATATGGGATGCACCTAGTTGATTAGGGTTCGATATCTTTCCTCCGATACCTCGGGCGACAAGACACGGAAGTGTACTGTGCGGGAGCGCACTACTGTCTTTGCGGCTTGGTACCCATCCAACGGTGTTGGCCTGTCCTATACTTCTACCGCATGCGTGAGAGGAGTGATAGCGAAGGCAACACCGAGAGGTTCTTTGGTTAAGGTAGAGGTTCTGAAGGCTTTGTCGTGAATTCTCTCGCGCAGACACCAAAGGAAGTGTCTTGATGGCCGTGCACAAAGAGAATATCACGTCGTGTGGGTAAAGTGCATAACCTCCGCAGAGTGTAAACCTATTCGAATAGCCGTGCTCACGGTATTGAGCAAAGCTCGGAATTACAATAAGGGTTAGACTTTTGTTAAACAAAACTTATTGGGATGGCGGGATGCCATGGAAAGTGGATTTTGACTTAGGATTGGAAACTTGTTTTACTTGAGAAATGTTGAATCTATCTAATACGCTTATTTGTTTTTGTCTTTCCAATTTATATATCAGATTAATTTACAAATGTCGCTTTTGCAAAATAGCCATGTTAGCCATTTCTTTGGAATAATCCTTGCATATAGCTATGTTAGAATTGCATTCTCGGCACGACTTGTTGAGTGCTTTATGTACTCACCCCTTGCAACACACAAAATCATCAGTTGAGGAGAAGACCACAACTTCAAGGAGGAGAAGTTCCACGAGGAGGCGATTATCTAGGAGTTGAACCTTGTCGCTTGCCTGTGGTATATTGATGGGATTCGTCGACGATCTTCATTCCGCTGTTGTTTATTTATTTTGAGTTGAAGCCACCAAAGCCTCACAAGTGTAAGTTTGACCTTAAGGTCGTTCAATAGTTCTATATTAATAGATGAAGTCTTTATTTATTATTCCGCTGTGTATGATTGTGATATTTCATCTATGTTAAGACTGTGTGCACTAGCGTGATCCTGGACTAGTGCTGAATACACAGAGGGTCCGGATTTGCATATTCGTGTCCCGACAATGAATCTACTCCTTCCTTGAGCTCGATGATTCCCTCCTTCATGATTTCCAGGGTTGACAGCAAGCACTTGATGCTTTCTCCTAAGGTGTGGTACGTCAACTACCAAGACAACTCAGATAAGGTTTTTAACTCGATCCAACAAGGGAGAGAAAAAGAAATTCAGTAGGGGAAAGAGAGAAATTCTGACGAGGAAAGGAATAGAAGAATAAGATAAGTCAAGAACATATTATTCTTCCAAGTTAATTCTTTTCTTTAGAAAATAATTTTGAAGTTCCTATAGAGAAGACCATACTATCTAGGGTCAAGACCTACAGTCAGTATGGCTCTGATACCACTTCTATCGGGACCCGAATATGCAAATCCGGACCCTTTGTGTATACTGCACTAGTCCAGGATCACGCTAGTGCACACAGGCTCAACATAAGTAAATATCACAATCATACATAGCGAAAGCATTATGAAACACATCATATGATATATACTACTAGTTGAATGACCTTATGATCAACTTACATGACTATGCCTCGCAAGGCTGAATGACACATTAAGCTGCAGCGGAATGAAAACGTAGACAACCCTCAAGATACCACGGATTAACCGACAAGCCTTGCGCCTAAACATTTGTCTCCTCCTGGAACCTCTCCTCCAGCATAGATGTAGACTCCTCAACTGATGATGTTGTTGTTGGCAAGGGTGAGTACATAAAGCACTCAACAAGTTGTGCACAGAATGCAATTCTAACATAGCTATATGCAAGGCTTATTTCAAAAGATAGGCTATCATGGCTATTTTGCAACAAGCAGCATTTATGAACAATATGGTAAATAGATTGTAAAAACCGTAAAACAAATAACAATAGTAGATAAATTTAGCATTTCCCATATAAACCAAGTTTCCAATCTAAATCAAGTTCCAACCTTCCATATGGCAATCTGCCATCCCAACCAAGTTGTCCATTTAATTAAACTAACCCTTAACTGTAATTCCCGAGCATTGCTCAATACCGCGAGCACGGCTATCCGAATAGATTTACACTCTGCAGAGATTATGCACTTTACCCACACAACATGATCATCTCTTGGTGCCATGCAATTAACACACTTCCTTTGGTGTGTCGGCGAAGAGATCATGACAAAGCCTTTACAATGCTACCGCTTAACCCGCACCACCCGCTAAGGTTTCAACACTGGTGGGACTGGTTACCACGTCCAGGGCCCCCCTCTTGCGCCATGTGAATTACTCCATAACTCGGGAACTCACGCCGACCAAGATAGTACCAAAGCAAAGACATTGCAAATTAATCATCTAGGCTGGCCCATACCAGACATGTGGTTGCATGATTGACTCAGGTCAAAGGCTTGCAAGGTTAAGTCCTTAGAGTGATCAAGGCAAGACTTCCACATACCCTCTGCCCATCGGGCCACCTTGGCATACTCGCCTCTTGTCACTTGCCCCAATCTAAGTGACTATCACCCAAGTTGATTACCAAGCACCACGTGCCATTAACAATTCAACATCGTTGCATGACATGACTCGCCACTACAACTCAATCTCATTGTACGACTTCACATGACGCACAAGTTCACATCATTGTTCCATATTCCATTAGTCAAGATTAATCATTGATGATTCATGTACATATGATGATGTGGCACGGCTAAGCAACTATGACGATCTAACCATCCCATGTTGATTTCAATATCAACCAACTATAGTGATCCAATCTAGGGTGACAATAGATCATGGCATACAAATGACAAGGTAGGGTATATAGATTAAATTGGTAGATTAACTAGATCCCAATTTAATTTGAAACAATCGTATACTTGGAATAATATGCAGTAAAGAAAAACAATATAGCACTTGTATAAACATGGGTTCAACATGATCAAAGCACAACTTGCCTTATAAAAGCCCTTATTCTTGTTCTGGACCTTGGTCTTGGGTCGACGAATCTTCCTCGGATGCGTTGCACAATTTAATGTCTACGTGAAACGAGAGAGAACAACAAATAAACACCAAAACAGAGAGAAAACAAACTCTAAAAATTAAAGAAAATTCACCATTAAATAGATCTCAATTTTATAAATTTTTAAAAATTTGAATCACCTCAATCGGAGCTCGTATGAGGGAGAACGGGCTCTCGGAAGTTTAAAAAATGATAAAACCTGAAAATTGGAAAATACCAAATTTAAACAAATTATTTTTCTAAAGGAAAAACGGGTTTATTGCGTACTGCTGACACAAGGCTGACGCGCGGGACCCTCGGACTATAGATCGAGTCCACGGCTTACACCGGTCCACGGTGGACTTGGTTCACCGCACTAGCTCTAGCGCTAACGTCACCGCTGACGTCATCTGTTGACGGGGCGGTGCGGCTGACGCAGGCGAACACACGAACGACCACGCGTCGCTTATCCGACGACTGTGCCAGGTCGGACGGTGGAGAAGCAAGGGCGCAAGAGACAGAAGCGTGGCAAGATCCAGAGCGCTCGAGGGCGATCGGGCGGCCACGGCTTGCGACGAAGAACGACGGCGAGGGCGGCGGTGCTATCCCACCGGAGACGAAGAAGATGATGCGGCTTTAGCGCTATGGCGATGGATCAGGCGTGCTTGCTCACGAATCCGGGAGAGGACGACGATGCGAACCCGAAGACACAAACAGAAGCGGTGGAGAGGCACCGGCGACGGAGATCCACGCGGTTAAAGGGCTCGCTTGCGGCGGCGAACACCGACGGGGTCGATCGCAGCAATGGCAGCGACTCGGGCTACGCGAGCAAGGGCCAAATGAACGGCGGCATGAGGGGAACCTTGGACAGGGGTCCTCAGGGCTTTAAATAGCCCTGGGGAGCCGTGCGAAGCGCGTAATCCGAGATGGCGGCATACGGCGCACGGACTCCAGCGACGGCTAGGGTTAGGGTTCGGGACGACGGCGCGGGGCGCGAATCTGACGGCGCACACCGAAAGGCAATGCGGCACCACAAGGCGTGTTGGATCGAGATCGCACGTGACAGCAGCTAGGGTTTCGTACGCGCGGCGGCGCGAAGAAGTTGGACCGAGCTGCTGGGCCGGACCGGTCCGACAAAAGGAATAGGAACCGGGCTGAAAGAGGAAAAGAGACGGGCCGACAGAGATTCGGCCTGGAAGAAGATTTTTGAATTAAAATCATTTTCCGAATTAAGAAATTTCTAGAAATCCAAATAAAAGTAAATAACTTCAAATAAATAGCGAATAAATTCATAAAAATCGCCAAAAACACAGAAAAATTCCTTGGAGTACAATAAAACCAACTAAAATTGGAAATCCTTTGTTTGATAAATAGTTTAGCCAAATTAAATCTTTTCATTAATAAAAAATTCACCTTAAGATGGTAAATTCAAGAAAAATGCGAAGGGTTCATTTTCAACTTCAAACATTCCAAAACTTTGAATTTTTGGGATGTTACACATTATATCCCAAGGATAACGTCGAATCCATCCAGAGGGATGACCATGAATGGGGCTATGAAGGAATGATTGTCAATGTAAAATTCCACAGCTGGTATGTCTCCCAAGCAAGGCAATTGACATCCATTTGCTACTTTGACACATTGGGAAGATGATTTCCCCTGGTTCAGTGCCATGCAAAGAGCAGCGTGGTTGCTGATGAAATTATGGGTGCTGCCGCTGTCGACGAGACCAAGCAGGCTGCACCCTCGCATGAGCAATAAGACTTGCATGGTAGCACTAGATGTAGGCCCAAGAATGGCAAGCAACGATAGCGACGGTGTTGAAGGGTCAGCCATCTCTTCATCCAAATCTATCCCAAGGGACAAGTCTTCGTTATCTTCTGGGTCTTTGTTGCTGACTTCGATGGCAAAGAGCCGTTTGCACCTATGGCCTCGTGTATACACGTCGTCATAGTGATAGCACAAACCCTTGGCACGTCGCTCAACCAGTTGGTCTGCATTAAGACACAACTTGACTGGGGGTGAAGTTATGGATGACGTGCCTGATGAAGCTAGGGCACATGCGCGGCTGATTCCTCCGGATGTAGTTGGTTGCGCCAATGTCTGTCCAGCCGACGATTGAATAGCAGGGGCAAGTGACGACGACGTGCCGCGGCTAAAAACCATATGGCCACGACCCTACGACGCAAAGCTGTGTATGGCGTTGGCAACCCACAAATCCCTGCGTTCCTTCGCCTCACGCGTAAGGGAGACTACTTCGGCGAGGTCGCGGGGATGTTCGCGAAGAACATCGGCCTCCAATGCTTTGGCAAGCCCGACGGCAAATGTCTCGACTTGATCTGCTCGTGCCATGCGTGGAGCTCGAGCGAGAAGACGCTGTAACTCACGGGTGTAGTCATCGACGCGACTGGTTCCTTGTTTAAAATTGACGAGATCACCCAAGGGACCCGCTCCTGAATGTCGAGTGAACCGTTGCAAGACGGTTTCGAAGAAATCTTCCCAGGAAATCTAATCTTCCTTAAGCTTCTAGTTGTCCAACACCTCTTGTGCCTCGCTGCGGAGGTGCAGACCAACCAGATCAACATGTTCCCTTGCCGGAATCTGGTGAAGACGGAAGAATCGTTCGCACCGACGTAACCACAAAAGCGGGTCGTCTGTGCCATCATAGCTCGGAAGCTCCAGGCAAGGTGCACGAGGAGCCCAGCGGCGCGGATGGAAGGTGTCATCGGTGTCATCCGGAAAAGCACGATGCTCGGTTGAGGTGCGAAGTTGACCCCCTGTGTCCCATGGCTGACGTTCACGGTGCCCTCATTCGGCCGCACGTTGTCGTGCAAGACGAGTATAGGCGTGTGATCCGTAGCCAGGAGGGTCGGGTGCATGTAGGCGCTCACGTCGATCCATCCCTAGATCCTGGTGCCCCCTGGCCTGTAGTTGCCCCAGCCCTGGAGATTGCCAGGAGCTCGCCGATTGAATTCTTCATGTCCGCAAGAGAGACCTCGAGTTGGCCGACACGCTCTTTTAAAGAAGATTGCGTCATGTCCGGAGGATCGTCTGAATCTGATACCAATTTGTTATGTGTTTGGTTATACAGACGGGTACCGGGACGATGACCGGCACAATGGGAGGTGGATGTCGAGGCCGTGGCGGCGACTCGACGGGATACAAGCGAACGGAGCTACTGGCCTTGTTAATCGGAAGGCACCGCTAGGAGGTAATTCGTGGCAAAATACTTCTTGCCCTTTTCATTGATTTCATCGGTACTTAGAGATGCAAAAGAAGTCCTGATGACTAACAATAAAAATCTAAACTATCCTGTGATAGGCTTAACGACTAGATAGAATATGCTAACAACTAGATAAGATAACTAACTGACTAGTAACTAGCTCCTGCTGCCAGCGCTCACGCACGGGTAGCAACCTCCTGCGCTGGATCATTGCTGGGCTGGGCTGCAGTCGCCATCGTGGTCCGGTCTTATTTCCTCTGACAACAAAAGATGTTGTTGAACCCATCCAAACCCATGACAGCAACCGACAGTCTGGATTGTTGAACAGCCTTAGCTACAGTTCATCTACAGTGTCTGTTTTGCTATATTGTATTTCGAACAGTGCTATGGAATATTTGGGTCATCGCTTTTTGATCCAATAATTAATCTATAACTGCTAAATTTGCAGTAGTTACTACTGTATTGGATCTCTCTCCGCACGAGAGAAAAAGATGGGACCCACTCCTTGTGCATCTCCTGGAAGTTGAAATCCTTGGTATCTTCTTGTGTACATTTGGGTTATCAACCCTTTTGGTGTGCGTGTAGCAAAACAAGCTCTGCCCACATGCTTGGAACCTGATTTGACATGCGTCGCAAGATGGACCGCATGGAAGTAGCAACAGCTCGTCCTTGTACTTAATTTTCTAGAACTTTCAAATGCATCTTTACTTTAGACTTGTACAGATCAAATATGGGCTTATATATAATTAAATAAAATAGTAGTAGATCTGTATCTCCAAGTTTAATAAAGAAAGAACTAATTAAATAACAATTCACCCTATAATATTTAATGCGGCTTAATAATTCTTTCCATTCAAATAATGTATTTAAATGAAAAATGCTAAGCGTGTCCGTGTCCGCATCAGTTGATGTTCATAATATCGTTGTTCTTTTTTTGCTTCCTGCAGGAAATTAATGTCACTTGTTAACATCCTTCATTACTGAATAATTTTAGTCCAGTATACTTTTAAATATAAAGTAACAACAGGAGTTATTAATTTTGTATTGAAAATGCTATAGGACCATCTATCCAGATCCCACATTTGCAAAGTCCACACGATCACGGGACTCACACGACAGTTCAACAATAACAGGAGAGGTTTGTCTTCAATTTTATTGATATCGCCTTGTATATTATGAGGTTGTTCAGACTGCAGAGGCTTTTCTAAAGAATTATTAGTGAAACAATATAAAATGTTCATCAATAACATTAAAGTTAATTTGGATGAAGGAATCTGATTACAGTTGCTTTTATTTTTCAGCTTGAGACGCTAAAAGATGATAATGTAAATCTTTTGGAGAAGGTGTGTTAAAATTCTTGCATGTATAGTGATCAATTTCATGAAAAAAACAATTAAAGGGAAGTGCCTGCTTTCCTTATGGAACTAGTGATAATACTCTGTTTTTCAAATTCAGATTGGACTAGCAGAAAAGAAATTTAGACAATCTGAAGCACGTACAAGGAAGCTTGAGAAACAGGTTCTCTTTTTTTTCTTTTTTTCTTTTTGCAATTCTTGCATGTACTGTGGCATTATCAAGGTGATATATGGTACATTTGCTGCTTCTTTACATATATAATTATAAGGTTAAATGAGAAGTAATATAACAAATGCAATTGGATAACGTAATTATGAAAAAAATTATATCCATCTCATATTTTTGTTGCCTTCAATATGTTCAGGTTGCTAATCTCAGTGATGGGTTATCTATCGAAGTTAAGCTTATGAAAATGTAATCTTAAGTACATTGTAGGTCCTCTTGCATGTTGTTTTCCTATCACATTATTAATGATTTCTGACTTAAATGCAGGAGGGAGGAGGTGCTTGTAAGAAAGGAGGTAAAGTTTTAACCTTGTGTACTTACGTATTTTATATCATTTGATTTTTCAAGAAAATTGTCAAAATTATTAAACAACATTGGCATCCATTCTGCAAATCTGAGGAATGATGTACTAGAATTGCTTTCATTCATTGAATAAAGTTATAAACAAACACGATAATGCTATTTTGGATCAATAAATTTTGTTAGAGAATTGCATTGGTACGTGTACATGTAAATGTATCCTCATGCACTTCTGTTGGGACATCAACAATGCACTCTTTTTGTAAGAGTCTTTTCTACTCTCGGCAGTTTCTTTACCTGGTCGGTGGTATGGATGGACATAATATTGACACATATGTGTTGGCGTCAAAAACTGGAAGTAGGGTTTCTGACAGCAGCACACCAGACGAACACCTGGTTCAGAGCGTGCCAGTCGATTTGACCTGTAATCGATAAGGTAAAAATATAAAATTTACTCAAAACCGATCGTGAGGATCAATCGGCTCAGACTCAATCAGCTTAAAGCCGATTAAATCAAGATAACAGGGTAAGTCTAACTAGCCGATTAGGGCTAATCAGAGGGTAAAGGTAGATCGATTCTGAAGAAAGCGATGCACAACAAAATCAGAATAAATCGAACCTAGGGCGTAATTTGAAGAAGATCAACAATCGGCGATGCGCAAATTTATTGATCGAAATCGAATTACAAAGGCTAAATTACAAGAACTACTCCTAGTCGACAGGAAAAAGTAATGTAAACTGGTGTGTTTGATTGTGTTGGATCCTTTTCGCAGCTCGCTTTGGCCCTTCTTTTATACTCGTTGGCCGACTGTGTCCTATTACAACACGTTACAAAATCTGATCCATATCGGCCTTATTTCGGATAGCTTTCCCTCAAAGATCTTGCCGTTGCCAAATATCTTCAAGTCTTTCCAAATTGCCTGTTAGTTACCGCAGGTTTGACTTTCTTGCCGATTTTGGCTAGACTTGCCAAATTCTGGTGCAAACATATGCCCCCCATTTTTGAGAGATGTCTCGTTATCTTTCAAAAATTACAACTATCGGCTTATTCTCCATCGGCTAACCGTTAAACTTCATATAGTAACTTACTGCTTTAATTGCGCCGTAATTTTCTGACATGCGTGTAGTGCGTTTTAACTGCTTGCGTCTTTTGAGATTCATTTCACGCCGCTTCAAATTTTTACCATGCTATATAAAGCGGCCCCCACTCGGTCATTCTTCACGCCGAGCTCGCGACTATCCGCAATCGCTTAAGCTTTCGCTTGATGGATCTCCGGCGCTCCTTAGCTCAATCATCCTCCCTGATCGGCTGCCATGGACCCAAGCTAGGTACTCATTCCGATCCTGCATAGCAACGACCAATATTTTTTGGGTCCTTTGGGAAATCTAGATGTCAATATCACACAAACCAAGAAATTCCTCGCCTCCTTTATCGGCTTCCGTCATAACATAGAAGGTTGGAATAAAAGTTTTAGAGCTTGGCCGACAGCTCTCAAGGGGTGGAGAAATTGGTTCATCAGAGTGGCAGCTCAAAAGAGGGGTGAATGGGAGAAAATGGGCATAGCCGAGTGTATTCCCCTTTCTTTAGCCGATCCAGAAACTAATGAGCCCTTGGTGGCCACGGCCTATTATTTTGGTCTGACCGCTTAATGCTTTTTTCGCATCGGTCCCATCGCCCAACTCTTTTGGACGCCGCTCACCAGCCGCCTTCGACCAGATGGTGAACAAGTGTCGGCTTTTAGTGCTAAACCAAAGTATAAACTTATCCGATCTAAAGGTGAAGGGTGGGCGAAATATATCGGAAATAATAATAAGGTTAATGGCCTGGTATCGGACGAAGAACACGTTGCTTTTCTGAACCTTTGGTTAGATCGCTTTTATTCTGCGGGGCATCCCTTGGGCCGACTCAAGTCTATCAAGTAATAGCAGAACAGCTTGTCGAAGGACGTCGGCTAGCATTAGGAAAAACCTTCCTTGGCGCTATATATCAGATGCTCTATGTGATAAGGAGTCGACTTTTCACTGGTTTTGGGAATTTCACTGTTGGGAATGTGGACGGCCCGATGTGGTTTGTACAAATATGGTTTTACTGCCTATTCAGTCGTTCTTTCAATCTGGATTTAGCCGACAGAATTCCTTTCCCAAGAGAAGACACCCCAGAAGGAACACCTTTCCAGTTCAGAGAATGCCGATCCTTTGGCGAGAGGTTCATAATGTGCTCCAGAAATGAGACAAGAGTCTCACCCATCGGCTGTAGAAAATTTTTGTCCTTTTTTCTGCAATTAGACACTGAAGACTTCAAACAACAAGACTTTAGTTATGGTGCCACAGCCGATTTTCCTTGGCCTTCATTTCTGCATTTGGAAGCCGACAGTTCTTTGATGCATCAGGAGACCTTGGACTTGTATAGAATCTTCATCTCTCCATGTGTCTTTCATGTCGGCCTTCATACTAGGAATCAGACATTCCAGCCTTCGTATGAGTTTTACCATCCCTCAGTCTACGCAAGGCAGCTCGGCTTTGGTCAGGTGATTCCAAGCCTGCCACTTCTTGACCGACTTCAGCCCAGAGCCAGGGTTCACAATGCCACTTCAGCTGAGCTAGTTTTGGAGTTAGCTGATGAGCTTCAACTTCGCAGCCTTCCTCACTTCTTCCTGAATGCTCGCCGGGCAGGAGGCTTCACAACATGGTGGTCGGCTATTGCAGAGTCGCTATATATGGAAAAAAACTCCATTTATAACCAAGGAATTCTTCCCCGATCTGCCAGAGCCATCCTTAGTGTCTTACAGCGATTCTAGCAGTGAAGCTAGTTCATCGGGTTACACTAACACAAGTCTTGTAGATATTGATGAGGTATCGGCTTCAATAATTTTCTTTTATTCGTCAGTTATTTTACCAGATACATCTTCTAATCACTTTTATTTTCACACTGCGGACCAAGGCTGCTGGCAAGAAGCCTGCTTCTGGCCAATCGGGTAGTGGCCAAGGGAAAAGGCCACTCCAGTCAACTGGCCTCACTGGGTACACTTCGGGTGCCCTAGGGATTCAAAGTCCGTCATTGTCGGACATTGAGAAAAAACAACCAAGTAAGTATAACACAATCGGTTGTTATTTCTTTTACTCCTTATCTAACTAATCATTAGCCGATTATGATTTTAGAAAAGAAGAAAACGAAGTATACTAAGGCTCCGGCTAAGAGGGGATCTAAGCCCCAGGAGCAGAGCGGCGAGAGTTCGCCACATACGTCGGCTACTGCAGAGGTAAGTAACATACTTTTAGTTAGAGACTTATATTTCTTAATACGTTGGCTTACCCTTTGTTTGCTTCTTTTTAGCCGACGCAATTGGTGCAGGCTGCGACGATTTTGGCCGACCTCCCTAGGATTTCGTCGACGCCCCTTTCTCCACCGCGGCCAACGCCAACAGCTCCGATTGCTGATTTGCCATAGCTCTCTGAACCGACAAACTTGTTGGGCATTTCCTTGGCTAACTTGGATGATCCTGAGATCATGGCCACCGACGACTACGACGCGAAAATCAGAAAAATCCTCGAAGTCTTGAAGGAAGCGTCGGCTGCCGTCACTTCTGCTCCAGGCATGCAAGAAAGGCTCAATAAGCTTTTTGATCTGGTGATGAAGCCTCAGTCGGAGATTCTGGCCAACAATCAAAGGATCAGGGATGCTATGGCGGTAGTTGAAGCCGATCTGTCCCTAGAGGCCATGGAAGCTCTCCTCAACATCTGCCACTTGGACGAGAGGAAATCTGAAGTGGAGGCAGCTCAGGCAAGGATAGCTCAGCACGAGGCTCAAGAAGCCGATCAGAAAATCTTAGACGAGCTGGTCGCCGATGCCAAGGCCAAGAAACAAAAGTTTGACATCGATACTGATGTGCTCAAAACATCCAAAGACTCCATCGGCAAACTTGGATCAACCAAGAAGTTTCTTATGGAAGAGTTGGCCAAGATAGAGAAGCTAATCTTAGAATACCAACAAACCCTTGAGAAGACTTCGTCGGCCATCAAATATCAAAAGTTGGGCATCGCAATGGCCATGGTCGGAGTAAAAAAGCAAATGGCAAAAGTGATGCCAGTGCCAGGGAGCGCAAAAGAAGATGATTGCATCATTGACGAAGTTCAATGTGTGATTTCCAAAGCAGCCGGTGCCTTCTCAGCTTTAGGCGCAACTCTTCTAGGCTCTGGCATCCAATATTAGCTTTTTATGAGATGTAAAAACTTTGTCGGCTGTCTTGAAATGCTTATCCTGATACTTTTGTAACTCTTTACTGTTTATAATCGGTTGTTTAACCGATTTATGTTTGGCTTTGTGTAATTTTATTTCTCCTAGCCGATTAACAACACCGTGTTAACTTGGTACTCAAAGTGATTTTCAGTCGACTAGGCTCCAATCCAAACGCTAGGATAGTATCTCTTTAAGTATTTCCCGCTAATTACCTTGGGAAAAACATGCCCTTCTAACGTTTCAAGCATGTATAAATTTCCACCGACTAGCCGATTAACCTTATACGGTCCTTCCCACGTAGGTGATCATTTTCCGAATCGGTTATCTTTCGAACCAACAGGCAGTATTGTTTTCCAAACTAAATCAGCTTTATCGAAAGACTTAGGTATGACCTTTTTATTGTATGCTTTTGCAACTCTAACCTTATTCTTCTTAAGCCGATCAAATGTGGACAAACGTAATTCTGCTAACTCATTCAAGTTATCGATCATCAAATCATTATAATCCTGAGCTGACAAATCACTTTGCCTGGCTATTCGTATAGACTCAATGTTAATCTTTAGGGTAAAACGGCCTCTTGTTCGTATACTAACTGATACGGTGAAAGCTTCTTTGCTCCATGATAAGCTAGCCGATACGCCCAAAGTGACTCCGATAGGGTTGAATGCCAATTCCTTGGTCTTTCATCGATTTTCCTTTTGATCAACTTGATTAACGTTTTGTTAGACGACTCGGCTTGTCCATTAGCCTGAGCATAATATGGGGATGAATTCAACAGTTTGATTCCTAGACTCTTTGCGTAATTCTGAAACTCATTAGACATAAACATTGTACCTTGATCGGTCGTGATTGTTTGTAGTATTCCAAACCGATGGACAATGTGTTCATTAACAAACCCGATTGCTTCGACACTAGTTACCTTTTTAAGTGGTATAGCCTCAATCCATTTAGAGAAATAATCAGTTGCGGCCAAAATAAACTTGTGGCCTTTACTTGAAGCAGGAAATATTTGGCCGATTACATCTATCCCCCATCCTCTGAACGGCCATGGCTTGATAATTGGGTGTAAAGCCGATGATGGCGCTAGTTGTATATTGCCGAACTTTTGACAAGTCTGACATCCTTTGTAATATCTGAAACAATCCTCTAACATTGTCGGCCAAAAATATCCTGTCCGTCTAAGCATCCATTTCATCTTATGAGCCGATTGATGAGATCCGCAAATACCTTCATGTACTTCGCCCATTGCCACCTATGCTTCTACAGTTCCAAGACATCTTAACAGCAACCCTTCCATCGTCCATAACTACGTACTTTAAAGCTTGTTGCCTAACCTTGCGTTCTGTCGGCTTAGATGGGTCGATCAGGTAATCCCTTATTTGCGTTCTCCAATCAACAATATCTGCACACATGACAGCTTTGTCTACTAGTTCAGTCACCTGACATCGGCCAAAGTCTTTGTACCCTGACGCCTGTTGAACCAGCGCGTTGGCTCTATCGTTCGATTCTCGAGGGATATGATCGATAGAAAATGAGGTAAACAAGCCGATAATTTTGAAGCACTATTCTAAATATTTGAGTAATATTTCGTCACGGCATTGGTATTCACCTTTTATTTGCTGTACAATCAACATGGAATCCCCGTATGCCTCAACAGTACTTACTCTGATATTTTCTAACAATTGTAAGCATTTGAGCAATGCTTCATACTCTGCCTGGTTGTTTGAGCATTGACTATTTAGCCAAAAATCAAATTCAAAATTATATCCTTTGGGTGATATGAGTACAATACCGATTCCATCACCCTCCCTGCACACCGATCCGTCACAAAACAACTGCCAAGGGGCGACAGATACTAGGTCGGTAGCGGTATCATGCCCTGTTATGAAATCGGCCAGAACTTGTCCTTTAACTGCTTTAGCCGATTCATAAGTCAGGTCGAACTCTATTAAGGCATAAGCCCATTTACCAAGTCGACCTCGTAAAATTGGAGCCGATAACATATATTTTATAACATCGGTTTTACAAACCATCTTACAAGTCGATGCTAAAATATAATGTCTTAGCTTTGTACATGAGAAATATAAAGATAGGCATAATTTCTCAACAAAAGGGTACCTGATTTCAGCATCAAGTAGGCGTCGGCTTAAATAAAAGATAATCCTTTCTTTACCATCGACTTCTTGTGCTAAAACAGCTCCGATAGTTTCCTCCTCAGCCGATATATATAACCTGAAAGGAATCCCTTTTCGTGGTGTCGACTTTTGTAGTCGGCAATAAATTTATGGGGTAGGCGCTGGATCTCAAACTCGATGGTCACAAAAGACAAGGGATTAGACAGGTTCAGACCCTCAGCGATGGAGGTAATACCCTAATCCTGTGTGCTGGGATTACACGGATCTCTTGGATTTGAGGTTGCTCAAAGCGCAATGTGCTCTGGGCGATATGAGGTGGCTATGCTCTATGGCTTGATTGCTCTAGGCTTGGATCATCCGCCCCCTATGTTGTTGCCCACCCTCTCCCTTATATAGCGGGGGTGGGGTGGCTTACAGAGTCCTGATCGGTTCGGAGATTCCGATCGGTTACAAGATTCTAGTTGGTTAATAGGATAGAGTTTACATCTTTATCTACCCTATTTAACGACTCGGATTACAACTGTATCTATTATATCTAAATATATGCTCAACTATCTATGAAAAGTACTCCCTGCACGCAGCTGGGGCCCGACGCAGGAATATCTTCCGGCCTATCTCTGACGCCTTTGGGTCGATCGCGAGGATACCCGGATTCTTATATTCCACAGTAGCCCCCGAGTGCTTCATGATCCGATCGCTATGCTTCCGATTTCTGCTTGAGTTGTTGTCCTGGTCTTTTTGTTTGAACTTCCGACTGGTTCCTCCATTCGGTTGAGAGGCTTTTTCTCATAGCGAACGAATTATGAAGGACTCGAATATAGCCTTTAACTTTTTCTTCAAATGAGCACATTCTTCTATCGGGCATGCCTGCTGCAAGCAGTCTTACGGAACTTTGCTCATATTTCAAATGTAAATTGGATATTTCTTACGCCCGAAATTTTATTTCTCTTCGTGGATAATCACTGGACAGTCTTCGAGATCGCCTTGATTTTCTGTGTCAACTTGTTTTGCTGAAAAACACTTCGTCTTCTGAAGTTGCATTTACTCAAAACCTCTTCGGCTTTCGATGCTTAATAACTTCAATTTCACCTAATCGGCTATAAAAGGCAGACCAACGCTTCTAGGATGTATCCCTTCGCTCTTTGCCTTTCACTTTCCTGTTTCAAACTTTTACCTACATCATGCCGCGGTGGTATCATCAAGCAAAGGTGCACCCCAGACTTGCTGAGCTCTAGGAGGATTTCGACCGGGCCGTGGACGAGCTGCTTGAGGAGAAGGAGGTGGAGCGCGACTGCGCGGCCGTCGACGCACTCCTTGAGATCTTTTCTACCCTTTACAGGGTTAGGGAAGCTCTTGTCGAGGCGCTCGGCCGGGCGCACCGCGGGGAAGTGTAGCTCCCCTGTAAATGTAATAGTTTCCTAGGCGTAATACCTAGGGAACTTTTTGTATATAATAAAGAAGTACCTTTTGTCCATGAAGTTCTTGTCTGTCCTTTGATTATGGATTAGACCCGTTCTAGGGCGTCTCAGAACTCGCATGTTACTTGACTTCGACGACGTCTGCGTCCATCTGGCTCAAGGCCAAATGATATCCGTGTCTGACGATTGCCGGATGTAACTTAGGCCCAACTTGGGGTGCATCGTGGCTCTTGGCCGATCGACACCCTTATTCGGCTGCTGCAAGATATAGTTTTAGTCTGATTTGGGACGTATCAAGGTTCTCCTGGCTCATGGCCGAGTGATACTTGTACCCGACTGGTGTAGGGTACAGCTCAGGCTCTCTTGGAGCGTATCATGTTTACGTGGCTCTTGGCCGAGTGATACCCTTTCGCGACTGATGTCGAATACGGCTTAGACTCTCTTGGAGCGTATCATGTTTACGTGGCTCTTAGCCGAGTGATACCCTTTCCCGATTGATGTCGGACACGGCTTAGACTCTCTTGGAGCGTATCACGCTTTTATCGAAAGGTGTCCATACTCGTTTAATACGAAGCACAATTTTCACGACCCTCATGGGGCACACCCTTGGATCCGTGCCTGCTTAGGCTCGACTCGCGGTACATGATTCCATCATGCGGCAACCACCTTGTGACCCAGCGTGGGGCGTACCGCGAGAAGATATGTTTTATCCACTTTTGGAGATCGCCCACGCCCTGCTTAGAGCGGAAAGTGGAGTAAATGCCCCATCGCACGAAGCGACGTGCCCCGATTTTACTCGGTCAAACTCTGTCAAACTCTGTGAGTTGAAACGACAGGCCTGCAAATCATTTATGGGGAATCCTGGAAAGATGCAACGCTTCACAATCTTTTCACCGACGATTCGTCGAAGACCCAATTCTCCCCTTTTAAAAGGTTTAGGCCGTACGGCGCTCGACGGTTCATTCTCTTGCTGCGCCCTCTCTCCTTCTTTTCCCTTGCCTTTCCGACTTCTTTTTCAAAGATGTCTTCTTCTTCCTCGCCGCCTTCGCCGCAAGATTGGACGACCTCGACGATGACGGAAGAGAAGCTGCAGTCCATGGTGGAAGATGGGATCCTCCCTGGCTTGGTCTTGGTCTCTGCCCGCCCGGCCGCTGGCGAGTCCGTCCCCACTCCTCGCCCTGAAGAGGTAGTGGTCTTTGAATCTTTCTTCCAATGCGGGTTGGGCCTTCCCGCTTGCGCTTTCCTTCGTGGCCTCCTCTTTTTCTACGAGATCGAATTGGTGAAAATGAATCCCAACTCAATCCTGCAGATTTCCCTTTTCGTTCATCTTTGTGAGGCCTTCCTAGGCATTTGCCCTCATTTTGATCTCTTCCGCCATTTTTACCTCCTGAAACCTTACCCCTCCAGGGGCGACCCCAAGGTCGTTGGGGGGGTCGGATTTCAACTTCGCGAAGGGCTGAAGAAAAATTACTTCGCAATTCCTTCCGAAACCTCCAATAAGGGTTGGCATCATGAGTGGTTCTACTGCGCCAACCCTAATCCTGCTCTTCCTTCCTTTGGCGGACGTAGTCCTAAGGCATCTCTTTCTTAGACATCCACCCCTAAATCTGCCGATATGGATCAGGTTCATGACCTTCCGCACCGATCGAAAAGTCAAGGAGAGTGGTCTCACAGGTGGGTCCGCCCGCACTTCGCCGCTCACGGATTCATCAAACAATGAAGTTCACACGGGATTCGTGTACGAGGGGAAAGACGACCCGACCCGGGAGCGGCCCGATGAGCTTTTTAGGGAGCAAATATTCGCTCGGGTCGGCGACTTCTTCATCCTGAGCTCAACGTTCCCTCCGTAAGATGCCCGAAGTCTTTTACTGCTTCACACCCCCTCCTGAGGTGAGCTAATTCGAGAGATTCTTATCTTCGTCTTGGGGTGTCTTTTAACTCTCAGTCCTTCTTCACAGGACCGCCTTGCCTTCTTCCACGACGCGCCTCTTCCGGAGATGCCCACTCGCGTGGGTCATTCCCCGAAGCGGCGAGCGAGCTTTCCCGCAGGAGATCCTGCCTCAAAATAGGGAAAAAGGGCCGCAACCAAAGACCCCGTGAAGCCCTGGCCACCGGCTGGTGGTCCCGAGATCCGGGACCCTTCGGTGCGAGCCCCGGATTCTTCGGCTTCCTCTTCGCGCGAGTCGGTGTCTCTGCCAAGTCCACTGCCGAAGCACTCCAGTGTTCAGAAGGAACCCTGGGCGCAGAGTGATTCTTTTGGGAGCGGCTCGGCCGCTCGAAAGAAACCTCCGATAAAAATGAAGAAGTCCGACAGGTTGGTTGTCCCGCCGATTTCAATTTTTTTTGCTCTGATGGCATGCTAACAACTCGTAGGGATCCTTCGCTTGAAGTTCCTATTGGGATGCCGTCTACAGCCCCTACGGTCGCTGAGCCCCCGGGAGGTTGCTCTCCGGTCGTGGGGACAGCACTCGGGGATATCGAAATACCTTCTTGTCCTTCGGCACCGTCTCCTACTCCTCTCACTCCGGTGCCGGACCCTGCCGCTTAAGAGCCAATTTCTTGCCCGTCCCCTGAGGTCGAAGAGATTCGCTGAGTCCCGCCGGTCCCTGCTCGCCCCCGGCTCATAACGGAGGCTGCATGGATTGATGAAGAGGAGGGCTTGAAGCTCCTTGACGACCCGGAGGAGGAGGAGAAAGAGAGGAATGATTTCTATTCCCACGCCGCGGCTTGTGCACGTGCGGCCCGGGTAAGCACTTTTCCACAATTGTCGATTCCCGATTCCGCTGCTCATCATGCGTTTATCTTTTGCCGTGATAATTGCAGAAAATGGGGGAGCGCTTTGAGCAGAAATCCGAGTACTTCCAGAAGATGCTCCCTGAAATCCGGACGCGCCAAGAATACTTGGCCGACTTGGAACGCGTCAAGGCCGATCGTGCGGCCGAGCTGCGATCCCTCCGGTCCGAGGTCCAGGCGTCACGGGAGAAGCAAAATGCTTTGCACCAGGAGAAGCTAGACGTCATTGGCTCCCTTCGAGCTGGTTATTCTAGGAACCCCTTCACGCTTCCACCTGATCATATGTCTTCTTAATCCTCCTCTTTTCATGTCAGCTCGAGATTCCACCGTTGCGAGGCTTCAAGGGCAGCTCAAAGCCGCAGAAGACTCTAGAGCGAAGGCGGAGAAGGAGCTTGAAGGTGACTCCTACAACTCGGCATTACCCTGTCTTCATTTGTCGCTTTTTCTAATGCCTTGTTCTGCAGATTATAAGTTCAAGACGCAGGCGCAGTACGCCGTCTTCAACGAAAAGGTCGAAGCCCTCGAGGCCTTTTGCACCGAGCTCCAGGATGCCTCCGAGTTGTTGCTGAGTTTGCTTCATCCTGGGGGCAAGAGGCCACTCAGCAAGGACCAGGTCATCACTCGGCTGAGGGAAGATCCCGGGGCACTCAAGAATTTCTCGAAGAAAATGGCGTCCAATGGTGCCAGCCAGGCTTTGGCGATCACCAAGTCGCTTTATCCCCGAGTGGATCTTGAGGCCGTTAAGGAAGGCTTCGCCCGCAACGTAGATAAGGATCGAGCCGCCGAGCTCTGGGAGGAGGTCAAGGACACCTCTTCGTCTATTGTAGAGACTTTAGACCTGTAAATTTCAAATGCATAAAAGTGTTTTTTGCTCGACTCTTTTGGGTCGGCCTCTTTGTTTGGGTAATTTCGACGTATCGCGCCCGAGTAGTCCAGCCCCCAGACTCTGTGGCATGGTCTGTGATGCATGTCTCAGAGTCTTGAAATCGTAGGAATGAAGAACTCGGCCGCATAGGTATCAAAGAAAGTACTTAAGAAATAACTTTGAATATCGATTCTTTCATTTCCAAAGGAACAATCTAATTTACAAAGTTTAGACGAAAAAGCGACGTAGCTGCTCTATGTTCCAAGTGTTGCCAACTGTCGTGCCGTCTTCTTGCTTGAGTTTGTAAGCCCCAGGGCGCGCCACCTCGTCGATGATGTAAGGGCCTTCCCAGCTTGGGGAGAGCTTATGCTCGCACTTCTGGTTCTTTCTGAGGACTAGATCTCCTTTGGAGAATGTGCGGCTCCTCACTCTGCGACCGTGATAGCGCCGTAGATCTTGGAGATACTTTGCTGACTGAATCGTTGCGACGTCCCTAGCCTCTTCCAGTCGGTCAAGGTCTTCTAGCAGGCTTTCTTCCGAGGCAACCTCTTCATAATTCCGGACCTGCGGGGACTCGAATTCTAACTCGGTAGGGAGGACTGCCTCGGAGCCATAAACCAAGAAGAAAGGTGACTGCCCGGTTGCTCTGCTGGGGTTGTTCGCAGCCCCCAGAGTACCGACGGCAATTCTTTCACCCACCGAGTGGCATACGGCTTTAGCCGATCGAAGATTCTCGCCTTCAGGCCCTGTAATACCATGCAGTTGGCACGTTCGACTTGCCCATTACTTTGGGGGTGCACAACTGATGCGAAGCAAATCTTTATGCCAAGTTCCTCGCACCAGTCTTGAAATATCTCGCCTCTGAATTGAGTGCCGTTATCCGTGATGATTCGGATGGGTACGCTGAATCTAACCACGATCTCGTGAAAGAATTCTTTGGCCTTTTTCGCCGTGATGGTGGCGACTGGCTTTGCCTCAATCCACTTGGTGAATTTGTCGACGGCTACAAAGAGATGAGTATAGCCTCCCCGAGCCTTCTTCAAAGGTCCCACCATGTCGAGCCCCCATACCACAAATGGCCACGTGATCGGGATGGTTTGTAATTCCTGTGCTGGCTTGTTTATTTGCCGTGCGAAGAACTGACATCCTTCGCATGTCCGGACGACATCCTCTCGTGATCCGTGACGGTCGTCAGAAAAACCCTTGGCGATAAGCCTTACCGACTGTGGTTGATGATCTTTGCGTGATTCCTACTGATTCCCGAGTGGATTTCTTTGAGCGATTTCTCCTTCTTGTTCCGATATACACCGTCGCAGTATGCCAGAGGAGCTTTTCCGATAGAGCTCTTTTCTGATGACCACATAATTCTTGCTTCGGCGCATTATCCTTTCGGCCTGTACACGATCCTTGGGTAGATTGTCCTTCATCGTAACGGCACGGAGTCGTCTAATCTGGGATAATGACCAAGACCTCCGCTTCTTCGCTTTTCCCTGCTGGAGCATCCGCTTTTGGCCGGGTGCTAACCGTGGGCTTATGGATTTCCTCCACGAAAACTCCCACGGGTACTCTGGACCGGCAGGATCCCATCTTCGCTAGCTCGTCGGCTGCTTCGTTGTCTCGCCGGAGCACGTGAACGAGCTCCAGGCCATCAAAGTTTCTTTCTAACTTGCGTACCTCCTGGCAATAGGCCGCCATGTTGTCTTCGATACATGACCATTCCTTTTGCACTTGGTTGACCACGAGCATTGAGTCTCCGCGAACTACCAGGCGTCGGATTCTGAGGGATATGGCAATACGGATTCCGTGAATGAGTGCCTCATACTCAGCGGCGTTGTTTGATGCGAGAAAAAATATTTGGGGGACATATCTCAACCTTTCCCCGCTTGGCGATATGAGCACTATACCAGCCCCTACGCCGCTGAGCATGAGGGAACCATCGAAGTATATTGTCTAATACTCGAGTTCCTTGGTAGTCGTCGAGTTCTGAAGCTCTGTCCACTCAGCCGTAAAGTCGGCGAGCGCTTGAGATTTGACGGCAGTACGAGGCCTGAATAAGATATCGAAGGCCCCAAGCTCGACTACCCACTTGGCAATTCTCCCAGTGGCCTCCTGGTTGTGGAGTATATCCCCAATCGGGAAGGAGGTGACCACCGAAATGGCATGCTCTTGGAAATAATGCTTAAGCTTGCGAGATGTAAGAAGTATGGCATATAATAATTTCTGCACTTGTGGATATCGTACCTTAGATTCACTCAGGACCTCACTAACAAAGTAGACTGGATGTTGGATCTTGTGCACGTGAGCCGGCTCCTCCCTCTCTACGATGATTGCAACGCTGACTACATGAGTCGTTGCCGCGATGTAGAGTAACAGAGGTTCTTCCGGCATTGGTGAGAACAAAACCGGGGGTGTCGTTAAGAAGGTCTTCAAATCTTCAAATGTTTCTTGTGCCTCCGGCCCACCGGAACTTGTCTTGCTTTTGAGGAGTTTGAAAATGGCATTCCTCGATACCCGTCGGAGATGAACTCGCCGAGCGCGACCATGCACCCGTAAGTTTCGGACGCCTTTTGGCAAGTCGGCGGTTTCATGTTTGATATAGCGTTGACTTTCTCCGGTTGGCTTCGATTCTCATTTGAGATACAATAAACCCAAGCAGTTTTCCCGAAGATACTCCGAAAACACACTTCTCGGGATTTAACTTCATGTTGAAGGTCCTCAGACTCTCAAATGTCTCGGTTAGGTCGGTGATAAGATCCTTCCTTTCCCGAGTCTTTACCACGACGTCGTCCACATATGCCTCCACGTTGCGCCCGAGCTGGGCGTGAAAACGCCACTGTATCGCATGTTGATAAGTCGCGCCAGCATTTTTCAGGCCGAATGCCATCGTGGTGTAGCAGAAGGCTCCGAAAGGCGTGATGAACGAGGTCTTGATATGATCTTCCGCCTTTAGGCGAATCTGATGGTAGCCTGAATAGGTATCGAGAAAGCTCAAAATTTCGCACCCGGCGGTCGAGTCGACCACTTGATCGATTCGGGGTAGCCCAAAGGGATCCTTTGGACATGCCTTGTTAAGATCGGTATAATCAACGCACATGCGCCAAGTTTTATTTTTCTTTTGAACCAATACAGGATTCGCTAACCATGAATTTGTCTAGGCCGGGCCTTCCCAAGATAGCATGGTACGCCGTTTCGAAGTTGGCTACCTCGAAATTGATATATTCGGTCCAAAAATTATCCTTGGTGCCAAATGTAACAGGCAAAAAAATCTGCCCGAGTGGGAACGAGGATGCCCCGGGGATCACTCCATAAAAGGGCTAGGCACTCGGCCTTAGCTCGGAGCGGGGAATGCTCATGTCGTCGAAAGTCCTGGCGAATAGGACGTTGAGTCCACTTCCACCATCGATCAGAACCCACTTGAGCTTCACGCTGCGCACAACTGGGTCAAGCATCAGAGGAAACTTACCCGGATGTGAGACCCGGTTGGGGTGATCTCTAAGATCAAAGGTGATTGGGACCTCGGACCACTTCAAATACTGGGGGGTTGCCGGTTCCACTGCATTGATTTCCCAAGCGACAAGCTTTTGCTTCTGCTTGGACTCGTATCCGGTTGAGCCCCCGTGGATGTAATTCACCGCCGAGTTCCCGAAATCTTCTTCGTGCGGGAGGTCCTTCTTCTTTCTCGGAGCAGCTTCGCCTTTGGCCGGAGCCGTTCTTTGGTGACTTTCGCGCAAAACGCTTCAAAGTGAAGCAGTCTTTGGCGTCGTGCTTTCCCTTAGGGTGGAAAGGACAGATTGCTTCCATGACGGTGCTGTAGTCGGGTGCCTCCCTTCAAACAGCTTGGGGTCGGTTGTGCTCGGCTACCACAACTAGCTCTTCGCCCTCCCGCTTCCTGTCCTTGTGTTTTGAGGACTCGGGCTTGTCGCCTTTGTTCTTCTGCGGCGGGCGATCTTCTTGACGTTCGGCTAGGGCATCTGAGGCTGTGGTGTAGCGGTCGACCAATGCGAACATTTCCTTCACGGAGGTCGGGGGCTTCCTGGACATCTTTTTGATTAAATCAGGATCACTTACCCCTTTCTGGAAGGCCGCCACCACCACTGCCTCGGATATGTCCCTGACGGTGTTCTTCTTCTGCATGAAACGCCAGATGAAATCTCTCAGCGTCTCGTCCTTTTTCTGGTGCAGCTGGTACAGGTCCCATGGAGTGCCCGGCCTTTCGTAGGTGCCCTGGAAGTTGGAAATAAACTGATCATAGAGATCACTCCAGGAGTCCACCGAGTTTGCAGGGAGGCCCGTGAGCCATGTTTGAGTCGAGGGGGTGAGATTGACCGGCAGATAATTCGCCATGACAGTTTGGTTCCCTCCAGCGGCTTTAACTGCCAGGGCGTAAACCTGCAGCCAAGCTTCTGGGTCCCGCTCTCCGTCGAATTTTACGATTCCCTTGGGATTGAATCCTTCGGGCCATATCACTCGGTGCAGCCGAGGAGTAAACGCCCGGATCCCGTCGATAGATCTCTCATCATGATGAGGGGGAGTCCGTCGTGGTGAGCCTCTAGCTCGGCGATGGTCATCAACACATCAGGGTGGGGTACGACGCGGCGAGTCCAAGACTCGGCACTCGTCGTCGCTCCCACCTCGGCGGCGGTGGTCGTCGTGGTTATCATATCTTTGATTGTTTCGTCGATCGCGGCTGGTGCCGAAACGCTCATAGTCGTCGTGGCGTCCGCACCTTTCTTCCTCGTCCCGCTCCTGTAGCCTGGCTGTGATGTCCTGGCAGAGGTCGCGGCTGAGAATCCGGCGGGCGTCCCCGGCTGGTGGTGTGTGCGCCGATCGCCGGTGTTCGATCGTTGCGGTCCGATCGGCTGGCGACTCGGGTTGCCGCATGGGAGTGCGAGTGTGCTTCTCCCACCGCTTTTTCTCGGTTCTCGCCGATCGCCGCCGTCACCATGGCCTTGATCAGGCCACAATCGGGCTGCTGGGCTATCCGCCGCAATCATTGGGTCTAGCGACGAGGAGCGTCTTGGAGGCGACGACGTTTTGCATCGGCGCGCGGCGATGATTGATCTCCCAACACGGATCGCAGGATATCTTCGCGACATTGCGGCCGCGCGATCGAAGAGACCGCGCTGGAATATCCTTACCCCTACGCTGATGATCTTCCTCCGCAGCTTCTTGGTCTTCTTGATGGAGATCAGTCTCCTGCTCCTCAATCACGAAGACGCCGCGAAAATCGCAGCAGCTCCTTACAATGCCGACTGGTTTTCTAGGTGAGTCAGAGCGGCATACCTGAGATGGGTTGGCCTGATCTTCACCAGATCGGATCTGGTTTTGGACCACGCAGACAAGCTCTCCACGCGCATCTGCGACGAAGTCCAGGTTTCCGAAGCGAAAGGCCTGGCCGGAGACGACGGTGGCGATGAATCTGCCGATTGCTGCCATCGAGTCTGTGGGAAAAGATTATAGCGCTTCCCCTACCTGGCGCGCCAACTGTCGACTTTTGTAGTCGGCAATAAATTTATGGGGTAGGCGCTGGATCTCAAACTCGATGGTCACACAAGACAAGGGATTAGACAGGTTCAAGCCCTCAGCGATGGAGGTAATACCCTAATCCTGTGTGCTGGGATTACACGGATCTCTTGGATCTGAGGTTGCTCAAAGCACAATGTGCTCTGGGCGATATGAGGTGTGCTATGCTCTATGGCTTGATTGCTCTAGGCTTGGATCATCCGCCCCCTATGTTGTTGCCCGCCCTCTCCCTTATATAGCGGGGGTGGGGCGGCTTACAGAATCCTGATCGGTTTGGAGATTTCGATCGGTTACAAGATTCTAGTCGGTTAATAGGATAGAGTTTACATCTTTATCTACCCTATTTAACGACTCGGATTACAACTGTATCTATCATATCTAAATATATGCTCAACTATCTATGGAAAGTATTTCACAAGACGGCAAATGGGCCCGACGCAGGAATATCTTCTGGGCCTATCTCTCGGACGTCTTTGGGGCTGATCGCGAGGATACCCGGATTCTTATATTCCACACGTGGTGAGGCCAAAACTGGAGGATTAGCTAAATATTCTTTGACGTCATCAAAAGCCTTTTGCTGATCAATCCCTCACACGAATTCTTGATTATCCTTTAATTTCAATAGTGGGGTAAAAGCACGAATCCGACCGGAAAGATTTGAGATAAATCTTCGGAGATAATTAATCTTGCCGATCAGCTTTTGTAATTTGTTTTTACATGTTGGCGGCTTTGTCTTGACTATAGCTTTCACCCTTGCTTGATTAACTTCAATACCTCTTTCATGTACCATGAAGCCCAAAAATTGCCCAGCCTACACGCCAAATGCACATTTGAACGGATTCATCTTCAAGCCATGCGATCTTATGTTCTGGAAAACCTTTTCTAAATCGGCCAAATTTTGTAAGTCATCTGTAGATTTTACTACGACAATATGACCGATTAAGTCATGAAAAATCAGATTCATGGCTCACTGGTAAGTCGCCCCGGTATTCTTCAAACCGAAAGTCATAACTGTCCATCCGAATAACCCTATCGCACCAGGACACCTGAAGGCTATTTTCGGTATATCGGCTTCTGCCATGAATATCTGATTATATCTGGCATTTCCATCTAAAAAACATATGATTTTATTCCCTGATGCAGCATCGATAAACATATCGGCTATAGGCATCGGGTATTCTCTTTTGGCGTGGCTTTATTTAAATCTCTAAAGTCGACACATACCCGAAGTTTTCCGTTTTTCTTCATGACTGGAACGATGTTGGAAACCCATTCCGCATATCGGCAAGGCCTAATGAATTTTTGCCTCCAATAGTCATTCTATCTCCTCCTTTATAATATTATACAGGGCCAGATTAAAACTTCTAGGGTACTGTTTAAATGGTCGATATCCTTACATCGGCTTAAACCAGGCATCTCGTGATACTCCCAAGCAAAACAATCTCTATAATTTCTAAGGATTTTGATCAATCTTTCTTTGTATTTTACATCTAATTTTACGCTAATAAAAGTTGGTCTTTTTCTATCACCACTACCTATATCGACTTCTTCAAGCAGATCAGTGGATGTGAAGCCTTGGCCCAACTTTTCAATTTCTTGGAAATCTTCTATAGCCTCATAGTTATTTGTTATTTGCCGATAGCTTTGCATTTTATCTTGTAACGCCTTCATTGTTTTTCTTATCCCCATCGGTGTAATACTTCATTTGTCCGATCAAACGTGCCTGGCTTGACACTGATCGGCATAAGTCCTGTCTTACTCACGCAAATGAAGTCACAGTCATCCAGCGTTTTTCCTGATATGCATCCATCTTCTTCGTGTTGCCAATTCGCATCAGAACTGGCCATGACGATATGAGCCGATATGTCGGCTGTGACAACCTCAACTTCCCCTCCATTCCATTAAACAAGCGCTTGATGCATAGTCGACATAATGCAGCGATTGGCGTGAATCCAATCTCGACCAAGCAGAACACTATAATTTCCCTTGGCGTCTATGACAAAGAATGCGGTCGGCAAAGTTTTACTGCCAACAGTCAATTCTGTAACCATGACGCCTTTGGCCTCTGTGGGATCGCATGTGAAGTCGTTTAAAACCATGTTAATCTTGATCAAGTCTTCATCGGACTTACCCAATTTCTTGCAGGTGGTGTACGGCTTCAGATTTACTGTAGCTCCACCATCCACCAGCATCCTTGATATCAGCTTGCTATTTATATAACCTTTTAGATACAATGGTTTTAGATGCCGATGATCATCTCTCGGTTTCTCGAAGATTGCATTTTGGACACCTGAACACGACTGAGCAAAAGTTTCTTTAGCCAATTCGGTTTTAATTTTGAATTCGGCCGGCAATGTGAATACCATATTGATATCCATCAGAGTTGTGTCTCCCTGATCATAGGAGAATCCAGGTGATCCGCTGACTCAAAATCTTCTTCAACTTGTTCTTTTCTCCTACATTCCTTTTTTATAACCTTGATCGGCCGAAGTTCATTAAAAGTCTCATCCCTCTGTTTCTCTGCATCGGCTTCTTTGATCTATTGAGTCCTTAGTCTCTAAAGCCGTCTGCGCTGTGATCGGCTAAGGCCAGGTGGGCACCACCTAGGTTTGGGTTCTATTGGCTTACGTATTTGGCCAGTCAAATTTTTCCGATCTGAACTAGACTTTTGTGTTACAACCTGGTCCGGTGCCTGATTTGGTTCAGATATTCTTTCGCGAACAGGTCTTCTGTAAATTTTGTCATGATCTCGAATCGGCCCAGACAGCCTATCTTGAGCCAATCGTTTAGGCCAATCATCTTGGGGATAATGCTCCATTGGGCATGTATACGGAGATGGCAATGCTACTCCCCTTTCCCAACAAAATTGCCAAAAAGGACATCTTCTATGCGCTCTTTCCACGTTCTCAGTGTGATATAGATTATCCGACCGACAAGTAGGATATCGTGGTCGATTATTCATTCTTTCGTACTTCTCCATTAACTGAGAAAACGTCGGTCCCGGCTTTTTTGTTGGCTGTCTTGATGGTGCTTTTTCGGCTTTATACCATTTACCCACCTAAGGATTTCCTTTGGGTTTAATGGTCCTTGAATTCTTTCCTTCATGATCGGCTTCTATTTGTAATGAACCGATTGTAATCTTCAATGTCTGACTGTCGTCTGAAGTTGACTGAATGTAGCCAATCCCTTTTTGGCTCATCATGCATCGGCTTTTTTCCTTTGCTCGAACATTGAACCATGTTAATAGGGAATGGATCAGCATCAACTTGCATGGTCGGCTCATCAGCGAATTTTAACCGACCATCTTCGATAGCCGACTGGATCTGTTGACGAAAAATATTGCAATCATTAGTGTTGTGAGAAAAAGAATGATGCCACTTGCAATACCTGCATTTCTTGATCTCGTCAGCCGATGGTATGACGTGTCCTTCGGGCAACCGTATTATTTTCTCTTGCAACAACTAATCGAAAATATGATCACACTTGGAGACATCAAAGGCGTACTTAACTTCCGACTTATTCCTAGTCGGCTTAAGCCAAGAACAGACTTGGGATTTTTTAGAACCTTTTATCCACTCGGCTATGTTTATTTCTGCTTCATCGTCTTCTGAAGAATCGCTCGGACAATAGTCGACCATATTAACTTTGGCTTTATCTTTTTCTTTATTATTACCATTTTTAAATTTATCTTTAAACACCCTATTATCCGGGAATCGGCTTTCCTGAGCCGACACGCGATGAAGCAGATGACTCAGATCGATGAACTCTTATCCTCCAAAAGCCAAATCAGCGAGTTGGTTATCGAGTAGTGTGACACTAAAACATCAGTTTCTTATCTCTCTAAATCTTTTAATATAATCAGTCACCGATTCTCCAAATTTCTGGCAAACGGAGCTTAGATCGGAGATCCTGAGTTCTAAATTGCCTGAGAAAAAGTAATCGTGAAATCGGCTTTCCAAATCGTTCCATAAATGGACCGAATTTGGAGGCAGACAAGTGAACCAAGTAAAAGCTGCTCCTGACAATGACAATGGGAACAGTATGATTTTCCATCCATCGGACTGAGCCGCTTCACCGCATTGCGCGATAAAGCGTTCGATATGTTCTAGGGTAGTAATCGAGTCATCACCAGAGAATTTTGCAAAATCTGGGACATTGAAATTGTGAGGGTAAGGCATGCGATCTATGTAATCATGATACGGCTTTCTATAGCCGATAACCTTTTCTTTCGGCTGTATGCCGAATTGATCTCTCAAGACGGCAGAGATTTGATCGGCCCAATTCGCATTATCGGCTACTAGAATAGTAGGCCCTTGATAATGCTGGTCGTAGTTGGCATTCTGCCCCCCAAGTGCAAACTCGAGTTGCCAATTAGGTTGAGCCGATGGCAAAAGGGTGTACTGATCGTGCCTATTATGTCTAATTTTGGGGTTTTGGTACTGGAACAAAAGGTTCTGAATAGGTCACTACCCTATGCGGACCTGGATTCTAGGCAGGGTAGACTCATGATGTTGTGGGTATCTCTCAGACCCAATCGGCTGTGAAACCGATTGTGGAAAAGCATAGAACGGGGCCGACGATGGCAGGTTTGCTGATGCATCTAATTTGGCAGCATCGATGTAAGCCTGGTAATAGTTCACCCCACTTGACCGAGGGTCTCTAGGCAATATAATAGTGGGTTGAGTAGGCATCATGGTAGGGGATGAGGTCATAGCCGATGGTTTAGGATCGCCTAGTGTGCTCTGCGTGTTTGGCGCTACTGAAAAAACAGGGTAATTTGGTAGAGCTTGCAACGGGTCAAGCAGACTACTGGACGAGGCAAATTCCTGGCGATAGTTTTAACACTATTTGCTATCATCGGCTTAAGCGTGGTGACAAGAGCCGATGATTGGTTTATTAGAGTATGGTGTACAGACTGATTAATCATAGCCGATAATTCGGCTTGAGCAGGTAGATATCGGCCATCGGTTACGCGTGACACCGCATCCCCGGGGCATTGACCGTCGGCAGGGCGGTTTTTTGAGTGACGCCACGTCTAGTCTTCTGATAACAGTTTAGCATCATCTCTTCTAGCGCAGTTTTCCGATCTTCGATTTCTTTACGTTGTTCTGACGTCAAATCATCCATCGTTGGGACGATTATAGCTTCTGCGTTGAGATCGGACGGCGGAATCAACTTCCCTGATGAAGACATTGGTCCCACCGGGCGTGCCAAGAGTGTGTTGGCGTCAAAAATTTAAAGTAGGGTTTCTGACAGCAGCACACCAGACGAACACCTGATTCAGAGCGTGCCAGTCGATTTGACCTGTAATCGATAAGGTAAAAATATAAAATTTACTCAAAGTCGATCGTGAGGATCAATCAGCTCAGACTCAATCAGCTTAAAGCCGATTAAATCAAGATAACAGGGTAAGTCTAACTAACCGATTAGGGCTAATCAGAGGGTAAAGGTAGATCGATTCTGAAGAAGGCGATGCGCAACAAAATAAGAATAAATCGAACCTGGGGTGTAATTTGAAGAAGATCAACAATCGGCGATGCGCAACTTTATTGATCGAAATCGAATTACAAAGGCTAAATTACAAGAACTACTCCTAGTCGACAGGAAAAAGCAATGTAAACTAGTGTGTTTGATTGTGTTGGATCTTTTTCGCAGCTCGCTTTGGCCCTTCTTTTATACCCGTCGGCCGACCGTGTCCTATTACAATACGTTATAAAATCTGATCCGTATCGGCCTTATTTTGGATAGCTTTCCCTCAAAGAACTTGCCGTTGCCAAATATCTTCAAGTCTTTCCAAATTGCCTGTTAGTTACTGCAGGTTTGACTTTCTTGCCGATTTTGATTAGACTTGCCAAATTCTGGTGCAAACAGTATGTTTTCTTGAAATAGAAACAACAAGAAATAAGAAAAGCTCTTTGATCCAAGAATGGTAAAAGTGAGGAAATAACCACTCTTCAGCAACAGCTACAGGTAAGGTACTAGCCTATGATAAGAAACATTATCAGTTCAACTATCGGTGGCATAATTGTTGTTTTCTTTTCTAGTCTGCAAGAGAAGAAGCAGCTGCCGCTGTAAAGAAACTCAAAGAAGCTGAATCCGAAATAAAATCCTTACACATAATGACACATAGGATGATCTTAAGCAATGAAGAAATGGTTAATTTCCTTCTTCATTTCTTCCAAAGATGCAATCAAACAGACAGATCGGATTATGGAAATAATGATTTCAAATACATGTTGTTTGTACAGGAAGTTGTTATGAAGAGGTGTTGGCTTGCACGTTATTTGGGCTTGGCTGTTCAATATAGTAATTCATTTCTAGGGATTTAGGGCTTACAAATTTTTGCTGAATAAAGATTAACACTCAAAAGAAGTGGAACTTTTCTTTATGTGATGAATTCCTAAAAACTGAATGATGGTTTTGTATGACTGGTGGGGAGTGGGGGGCTCATAAAATCAAACTTTCTATAACACCTGTCCTTATTGTACTCACGCCCTTATGCTCTGTTTCCTGAGTTTTTTAACTCCCATCAGAAAGCAGTAACCTGATTCTTCATTTTTAGAGTAATTTATCAATTGATTACTTCGGTTTTCAAGTTGATGATTGCAATTCTCTAGGAATCTATCCAGATATCTCTATGTCAAAACATGAATACTGGTCTTCATGTGCTCCTCTTCCCTTTGAGTATGTAACATCTGCTGGACAGAGAGCTAAGGATGGATCTCATCATAGTGGCAAGTTATCGACCTTTTTACTGTTCAAACTTTAGTTGATTGCCATTATACTTTGAAACAGGGAGTGATGGATTGGAATACAAAGACAAGCTTGTTCATGATTTGACTGTTACAGCTGGAGAAGGCAACATAGAAACCATGCTTTCTGTTGATAAAGGACTTCAGAACTAGCTTTTTTGAAGGTGATTATGTTTTTCTTTGGCTTTCAACCACACATATTATATAATAAATCTTCAGCAGTTATCAGCACCTCATCTAATCTGATACTGATGAACATTTTTTAGGTCAAAGTTATGCATTTCCTCTTTTTTGTTGCTGGTTCTGTTGACACTGTGGGTTCCTAATTATTTGAAGGTTGAGGATGCTGCTTCCATTGCTCTTGGTCAACATCGTCATCGTAATGTTGCTGAGCCAGCAGATCCAGGTCTCTCTTATTTGCCATTTGTTTTTCCTATTTGTTATTGATAATGCAAATTACTGAAATTAATAAGAAATAGTTTTTACAAAATAATTATATTGAGGATTCATTCTTATATCATTATTAATTGATTAATCATAATTCCTTCCTTGCACATCAGAGAGGCTAACACATGTTTATGTTTTTATGTTTCCCATTTGCAGATATTAAATCATCTGGCATGAAAAATTCACTGAAGCATTTGATACAAGCATCTGTAACTTTATTTTCTGTTATCTACGTTACGTATGATTGGTTATATGAGAATGATGTTCTTTCTGCACTAGTTAGCAGTAGCACAGAGCACTATTCTATGCTATCCTTATTCTGTGGGGGAACCTCACAAATTACTATTCAATACCTTAATCTGATTCTGCAGACCTAAGCAAGGAGGAAGAGGAAGATGTATTGTTCAAGCAAGTACCTATTGACCTAACCTAATATTTTCTTTTGTTCTTGATTTTTAATACGCATCAGTGATTTGATTGATTCTGTGCGAACAATGTTAATATTGTTCCCTTATAAATGTGCCATCAGTACATTTGGTTCCCCTTCTGTGCTGCCAATGATCTGCTTCTATACTGCTTTACATATGTGTAGCAAGATTGTTTGAGGTAGAAGAACTATTTTCTAATGATATTTATTAGATGAATGATCCTAGCACATGTTGTAGTTTTTTGGTGTTCATATATTTATGTAAAATTGTATATTGCCAATACTTATAGTAAAATTATGGAACTCATAAACCAAGGAAGTTGAATCTAGCCCCTAACAAGCTTGTAAAATTGCTTCATTACGTTAATTTGGTGCCTTTCATTAATTTATACAAATGACAATCCTGTGTGGCATGCCATGTTGATAGACCTGTTTGAACATTATAATGATGCTGGCAGCTGTTAGATTAAACTGGCAATAGGGTTCAAATGATCAAAGGTAAATAAATCCTTTAGGTTTGTAATGTAGCAAGTTTAATGCTGGATAACTAACTTAAACTCTCAAGTTTATGAACCTCTCCTATAGTTTTTCCAACTTAATATCGCATTTACTGTAAAAGTACCGAAAACATTGATGTATAATCAAAATGGCGTAGTTGGTCAAGAAGTTATTACACTGGCACTATGTTGGAGACTTAGTATTAGAGATAAATAAGAGTCCGACGTGTGCGATGCGGAGTCGTGTTAGGGATGGCATTCAAGTTCTACTCAAATTAGGGATAGAGTCCTAGAGTCCAGTTGTAATTAAGTTGTGACTGACGTTATAAATAAAGGGTGTGGGGATCTGATAATACTCACACAAACACACGATTAATCCGCAAATTACAACATGGTATCAGAGCCAAACCCTAATTCATACCTCTGAGCCAGTCATCGTCGTTGTCAGTCGATCCGCAGGTCGTCGCCTTCCCAACGCGCTTGGTCCGTCAAGGCCGCATCACACGAGAGCGAGCCGTGGCCGGCCGGGTTGTGTGGGGTTGACGCTGCTGCTCGGGTCTCCGCCGTCGCAAGGGATCTACTCGGGCCGCCACTGCTCGGAGCTACTCGAGCCACCACCGGCCATCAGAGCTCAAATCCCGCGCGTGCCGCTTGCGATCTCATCGAAAGAGAGACCTCAAGAGGAAGCTGATCTTGGCCAGCTGAGAGGAGAAAAGAAAGAAAAAAGAGGAGAGTTGTAAAAGGAAAAAGGGGGAAAAGAGAGATTTGTTTGCTATGAGGCTGTGTGTACTATGCAGGGTGAGAATTTGGGAAGTGTTTTGGGCTGCTTGGCTAGGTGCACTAGGAGGTGTACCAGAGGTGTTTCGAGGTTTAGGATCCGGTGTGACTGCTAATTTGTGTGGTTTGATACCGCTTGGTCTACCAAGAGGCGGTAACAGAGGTTATGGTGAAAAGTATTATGATGGTGATAGTGGTTCAGGGCGTCGCAGAGGCCTTGAAACAAGAGGAGAAGATAGCTTAGGATGTGGCTTTGGTGGTATTGGTAGCTAGAGGTGCTGGGTGGCAAGCCTAAAGGTGATGTTGGGCATGCGCTGATGGTGATATTGGCAACAGGAGTATGAGCTGGTGGTAGCTCCAGTGGAGGCTATATCTATTGTCATGAACCTTAGTTCATAACGGGGACACCACTAGGAGGAAAGTTGGGCGGTGTCGGCTTCGTGGAATGAGAGATTAGATTGTAGATGAGGGCGAAGAACCTTGGGAGAGAACTAGATTAATTCAACTTCATTGCTTAATTGATAATGGATACATGCTATCCCTTTTACAAGGATAACTTACTTAGTCCTTAAGAAACAAATATCTAATTTAAAATAAACTAATCTTATCTCAATCCTAACTAATATTGTCTCAGTCCTAACTAATATAATCCTGCCTTGAGCGGTTGCTAAATTACCATTGGTACTATTCATACACATGAATATTGCGTTTGAACAGTAATTCCAACAATGACAACTTCTCCCCCCTTCGGCAATAGTGGTGGCCATGGTTGCAAGCCTTGGTAACCCCACTTTGGGGAGGAACTACTGCAATGCCTTGCACGAAAACTCGGCATAGTGTTGACAATAGTTGATGGCGAAGGCATGAGGGCTTAGTGCTGCCCGAAGTTGAGGAAGTTGCCGATGGTGAGGGCTGTCGGCGTAGGACAGCATTGGTGCGCTTCCCACCACAAGATGTACACCCAAAAATTTTGACAAAAAACCTAGTATATAATAAGTATATTAGGTGTATATATTAGTAAGTGAGTTCAAAAATACGTATTTAAATCTCTAAGTCTATTTCAGCATATCCTGTCCACTCTATCTCCCAATCTTCCCTGCATGGTCCAATCACCCAAGGTCCAGTCTTCTCTATTCCTTAATCCCAACTCCTTCTCAATTCCGCATGCCCCCGCGCTCTTTCTGTGGCGGCAGCGCATCCAGCAAGTGACAGCCCGGCAACGACGGATGAGGACCACAGGGCAGAAGCAAGCCGGCAGGGAGCAAGGCAGTGGACGAGCGCCGAGCAACCACCGGCACCGTCGAACGGGCGAAGGCTGCAGGGCAGGTGTCGGCACAAGGAGCTGTAGGGAAGCTCTGGCCCTTTTAGCCACAACGAGCACCGACTCGGGAATGAAGGGTGTGACACCAGCGACAGCCGGTAGGTCAGGGCGGCGGTGTCTAGTGGGGTAGGAAGTAGCAAGCGGTGTGTTGCAGGGCAACCCTATGGGTGCGGCTATCATGATCTAGGGATGGAAGATGCGACACCAGTGGCGATCGGCGGGGGTAGGAAGCGGTGCTAAAACAATAGGCAACAGCTGAGCATTTGGCATCGGCAATCACACATGTGAATTTCATTCTGATTCCCTGATCTGGAATCCCTAATTCACAAATCTATCATTGTTATATTGATTTGTAACGGTGAATTGTGATTTTTGAAATGTAGAATGTAGAGCATTCAAAAATAAAGAGGAAGTACGTAGATTTTAAATCCCCAATTCATAAATCTCTAAATATTTTTAGGTGTTGTCTCTGTAAGAACAATTTGTACTTTGTATTTTTGCTATTACAAACCTTTGTATTTTACATCGAATAATGTTTTTGTAACTCCGAACACACCCATCCTAAAAATCCTAGATCCGCCACTGGACGCAACAGTATGCACCTTCTCCAAGCGCGGAAGTTTCATGCCAGGTGCTGCCACACTGGTTGCCAACTATAAGGTCGAGGATGCCGACTAGAGGGGGGTGAATAGGCGGCTTTTAAAATTCTCTCGCTAATTTATACAAAGCAATTCACCTCTAATTTTCCTAATGCCAAAACCTTAACAATTATTAATGCGGAAGCGATAAACTAAGGTTTTGACAATTAAAGCCTAAGTCAACTAGGCTTACTATGTGCACTAACTAATTATATCTCTAACAAGAATATGCAATTCTAAAGATAAGAGATCAATCAATTTAATTCTATGAATATAAATTTCTTGAACATAAATGACAAACACAATGCAAGCACAAGAGACACGATACTTTTTACCGTGGTGTTCGGAGACTTGCCGGTCTCCCCTAGTCCACGTTGAGGTTAGCCCAAACGAATTGGACCGGCTCCACGAATTGAGCACCCACCTCGAATCCACTAGTGGTAGCTCCTTTTCCCTCTCGGGTAGGCAAGCTCCAACCTTCACAAACTTTGCCGGGGCTTCTCACAACCTCCGTTGAGAGCTCCCGCGCACGACGTCGCTACACTGTCTAGGTGTCGGCAAACACCAAGAGTAACAAATCAAGCCCTTCCGCTTGAACTTCACCTTGTGCAACACATGCACTTCCGGTGACCTCCTAAGTACAACACATGCACTAGGATCCTCCTCAAGTGCAACACATGCACAAGAGGCTCTCAATCCACTTCCTAATTGCAACACATGCAATTAGGGTTCACTCTTAGATCAAGAAGCAAATGGAAGACGGCAACACATGCACTCAACTCCTACAAACACCCAAATGCTCTAGCAACAGCAACAACTACTGCCCTTGCTCCCCAAGGCCTCCTTTTATAGCCTCCAAGCCAAAACTAGCCGTTGAGGACTAATTGGGCAAAAGTCCAGCAAACCCGGTGCTACCGCCCTACTAGGCCCGGTAGCACCGGCCTCCTCGCCAACGGCTACAAAACTAGCCGTTGCAGGAAATCCGGTAGCATCGGCCAACTGGGAGCGGTGCTACCGCTCGGGCGGTAGCACCGGCCTTCACCTCGGTAGCACCGGACCCAAGCCGAACACAAAAACACCTCCTCTGGATTTTTCACACCGGCCAGAATAGCGGTAGCACCGAACCTCCCGTGCTACCGGCCTACCATGGGCGGTAGCACCGGACCGCCAAACCACCCAAAAACATCCCTCTATGGAATTTCCACACAGGCTAGAGGGGCGATAGCACCGGACCTCCGGTGCTACCGGGCTACCATGGGCGGTAGCACCAGACTGACCTGCAGTACATGCTCCCATAAGTGGTACTACCGGCGAGGCGGTGCTACCGGCCCTACATGGGCGGTACGACCGGCCATAAGGAGAAAACACGGTTTTTCACAAAAACTTTTCTCCAAACCATTAAAGATTTATTCTTTGAGCTATGTGAGGATCAACACATGATCACAACATTATGCAAAACACATTTGCACATGTTAATCACATACTCCAAAGAATCTCATTAAGCACAACTTATTTGCAAAACACATTTGCCAATAAACCAAGAACTTATGAGATCAATCCTCTTAGTCATGTGATGATCAACACATGATCAAGTCAATTTCCAAAACACATTTGCAAACCCTATTCACATGCTCTAGGATCGAAACCCATAATCTCAAGTTCATTTGCAAATAACAACTCCAACTTATTTGCAAAACACATTCGCAAATAAACCACGAACCTATAAAATCAATCCTCTTAGCCATGTAAGGATCAATACATGATCCCGACACTTTGCAAAACACATTTGCAAATGCCAACACATGCTCTAGGATCGAACCTCATAACTTCCAGCTTATTTGCAAAACACATTTGCAAACAACAAGTCAACACTTTGCAAAAACACATTTTGCAACTAAACCAAGCTTAGCCTTGTGATGATCAACACATGATCCAATCACAAGCTAAAATACCAAAGCATGAACTCTCTATTTGCAACACATGCAAATCTCTAGCACCATGCAAACAACCACAACAAATTCAAGTGCATGAGGTCTCTATTTGCAACACATGCAAGACTTAGCTCCAAGCAAAAACCAAATCAAATAAGATTCAATTAAGATGCAAGCATGAGCACCCTTATTTGCAACACATGCAAATACTTAGCTCATACAAAATCCAATGCACAAGCTTCACCCATTTGCAACACATGCCAAATGGTTAGCTTCATGCAAACACCAAACAAGAGAGTGAGCTAGAGTGAACCGGATTGAGTTCGTCAAAACATGATGAAGCTCAAGCTAAAAGACTCAACCCCTCTTAATAGAACGACAACCTAACTAGCAACCCGATCTTTCATTCAAGCACCGAGACCGGTAAAAGACTAGGAACACATCCTTAGCCCTAGCTAGTTATACCTTTGCCTCTAGCGATCCATTTGGAGCTTTTATGATTTCCAATCATCTTCTCTCCAGGATCACCTCTTCTTCTTCTTGGTCATCAACACATGATGAACCTTCTAGCTCTTCTCTTTACTTCGGGATCACCTCTTGAAGCTCATCAACACATGATGACTTCTTCTTCTTCCCGAATCTTCATTATCTTGGACTCAACCTACTTCACAACTCGTAGAAGATTGTTAGTCCAACAAATACGGTTGTCTCAATCATCACTGCACTCCATTAACACATAATGGATGCCTCCAAGATCGATTGTGCACAACCCAAATCAATTTGAATGATTAATTGTGTCTTGAGTACTTTGATGCAACTAATGCTTCATTATACTCAAGAACTTTTCGCTTGTCTTTAATCAACAAGGAACACCATCAACACATGATGAAATGTCCTTTTATTGATTGAAAGACAATCGAACTCAATTTAAATTTCATTTAAATTGATGTGAGTATATATATAACTACACAAGTTTCATATACTGAAATGATTGTTTCAAAGTCTTGATCCTTTATATGTTATTTAGCAATAAGACATGGATCAATACTTTTGAAACAACAAGTTAAATTATAAACTCCCCCTAGATGTGTGCATTCATGTAATATATGAATTAAGAACATAATGCACATATTTGGACTAAAGCAATGGAAGAGTTCATACTTTAACTTGAATCCTAAGTATGCATTAAGTCAATAGAGTGAATACAAGTGCATACCTTAGGTTTTCCATTTTCCATCCAAATATGAGACTAATAAGAATAAGGCTCAATTAAACATGTTAGTCTCATAATGATTAGATATGTCATTAAACAATGATTAAACATTAATATTAAACCAATCACCAAAACTAATGGAGCTTGAACTTACACCAACTTGTTTAGGTTTGCTTCGATGATATCAAGCTTGGGATGAGAGATTAGACTATAGATGAGGGTGAAGAACCTTGGGAGAGAACTAGATTAATTCATCTTCATTGCTTAATTGATAATAGAGATGAGGGTGAAGAACCTTAGGAGAGAACTAGATTAATTCATCTTCATTGCTTAATTGATAATGGATACATACTATCCCTTTATAGGGATGACTTGCTTGGCCCTTAGGAAACCAATCTCTAATTTAAAGGAAATAATCTTATCTTAATCCTAACTAAATTATCTCAACCCTAACTAATTTAATCCTGCCTTGTGCCGTTGCTACCTTACCACGGGTACTATTTACACACATGAATAGTGCATTGAACAGTAATTTCAGCACATGACAGCTATAGTTTTGGTGTCGGTGGTAGCTATTGAGGTGTTGCTGTTGTTGCTAGAGGCCACGTTGGTGGAGAGGTGCGGCAGATGTGTTGGTAGAAGGTGGAGGTTAAGGTGGTCGGTGGTATGTTTGGAGAGGTGGTAGAAGCCGAGGTGGTCCGGGGTGTGTTGGGAGATATAGTGGAGGTCGAGCTGGCCCGAAGGTTAGAGGTGGAGATGGTGGAGGCTAAGGCTTAAAACGTGTGGGTAGTGGAGCAGACCAAGACTAAGGGTGTGATAGAGAAGGTGGATGAGTTTATGTTGGTTGAGGCGTGGTTGAGGTGATCATTATGGTGGGTAGCTAGGTTGGAGGTGCTTGAGATGGTGATCATGGTTGTGGCTACTGTGGTCAATGGTGGTGTAGGTGATGGCACTCGGAGGTTGCGTCTGTGACGGTGTCAGACATAGAATTGGTGGTGCGAATGGCAAGGATGCACTACTACAGAATTGTACATCAAAATCGGTTCTTTTTTGTCATTACAATCGGTTCAAGTGGCGATACGAAGTCTTTGGATAGTGATGAGGTGGAGTTATCACAGTCGGTTTTACCCCGATTGTGATAAATCCTCATTAGAATCGGTTCTTAGATCAAACCGATTCTGATGAACACATTATCACAATCGGTTTTTCTAATAACCGATTACGATAAAGGTCATCGAATCGGTTCTTTAAAGAAGCGATTACGATGACCCCCTCATTAGAATCGGTTCTTTCTTTGAACCGATTACGATAACCACGTTAATGAATCGGTTTCGCAAAGAACCGATTCTAATGAGGGGTCATCGTAATCGCTTCCTTTAAAGAATCGATTCGATGACCCCTCATTAGAATCGGTTCTTTTGTAGAACCGATTACGATAACCACGTTATCAGAATCGGTTCCGAAAAAGAACCGATTCTAATGAGGGTCATCGTAATCGCTTCCTTTAAAGAACCGATTCGATAATGTATCATCACAATCGCTTTATTCCAAGAACCGATTGTAATGGTATGGTTATCACTATCGCTTAGTAAAAGAACCGATTCTACTAATGTGGTCATCACAATCGCTTTCTTAAAAGAACCGATTACGATGAGAGGTCATCTGTCAGTTCCTCATAAGAACCGATTCGATGACCCTCATGGGGTGTTTCAATTTTGCATATTATCCAAAATAACACACATATTAACATTGGGCATATATATATCACATTGACAATACATAACACGAATGCACATATCACATTCACGAACACGAATACGTAAATTGCAATAGATATAGCCCATTCGTTCACAACATACAAACACAAACATGCTTAACAATCAAGACACGTGCATATATATCACATTGACATATACAATTAATATTGTTTCCATATGGACTAGTAGGGCGCTTGGGATCTCTAAACCTACCGTCCTCCGATATAACTTCTAACCAGTACCATTGGCATAAGTGATCTCGTAAATTGTTGAGTGCTTTCTTTGTCTAAGCTCTTCTCGGGGATATTGATCATCGCAAAACATAAATGAGTGCATGAATTTAAGTTTCAAAATTTGTATGTGAAAGGCTAAGTATGCATGTACATATACCTTAGGAAAAAGGTGTGAGCCACGACCACAACCAACATGTGTTGCATGACATAGAAGCCGCATACAGTCATATTTGCCTGTTGATGACACTGTGAAGAGAGAAAAGAAATTAACACACAAAGATTAGATGTCAAAAAATTAAGCGTATATATGCTAGGCACTTGTACAGTGAATTTCTTATACTCCATGTCTTGCCCTTTTTGTTATTGTGTGACCCTCCTTCATCGACATAGTCCGAGAAACCCTACATATATTGGAGAGATGCCATTGAGTAAAAAAAATATAGTTAAATTCATAAAGTGTTAGGTTACGGTAATGTACTTACTTCTGCAAAGGACACTTGATCGCGTAGGCCATCGGTCTCTTCTTGATTGAGTTAAAAATATAGTGTGTTTTCACTTAACGAGGACGAGTAGAACCCAATGGTTGCTTATTAAATGGAATGTAGTGCAAGGAAATAAGTTCGCATACGGTTTAAGTGCGTACAAGTAATTGAAGGGTTTGTACTACTTACTCCTCGTGGTACGGTATTACAACGAAGTCCTTCGTCGACTCAGTATGCAATACCCTCTTGACGTAGCCAGCAACAAACACCGGATGTATCCTAGCCGTGGTCGCAGACACTAGCTCAGGGTCGACGAACCCAACTTGGTTTAGATTCGTCACGGCTCGCTATCTCATTGCCCTGCAACTCGTGTTGATATTAGAAAACATAATACAAAATCCTATAAAAGTCGTCAGCTCATGTTGTATGGTGCGATACTCACAGCGTCCAAGATCGTAAAGTAGAAATATCGACGGCTTTTAATTGGTACACAAGAAACAGATCCTCAAAGCGGCGACAGGAATATCCCATTCTCGTCACGGTGGAAATGTACCCTTTTATACATCACATTGAAGTCAACTCGACGCTCTTCCTCATTCACCTTATCAATATACCATCCATGGAGCTTGCGAGTCCACCTGCCTAGACCATTTAGTTCGTTGGATGCAAGCAGGGGCTTTCCATGTACGTAGGCCTTAAAATCATAAGGGATGTCGTGGCTGTCTTGACTTTTCTTCTCGGGCGAAGGAGTCTTGAGGTGAGGTAGTTGGCTTTTCAAGTACCTCAAGGGGCTTTGTGGCCTTTATCGCCTTTGCCTTCTTGGCGGAAGGAGTCTCAGAGGCCTCTTGTGGTTCTGTTGGTGTCGTGCTTGTCCTTTTACACGTGAGCTCTGCACTCCATGTAGGACTCATCACGGTGGTGGGAGCGAATCGAGAGCACGAGTAAGCGCAGTGCGGTAGGAACCTACAAAGCACGCGCATATTTAACTTATTGCGGTACTCTTTGGAATGGTAGAGAAGACGCGGGATTTTTACCTTGACGATCGACACCCGTCGTGGGCCACTTGATGAGCGACATGCGTGCTTGCCCGAGAGTGCCGATATCTTCGTTGGGGGAACTCGAGCACATGTGATAAGAAGTGTTCGTGGGCGTAGTCCACCGCACCCTCATGTAGCCCTTCCCAAAGGTCGATCATGCAGTGTCGGTCTCCTTGCGGAAATGCAACCGCGTGCGAGCCTCGACAGAAATCCATCCTCCGTGTGGTGGTGGTGGCACTTAGCGGGGCTGCAAGATGTACGCAACTTGAGGAGAAACATTGTGGGAGTTACACTTGTAGATTTAATTTAGGAAAAATTAATTATTACCTTCAGATGGGGATCGGTCTTATCATTTTTGGAACCACAGCTGCTAGGTCGGGGCACAGGCTTCTCTACAAGAGGTGAGGGATTCTGGCTCTGACTCTGGGAGATCATCGCCATCATCTCAGCCCTCAGGCGCTCCTCACGTGCCATCATCTCAGCCCTTATCTCATCTTCACGTGCCATCATCTCCCCTCATCTCATCCTTGATCTCCTCCTCATTTGCTCCTGGCGTCTCCTTGAGGCGCTCCGCGCGTGCCTCCCATGATCTTGATCTAGCACTCGAAGCGTCATCTTGGAAGTAGGACTTCTTCGTATGCCCCGACCCTGCGCCGAGCACCCGGCCCTTATGATCGGGCTTCCGATCGCGACGCAGCGTGATATCCTTCGACCCTTGGCTCTCGAAGGTCCCTGCTCTTTCCGTGGCTTACCTCCTCCTGCAATAAGCGAGTACGAATTAGATCTGAAATACAACAAGCTAGGCCAACTGCAATGTACTAAGTCAGATGTCTTACGATGGCAGAGACGACATGCGCAGTAGCGGGGTTTGCGACTACAAGCTGCCCGTCAGGGGTTTTCTTTGTCCTCGCTAATACCCAGTTGCGTGCCCGTTCCTCACATATGTGGGAGTAAGGCATCGACGTCCCGGAGTTCGCGCACTCCTCGGCTAGTCGCGCCCACTCTGCCTTCTTCCCCTCATAGCCGTCTGTACCGAGGTGGTGCGGGTGCGTGTTGTGCCTCTGGATAGCGGTATTCCTCTCTCTTAGCTGCTCTGCCTCGGGCGTACCCTTCGTCGTCGTGAACTCCACCCAAACATCTGTAGTAACGAACGGATACCTCTCGAATGGTGTATGACCTTTCAGTACGTACTCACTGTGCATGAGGACCCTGAAGTGCCTCAAGGCCACACCCATCCTCTTCAAGGCGTACCGTCTCGCGTTGCGTTCATCTTCCTCCTCTATAATCCACTTGCCCTTAACCTCATCCCACAGTCGATTCTTCTGCTCGGCGCTGACTTCCTTCCTCCAATCCTTAATCGTTATGGGCACTCTCTCTCACCAATTGACCGAGGAATGAGCAGTATCGCCCCTTGTACTTGGGAGGGCTGTGCGGACTTCGTGGCATTGAAGTGGAGAACCTGCGGTGTTCTCCCTGTGGCCCCTTTGTTCGGTCCTCGGGCCTTCCTCACCTTACTCGGCCTCTCAACATTTGGAACATGATGAGGACATCACTACTACAGATATGACCACATTTGGTTGTGCCTACTCCAACACATCATCCACGGGCCAAGAAGAGAGAGAGATCAAATCCATCACGTTCTGGAATCCAATTCGGCCTCCTGAGACAGCACCAACTTAAAACGGCCATAACTTTTGATCCAGAAGGGTGTTCGGGGCACATGAGTACTTGATTGAAAGCTTTCGTCGCCCTCTTTCCAATGGATCCAGTCTCAGCTTCAAATTCCTTCTGAGCTGTCCGGAAACTGCAAAACAAGTCACGTCACTTTTCCAGTCCGAGTCAGAGTGGGCCTTGGGCCTTGTAATCGAATTGTATTTGGTTTCCTAGGGTTTTGAACGACCACCTCCTCTTGTTATCTCATAAATAACCAGCCTCAACCCCATCTAGGGTTTTGGGTTTTGTTTGATTAGTTTAGCCAAGTGCAAACTTTGCGTCTTCGAGTTGTCTTTGACATGACCACCTTGTCAAGACCTTCAATAGAACCCCACCTTATTTTGGCCTTCAATTCTTATTTGCAATTTCAGATTGCTTTTACCATTGTTCTTGCTTGTTCTTCGTTGCTTGCAGGAATTGAACCTCGTGTTCGGAGTTGATCGTGCCCACGGCAAGATCAATAACACTCCGGAGTTGGTTTAGCGATTGCTAAGGCGCATCGTCGTCGTACGTTGTAGTCGGATCGTCAAAGTCGATTCCACCAAATCGATAGTTATCGCTCTCATCGAAAGATCGGGACACAACTTCACATCAGAACTTGGCTCGGCCCCTCGGGAGCACCTTCTACTCTGTCTGGCGAGGAGCCGATGCTCTCTAATTGTGACATTTTGAGTTTTCTAATCTGATAAGGTCATATATTTGACATGAGAGAAAGCAATTAGTACCTATTTTGTGAACTTGGCAATAAATCATGTAAAGCAATAGCTGAATAGATAAGTAATAAGATGTAATCTGTTCTAGCATATTTGGTAGAGAGTAACAAATGAGCGAGCGATCTTCAAAAAAGTTTATCTGTTGATCACCTAAATACGTACCAACGATAACCCCTACTCTCTAAATAGGTTTGGTCCTAATCCCATTCGAGGATATGTGGTTCGAGCAAGTTCCTAAGCCGTTGTACAAGCTGCGAGTAGATTTTGACATCTCTCATTTGTTCTCGGTATCGTCTCGACAACAGGTCAAGAGGGTGTATACCGGAGAACACCGTGGGAGATGCTACCAAATCTACTCTGCAGCTTGTACAACACTCAGAACTTGCCCAACCACATATCCTCGAGCTGTCTAAAAAGCGTGGACAATTCGAGAATGCTTGCTTATGAATGTGACGAAATGGCATATTCATAAACAAGCACTCTCGAATGGGAGACGAGGGTTCGCATTTTTAACTCTAACGTAGATCATATTACGGTAACAATAATAACATGTAGATCATATTCTTGTATTTGCATTAGATGATGAAAGCATGCATTGTGAAATTTGAACTTCGAAATGTTTGCTCTCAAACTTGAATTAGAGAAATAATTTTCTTGTTACGTAACTTTGTCGTAAGGACAATAATGTACATCTTGCAATTCTAGTGTACTTGTACATATTCTCCATGAATGATGCCCAGTGAAACACGCCATATATAATGTCTTGAAACAAGCTTGATTGCCATCGGAAAGTGCGCAAGGGCTTCCCACAACACATTTATTTCCATTTTTGTTGCTCTGCATTTTCCTTGTAATAATCAAGATTGGTTCTTTTCTTTGTCAACTATAAGAAGCGCACTACATCTCTTGGTCATTCTTAAAATTTTCTCCTCCTTAGTGACAAACTACACAACGCAATTATGCAAGTTGATTATGAAAATTAAAAATTTCTACCACAAGTGCTTGGCATTGTTGGTTATCAAACTCTCGATTATGAATCTTTTTTTAGACCGACGTTAAATAATATATCACTAAAATGGTTACCATTACGCTTTGACAATTTGTGTTATGTGTGGGCATGGTAAAGCGTCTGTAATTTCCACATTCATCTCTGTATGCCCTTAATCTTTGAATAGGAGTTGTGTTTTCTCGTGTCCCATTCATACGCTAGTGTGAAAGTATAACCTTGTGATTGTTCTATACCCTTACAAGTGATCTTTCTACCCTTTAGTGTTACTATTCAAATTCATACTCTATTGCAAAGAAAATCAACCTGTTTGGAAGTTATATCTTGCTAGAAACTAGCTTGTTGATTTCATCTTGTGTTACCAGTGAGGGAACATCAAGCCAACTCACATCTGAAGAAAGGATGGTTTAGAAAGTTACCGAAGATAGAGCGTCAGTCGGCAGGCGTCGGGACGGGCGCGGTCGGAGGGGCGAGTCGGAGGGCGCCGGGCGGCGGGCGGGCGGCGAGTCGTCGTCGTCAGGCGGAGGGGCGTCGGGAGTCGGGCGGGTCGCGGGCGTCGGGAGCGAGCGGGGCTGGCTGGGGCGGTCGTCGGGGCGGGCCGGAGGGGCGGCGGGTGGCGGGCGGGCGGCGAGTCGTCGGGCAGGTCGGGCGCTGGGAGTCGGGCGGGTCGACGGGCGTCGGGTGGGGCGTCGGGCGAGGCGGGCGGTCGGTCGCGAGGCGGCGGGCGGCGGGTAGGGCGGGCGGCGGGGCAGGGAGGGGCGGCTTTCGCTAGGTTAATGAGAGTATGCTGCGCGCGCGCCTGAATCGACTTGGCGGGGGAAATAAATGGCGGGGGGTCATCAGTGTCGTTTTTTTAGGAAAACCGATCCTGATAATATACATATCCGTGTCGTTTCTTCGAATAAAACCGATACGGATGTTTCAATCTTCAGTATCATTTTTTTACAATAACCGACACAAATGTGTAAATCAACATCAGTATCGCTTTTTCACACAAAACCGACACAGATATTTATAGTCATCAGTATCGCTTATTTTAAAAAAACCGACACAGATGTGTCAATCTTCAGTATCGTTTTTTTATAATAACCGACACAGATGTGTAAATCAACATCGATGTCGCTTTTTCACACAAAGCCCGACACAGATGTTTATAGTCCTCGAGACGCTTATTGTAAAAACCGACACGGATGTGTATAGTAATCGATATGATCGCTTATTTTAGGAAAACCGACAACGATAAGCTCAATATCCGTATCACTTTTTAAAGAAAACCGACACAAATGTAGTTCATTGCACTATTCCCTTTCGAGAATCGCAAGTTACGAATTTTCGACATTTCATCGAGAGAGAAAATGCCATAACATTTTAGTTCGTTGTTGAAATTATTAGGAATTTTGCAAAAACATATTTCGGGATACTGCAAATCTTTTCATAAAAGAATTTTGGGAAAAAGCGACCTCGTTCAAGAAATATGCCAAAATTCATTTCGTAGACATGACTTGTGCGTAAAGTGTAGAAAAGTCAAAACTTTTTCAAATTAATCCGAATTGCACGATAATTTCCATAAATGATGTTTTGACTATTTACAAGCTTTCCCAACAATAATTTAAGTCAAATAGAATTTTCTTTCAAAACATATGGCACAAAGTGCGAGCATAAAGGACATTGCATTTCCATCAAAGCCTCCAATGACAATTCACCATGGATTTTTACTTGAAAGCATTGCAAACTATTTGACATACATAATACAACAATGAGATTAACAACAAACATTATAATAGTCCATTTATTTACAATACAACCCTTCACGATGATCTACACGCATGTAATTTCTTCCATGTGTGTCATCGTCGCCACTAAGACAGCCCCATCCACAAGCGGAGGTATTTCATCAAATTGGCGTATTCTTCTTCATCTATGACATTTTGACTCCAACGATCCGCGCTTGCCATGAAGAGCGACGTGCAACCTCGGATTGGTCGAATCACGCACATAGAAGACCTGATTTGCTTGCTTCGCAAGTACGAATGGGTCATCTTTATAGGCGAGTCTGTTGAGATCCACAAGAGTAAAATCTCTCTTGTCGACCTTCACTCCATGTAGGAGTCCCACCCACTTACATCGGAACAATGGAATTTGGTATATTCCGTAATCGAGCTCCCAAATTTCTTCGATCACCCCGATGTAAGAGTTCATTGCCATTGAGGATCCTCCTATCGAGTAATGTTCATCGGAAAAAGCATCTATGCTTACACCAAATCCTCGATCAATGGAGCGAGGTACACATCAATATCATTTCCCGGCTGTTTGGGTCCCGAGATTAGCAACGACATCATGATATACTTCCGCTTCATGCACAACCAAGGAGGAGGTTGTAGATACACATGAATTGGCCACGTCTTTGTGACGATTGCTCATGTTACCAAGCGGATTCATTCCATCGGTACTCAATCCAAATCTTATGTTCCTCATTTGGCACCAAACTCCTCATGTTTCCAATCAATGTTTCTCCATTGAGCCGAATCGTGAGGTGTCTCGACTTGCCATCTTCCTTTCGAGACTCATAATGCAACGCAACAATTTTGCTTCTCTAGGATTTGCAAACAACCTCTCGAGACGGGAATGATGGGCAAGTACCACAATACCTTGGCGGTGCACCTTTAGTGACCTCTTCACCCTCGTTGCCCGGCTCTTACGCTTCTTGTCGTTACGCTTCTCCTTTTGTTTGTACCGAGGCACACGCAAGCCGGACAAATGTGCACTCGATGTGCGTTACGGTACAAGATGCAATCATTTGGACATGCATGTATCCTTTCTATTTCCATTCCCATGGGACATAGTAGCTTCTTCGCTTCATAAATGCTTGTTGGCAACTCGTTTCCCTCGGAAGCGGATCGATAGAAGAACTAGAAGTGCATTGAAACTTGTATCGTCCAGCGGTGTTTTGCCTTGATTCGAACAATGCAAGGACCGAACCTAACTTGGTGTATTACGCTTTGCAACTTTGTGAGCAGTGGTTTCACATCGTCTTCCATCAAGCTTTTAAACTTTCCAAACTCTCTTTACGTAATTACCCTCCACATCCCGCAACATTTGCTCCAAATTCTCCTCCTCAAACATATCAAATCGCAACTCATCATCCGGTTCCACCGTGTCTTCATTGCATACCGCAGGTACTACTGTCTCCCGTGATGGATCCAACACGTGTAATTCCTCACGAAGCCACGTCGAATCGGTGGTCCTCAATTTGGTGAGTTGTTAAATCTTCTCATATTGGTGCAATCAATGCAAGGACAATATATGAAGTTTACACCCCTCCTCACCATGTCCTCTTCGGCAATTTTTTTGAACTCCTTAACACCCCTCTGAAATTCAGCACTCACACGACTTTTTGCATACATCCATTCCTTACGGTTCATTTGCAATTAAACTTCACCCAATAAATTATGCACAAACCGGAGCGACGACAAGCTAGCTATTTGAAATATTGAGACATCATTTGATTAATATTACCTTTGCAAAATAGATGACAATTTCACGCAACATATATGAAATATGTACTCCCGATCGATACCTAGATTCTTCCCTGGTTTAGAGCTTCCAATTTCTAGATAAGAGACATACATTTTAACATGAACAATGATATCAAACAATCTAATTATATAGTGCGTTAGCCTCTGAGATCTTTTGACTACAGCGAAACAATACAAGGGTATCAACGATGACTCCTAATCTCTAAATAGGTTTGGTCCTAATCCCATTCGAGGATATGTGGTTCAGACAAGTTCCTAAGCCGTTGTACAACTCGGAGAAAATTGCAAGATCATCTCGCTATTCTCCATATACACGTCTCGACAACAGGTCAAGAGGGTGTGTATCGGAGAATATCGAGGAAACGCTACGAAATCTCTACTCTGCAGCTTGTACAACATAGCTCAGAACTTGCGGCTACATATCCTCAGCTATCAAACGTGGACAATTCGAGGCGCCGCTTATAAATATGCCATTTCGTTCGGTATATTTATAAACAAGCATCCTCGAGCAGGAGGCGTGAGGTTCCGCACCCTAAACTCTAGCATTCATCGGTGGCAAGCAATAATAATTCCATATTAACATCAAAGCACTACAAATTAAGATAATTAAATACATGTGTACATGCTTGTGAATAAAGGGTGTGAAATCGATAGGATATACACAATACCAAAGTGCAATCTAAACTTTCTTGCGACATATCAAAATTACATAGTGCAAAATTAAAGGGTTTGAAGGAATGCTCACATTTTGAAGAAAACCACAAATTATGCAAAATGAGGAAATCTCCTCAAGTTAGGGCTTCAAATTTACCCTCTTAACACCCACCCTTGAGGATTTCAAATTTTCTCACCCAAGTATTGCTTCCAACCACGAATATGAGCTATTTTTTACGGTGGCGGCGGAGAAACCTCCTCGGAACAATAGCGAGAGAAGAGTTCGATTCGAGTGGTATAAATAACCTAACGAGGTACATCACTATCGGTTCTCATATAAGCGATAGTGATGTGATCATGCACATCACGATCGGTTCTTACAAGACAAGCGATAGTGATTATCATAGTCATCACAATCGGTTCCCACATAAAACGCGATAGTGATGAGCACGTACACATCACTATCGGTTCTTATTTAGAAGCGATAGTGATGATAATACACATCACTATCGCTTCTCACAAAAGAACCGATAGTGATAAGCACGTGTTCATCACTATCGGTTCTTTTGTGAGAAGCGATAGTGATGTGCATTATCATCACTATCGCTTCTTAAATAAGAACCGATAGTGATGTGTACGTGCTCATCACTATCGCTTCTTATATGAAAACCAATAGTGATGATAATGCACATCACTATCACTTCTCGCATAAGAACCGATTGTAATGTTCCCAGTGCTACATCACTATCACTTCTAACCTGAGAACCGATAGTGATTATGATTAATGCCTCTCCTAAGTCATCTATCACAATCGTTTCTTCCAAAAAACTTAAGAACCGACACAGATGAAGCAATAGTGATGTACCATTCTGTAGTAGTGATGACAGTCTTGGAGGTAGACGTCTTGATTATGGTGTTTTCCATTGTGTTGGCTATAGGTTTGGTAAAAGTAAATGTAAATAGTAAGGTTATTGCATTATATAACAAGATGACCATGGTTGTATCTCATACCCATCTTGAGAGGGAGTGTTAGAGAGTTAGTACTGGAGATGAATAAGAGTCAAGTCGTGTGCGACTCGGAGTCATGTTAGAGATAGGATTCAAGTTAAGTGTCAAAATAGAGATAGAGTCTGGTTGTAATTTTGTTGTGATTCGCGCTATAAATAAAGGGTGTGGCACTACTACAGAACTGGGCATCACAACCGGCCTATTAGCAGCCAAATCGTTGTTCAAGACTCAAAAAGGACTCCGGTGAAAAAATATTAATTTATCATTGACACCCTAAACAGGTATATAGCACATATATATACGATAGTTTTTCTTATTATATATATTGAAATACCTTGCTAATTCCAACTCTGATAATTACTATTCATACTAACGCATCACACAGGGCATTCGCAGGTTTGAAAGAAGCAACAAGGAGATTTCGGGAGCGAATTTGATGTACAAATAAGCACTCGAGTGCGTATTAAAGAATATTAATATGCCATAACAGTTTTCATCCCAATAATCGTTTTCTTTCCAAATTTCATCGCAGTTCTACAGACGGGTGGAAACAACTTATGTGGCTATTATGTGTGCCACTATATGCAAAGTATTACCCACGGTGATGTGCGACAACCAACGCCGAGGTAGTATGCACATGTCAATTTCTTAGTACTTACACTTTAATAATTACATGTCAGAGATTTATTTACCTCCGCTTTGTCATTAGCGTCGATGTGCAGGCGTGATCCCGCCGCCGGGTTGCGACAATCCAAGAACAACTCATCGGCTTTATTGTCGGCGAGATTGTATCCACCAAAGCGAGTTCCACGCAAATGGTTGGAGAGATTGTCTGAAATAAGGACAGGTGAACTGACATCGGCGTCGACCAAGGGCACAAAGAAGCGTATACGCAAAAATGAGCTCAAGATTCGCCTTTTATTCTTTGAAACTTGTGTAAAGTGGCTTATTATTTCATGTGTTCATCAACTTGTTCATTTTTAGTCGTAATTATCGAATGAATACTCATGACTAATATATATATATTTAATTACGTCAAAAAACTCATGAAGTTCTATTTATTTTAATTGTCAAAATCTATATCAAAAACCCTCTCGAAAACATATTCTATATTGAATATAATAAAAGCGCTATCTTGTCGGACTCTTCACAGCGATTGGTAACTCCAACCGCTTGTGGAAGCCTCTCCTAGCGGTTCGTAACACCAACCGTTTTTGGAGAGAACCTCTCCACAAGCGGATGGTAACACCAACCGCTTGTGGAAATGTCGAACCATAAGCGGTTCGGGGAACTGCTTGTGATACCCGACGGGATATCACTCGCGGTTGCTTACAAGCGGTTCTAAAACCGCTTCTGAAAGCGGTTTCGAACCGCTTGTGCATGCCCGATCCGCCGTAGTGTGGAGATCCGATAGGACACACGAACACACGATTATTCCAATAATTACAACACAGTAGACACATCAGAAAATCTGGATTGATACCTGGTACTGATACAATTTTTTGAACAATGGAGATGCTCAATTGTTTGATTTAAAATTCCATATGCTTTTTTGTAGTCGACCAGCATTGCTTTTTTGTTTTTTTAGTTCTTGGTTATTGAATTAAAGGTATTAACCAAAGGAAATAACGGCCATTACAGTCATCCGATTCTGGATAGATCTCGGTTACAATTAGATATGCAGGATAGAAAAGCCAACTCCATGAGTATGCACAATGCAAGTTACAAAAATTACTTGCATAACGAGAAAAAGAGCATCCTTTTCCCTGGTGCATCAATAACACGTTCTAGATTTTTTAAAAATTGATACTGGGACAATCATTTATTGTTCCCTATGCACTTCAGTTGTGTTTTGCCTATTCGAGTTACCCTTTACTTTGGTGTTACCCAGGCATGGCTCATCTATTTCTGGAGAAGGGCTAAAACCCATAATGTGGAAGAAGATATTGCTGAGGAGCCGGTTGCAGATGTGGATTGATTGACATGGCCAGCAACCGACTTCACATGATGCTGTAGATGGTCTGTGCTTTAACTGCTTATGCATTGCTCGTCACAAGCTAGTTTTGTTTCGTTTCGTTTGCTAAGGAAAAAATGTAAGCTGGCGGATATGCTGATTCAAGTGCTATGCCTGGAGTCAAGTGGCTTAATTGAATATAATGAAGCCATACATAATTTATACAGATTCAGTGCATATTCTTGAAAATCTTCGGCCTTAAATTGAGCGCCAGAAATGCTCATTATCGTAAAATCATCACTCAAACTTACTTTGCAAATTGCAAAAAGTTAATGGGAATGGACAGTAGCAGTGGAATGCACCTTGAGGGTAACAAACCCTATACTATTCCTTTTCTTGAAATTAAACTTTCTTGATTTGGAAGGTTAATGGTTTATTAGGTGGAAAAGCTTACATTAGAATTGCTAATGTTGTCTCCCTTCAAACTTATCGTGTTTATTGAGTCAATGCGTCTACACATTATTTAGCGGTCAGTAGCCTGAAATGACCAGCTTTGGCTTGTTGACAAGAAGAATTCCTGGTCTAACTAATTAAAGATGTACAGTGAACAATCATTTTAACACAAATTGAGGAACATACCTTTTGAGATCACGTTCTCATTACTTGAAATCTTGATAGGTGATGTCCTTTTTAAAAGTTCACCTACGCAGATAAAGGCCTTTGACAACGGTTTTCATAGTTCACCTACGCAGATAAAGATCTTGTCTCTGTCTGTGCCTCTTCAGTAATCGATTTAGCATCTTTTGATGATTTATTTAGACTTCAGACTGGTGCCATATCGCTAACTTGAACTGAATACATCGATGGTGTTATGCTGCTTAATCATATGAAAATAAATCCAGACACATTTCTTCCCATCTGCATTATGTTTTGCCCCCACTTGAAATACATTTGTTAAACTCGAGCAAGGCTTGCACGAACTGAGGAAGCTGGGAATGAACAACTACTAATGGGAGTTCTCCCGCCAGGAGGTGAACACCACCAAAGGCGAATCGTCTGATGTTGAGGATCTAGCCTAGCAGCCTCAACAAGCGATTGGTTCAGTTATCCCTATGTACCATACAGCAACTGTAGAACATTACAAAGATATTTCTGGTTTTGGTTTTAAGTTTTGGCAAAACACAGTTACTTGATTTTTGAGTAAATTTTATGAAACTACAAGTTTTTTTCCAAACTATCAAAAAAAAACTACTGGTTTTAACTCCTATTTCAACAAACTATAGGTTTGAACAGAACTTATATCACAAAACTACAGATTTTGAATTGATTGTTTCTTGTGATGGGTCTAACAGTGTCAACCTATATAACTACCTCACGCGACATGATAGCCTTACGTGGCATCATTTCCTGTTTCACTCGCGCGTGAGACTATTATATGGGCTCACACTGTTAAACCCGTTACAGAAAACGATCAATTCTCAAATCTTTAGTTTTGTGATACAATCTCCTAACATTAGTAGTTTTGTGAAATGAAAGCTAAAACCTACAGTTTTTTTATAGTTTGTACAAGAAATACGTAGTTTTATGAAATTTACTCTTGATTTTTACGTAAATAACTTTCATCCAACAGTGTTACTGCAGCATCTTGAAGGGTGCATATTAAATCTAGCGATGTACTTTCCACAGGCCTAACATAGCTGATGCAACCAATACCTACAATCATCATGTCTGCTGTCATCTCTTCCTGAATCAAGAGATCCTTTTTGCTGCTCTATGCAATCTAGCCGAATTAGCAGTAAGCTAAGCCTTCAATGCTGTGGCTAGCTTGTGACAGTTTACTGGCTTGTCTATTTGTGTAGCTAGCCACCACCTAGCAGTAATGTTTGGGCACCTAGTTTTTACTTTCGGCTGGAAATTTAATTTGTTTATTCCCATCCATGCTGTGTCCTTGGAATGTGATGCTTTTGTGTGGTAATAATCCCTTCTACTAAAGCCTGAAGACTTCCTTGGATGGGGAGCACCCCCACGTGGCGGCTCGAGCCGAACCGTTAGCCGAGCCGAAAAAATATTTATGTTTAGGTCCTTTTTTTGGAAAAAAAATTATATTCAAGTCCTTTTCTGGAAAAAAATTACGATTAGGTCATTTTTTCCGAAAAAGAATATATATTACATTTAGGTCTTTTATGCTTTTTAAGGCTTGCGCTCGGGTCCTTTTCCATAAAATCAAAATTACGTTTAGGTCCTTTTTCGGGGAAAAAAACGTTGAGATCCTTTTCCCCAAAAAAACATACATTTTTTTCCGTTTTTTTACCATTACGTTTAAGCCCTTTTTTTTTTGAAAAAACAAAATTCTCAATTTTCTCGTGTGGAGAGCGGCGCCCGTGGCGTGACGTGCCACGTATAGATTTCTTATTGTTCTGAGAGCTGGATCAACATTAGAGACTGTTATTTTTTTTATGTTTCTTCTAGGGACTATGTTGTTTTTAATGTTTCTTTTTGTGACTACGTTGTTTCTTCATGAGGAATTGTTTATGTTTGGTCCATTATGATGAATCCATAATTCATCAATCTGCTGTTGCTGTGACTGAGGATGGTGATGATTAGCATGGATCGTCGGGTCCACATGATCCCCATCCAAGGGTCTCGAGTGCTCTCTGCGGTGGGCGCAGACTCACAGTCACACGACCAATCAGAGCTGATCGTTTTGAGTTAAATTTGGCCCCATTTTTATTTCCAATTTTGAATGACTTTAAGTGAAGAAACCTTGCGAAAGCTCTTTTCATCTTTGTTCATGAAGAACATCATGAGGTGCCTTTCGATGATTTTTTTTTCCTCTGAAAACTGCTCTGGCATTTGCATTAGCATTATCTTATCTGTGTTGCTTATGCAGTGCTTGCATGTGTCTTGTGTCATGGTTGATGGTTACATGGAAGGGCTGTGTGACCAACATGTGCAGCCCAATGACAGCTGGGGCCCATTGGTCAGTGACAAGGATGCTTTTGAGTCGGCAATCCTTTAGTTGGCTCATGCTCGATGAACAACGTGCATATGCGTACTGGTTTGCTGACGTGGCAAAAAATCTGATGATGACTCACATGCGACTGGGACCACCAGATCCCGATCCAATGGTTGTGAGTACGCCCTCTGAGGCAGCAGCCAGAGACACATGATGCATGGATCGGCATCGATCATTTATTTGTCCATTGTTGTTGTACACAACTACTCCCCCGGTTCACAAACCAGCAGTTTTAAAATGCGTGCAATCAAACTTTGCTTATTGATAACTTTTTAAATATTTAGATTAGATATATAAAAATCATATGGCATAGATTCGTCTTGAGAAGTACTTTCATAATATTATAATTTTGTTTGATTTTACAAATATATTACAATTAGAGTTTTTAGTATCCATGGAGGTACCATGAAGTATCACTAAGTTATTCTTAAACTCTTATACCTCTTGGTATCTTCACTCTTATAACTTTTGTTACCTCTTGGTATAACTTTTGTTACCTCTTGGTATATTTTGGTACCTCTTAATGATGATAAAAAGTCTCATATTGCAGTACTCCCTCCAAATATATATCATTCTAACTTTCATTGTTCCTAAATGCATATCATTGTACAATTTTGAGATGATTTTTTTACTATTTTTTCTTCTATACCCCTCTCTTTAGCTATTTTCAATATCATTTACTATTATAGACTAAAGTAAGATACACCATTTAAAGATATAATAAAGATGGATAATACAATCCTTTATAGATATGATTGGGTGGAAGTACTAGAATCTAGAATGGCATCTATTGGTCAAAGTTGCATTTTGGGGTTTACATGGGTGTCTAAAACGATTTGTTTTTGTGAAGCGGAGGGCGTACCATATTCTACTTGTGACGTGAAAAAAAAAGAGAATTAAAGAAACCCTAAAGCTAGAACATTTTCGACAGTTCGTCTCGTCTTCGTGCATCTTCTTTCTGTTGCTGGAGAGAATAGATTGGAGGCTGGGCTGGCTGCTGTTGCTTTGGTTGCATGCAGGGACAGAATTATAGCCCTACCTCTCTCATGTCACATGCATGCAGCAGCTAGCCGGGTTTTGTTGGTCCAAAACCTGTGGAAAAGTTGGCAGCAGCTGCATGCTGTAACTCTCGCTCAAAGTCAGTTGTACATGGTAGGGCCCACTTTCAGTGGCTGCCGGGGTCCACGCAAGCAAACAAGAAGACAGTGGGTAAAGTATGGAGCAGCAGCTGCTAGCTAGTCTGCATCAAATCATTACATCCACCCAAGGTGCGTGCCGATATACATGGTGTGTTCTTTTTCGTGGGTTCCATAACTGCGGATCGGACATGCACAAGTGGTTCGAAACCGCTTTCAAAAGCGGTTTTAGAACCGTTTGTAAGCAATCGCGAGTGATACCCCGTCGAGTATCACAAGCGGTTGGTGTTACCAATCACTTGTGGAGAGGTTCTCTCCAAAAGCGGTTGATCTTACGAACCGCTTGTAGAGAGGCCTCTCCACAAGCGGTTGGAGCTACCAACCGCTTGTGAAGAGTCTGACAGCATCGCGTTTTGATTATATTTAATATAGAATATGTTTTCAGAGGGGTTTTTGATATAGATTTTGACAATTAAAATAAATAGAACTACATGAGTTTTTTTTACACAATTAAATATATATTATTCATGCGTACTCATTCAGATAATTACAGGTTCATTTACAGAAAAATACGAACTTAATAGACTAAAAAATGAACAAGTTGATGAACACATAAAATAATAAGCCACTTTTACAAGTTTAAAAGAATAAAAGGGCGAATCTTGAGCTCATTTCTTGCATGTGTCGCTCTTTGTGCCCTTGGTCGACGTTGATATCAGTTCACCTGTCCTTATTTCAGGACAATCTCTCCAACCATTTGCGTGGAACTTGCCTTTGGTGGATACAATCTCGTCGACAATAAAGCCGATGAGTTGTTCTTGGATTCTTCGCAACCGGTGCAGCGAGGATCACGCCTTGCACATCGATGTTGGGTGACAAAGCGGGAAGTAAATAAATATCTGGACATGTAATTAAAGTGTAAGTACTAAGAAATTGACATGTGCACACTACCTCGGCGTTGGTTGTCGGCACATCACCGTGGGTAATACTTTGCATATAGTGGCACACATAATAGCCACATAAGTTGTTTCCACCGTCATTTGTAGAACTGCGATGAAATTTGGAAAGAAAGCGATTATTGGGATGAAAAGCTGTTATGGCATATTAATATTCTTTATCGTACTCGAGTGCTTATTTGTACATCAAATTCGTTCTAGAAATCTCCTTGTTGCTTCTTTCGAAACCCTGCGAATGCCCTGTGTGATGCGTTAGTATGAATAGTAATTATCAGAGTTGGAATTAGCAAGGTATTTCAATATATATAATAAGGAAAACTATCGTATATATATGTGCTATATACCTGTTTAGGGTGTCAATGATAAATTGATATTTTTCCACCGGAGTCCTTTTTGAGTCTTGAACAACGATTTGGCTGCTATCAAGCTTCATGACAAGAAGGATCCAGTGAAACCTATTCATATATTGCAACATATATGTAACTAGCTAGTAGTATTATAAATGCCTTGGAAAATATAAGAACGACAGGTTGTATATGTAACACCCTAATTGGTATTATAAATGCCAAAGAGTCAAAGCTATGCACCAAAGACCAGCAGGGCTATTACAACCCTTAAAGATACCTGAATGGAAATGGGAAGAAATTGGTATGGATTTCATAACCGGATTGCCCAGAACACAAAGTGCATATGATTCCATATGGGTCATAGATCGCTTAACCAAGGTGGCACATTTCATACCAGTAAAGACCACTTATTCCGGAGACCGGTTAGCAGAACTTTATATGGCACGGATCGTCTGCTTGCATGGAGTACCGAAAAAGATAGTGTCGAGACAGGTACCCAATTTACCTCCAGTTTTGGGGTAAGCTACATGAGGCAATGGGGACTCGCTTGAACTTGATATAGCCTACCATCATGAGACGGATGGTCAAGCGAGAGGTTAACGGATATTGGAAGATATGTTGAGAGCTGCGCTTTAGCATATTCCACCTCATGGGACAAGTGTTTGCCTTATCTTTGAGTTTAGTTACAACAACGATTATCGAGCGAGTTCTGAGATGTCTCCATTTGAAGCTTTGTATGGTCGGTCTGTCGAACACCATTGAATTGGAATGAGACAGTGACGACATGTTTTGGACGGACATTCTTGAGAAGCGGAAGAACAAATCACCCGATCGGGGAAAGATTGAAGATTGCACAATCAAGGCGAAGAGTTATCTTCGACAACCGTCGCGAGGAGGCGAGCTTTGAACAGAAGATTTTGTGTACCTTAGAGTCACACCTCTCAAAGGAGTCGGAGGTTCCATGCAAAGGGAAACTCGCACCCGAGATATGTCGGACCATTCAAGATCTTGAGCGCAGAGGTGAAGTTGCTTATCGATTGGAATTACCACAGTCTTTGACAGAGTGCATGATGTATTTCATGTATCACTGGCGAAGAAGTGTCTTGAGTACGGAGGAGCAAACACCTTTGGAGGCAATTGATCGCAAGAAGATCGACTTACAAAGAACATCAGATGAAGATTCGGGCGTAATGGGCAGAGAGACAAGGAACAAGTCAACACGTTTCTGAGAATTCAATGGAGTAACCATTCGGAAAGTGAAGCCACGTGGGAGCGAAGAAGACACGAAGAAGGAGTTTCCTAACCTATTTACGTAGGCGACCACGAATCTCGGGACGAGATTACATTAAGGGAGGTTTGTAACACCCTAATTTTTGCTCTAATTTAAAAGTTTGAAGTATTTTTGATTTTTGAGAAATTTTGGAAATTTATTTAAATTTAATTGAATTTATTCAAATAGGGCTTTTCTTGGAAAAAATTGAATAATGGAAAAGTTTTTGCAAAGTTTTATTGAAAATATTTTAATTGAGTTCCAAATATCTCAAAGTAATTTCTGGAATTTTTCTAGAATTTTTCTGCTATTTTAAAAGCTCCAAATGATTTAATTGAATTTCTGGAATTATTTTAAATGTGAAATGTTTTAAAAATCACATGAGCGAAGAATGGGCCGAGCCCATTCTTGTGCGTGTCGCAGCCCGCCCGAAACCCTAGCGCGCTTAGCCCAAGCCATCCGATCCGGATCGCACGCTGTCGCGTGTGCCACGTCGCCCGCGCGTGAGCCTTGGATCGTCGCCGACGAACGCACGAGGATCGCGCCACGTCGCCGTCCCGCGAGATCATCGGAGGCGTGGCGTTGATGGCGTGACTTCCGCCGGCCGTTCGCGCACGCCGAGGCAGCCCTTAAGTCCCGTTGAAGGCGTCGTGCGAGGCTTTCCTCCGCATCTTTGACTCCTCGCCGCACGCCGAGACTCCCTCTAGCGCCGTCGCGAGCTCGCCGTAGTTGCTTCTTTGTGCCGCCGCTGTTTTTCGTCGTTTGCTTCGCCGCGGTTTCTCTCCGCCGTCGCCAAGGTCACCGGAGTAATCCTTCCGCCACGCCGCGTCGAACGAGCCACTTCATCACGCCGGAGAGCCCTCAGCGCCGTGGGCTGCGTCATCTTCCTCGACTCCGTGACCTTTTCTTCTGCGCCGCCATCGCCTTCACCGAAGCCGTCGTCCGTCCGATCTTCATCGACGCTTACGGTTCGCCCACGTCACCCTTCTTTGTGTTCTTCTAGAGTAGATGCATGCATCGTTAGATCGGATTGAGCGGCTTGGATTAGATCTAGTTTCTGCGTTGTGTTTTTGTCTTAGCGGTGGATCGTTAGTGAGCGCGTGAGATTGTGCGCGTGGCGGCTGAATAATAAATAGACTCGGTACCGTGGGCGTTGGATTTAGATCGAGCGGCGGTGTGAGTAGATCGGTGGGCGCGGATCCGTGCGTTCAAATTTGAGCGTCACGGCGGAGATGACGCCGCACCCCATCGAATCACGTGCGGACAGCGTGTGGCGTTGACCGAGGTGAGACCGGATCGGACCGTTGAGTTCGGGCGCACCGTTGGATGCGTGACGCGTGGGGCGTGGAGTGCGGCGTCGCCGAACCAGCGGGGTGAGATCCGGCCGTTGGATGAGCGGCGGTGCGGATCTTGCCGCGTGTCGCGTCGGGATTGGCTGCGCGATCGTCGGCCGACGCCACGGCTTGCGTCACCGGTGCATGAGCGCAGTGCTACCGATCCACGGTGGACGAGCCGAACCGTGGACCCGACCCATGAATCGAAGCAGCGTGGCGGCACTAGAGGTCGCCACGTGTCGTGGCCGACGTCATCGGCGTCATAAATATGTTTTATATAAAAATATTTTGACCGAAATTCATTTCGTGCTGAAGTCATCATGACGCGATGCTGACGTCATATATGCGAATTTCGGTATAAAAATAATTCAGAAAAATCGGATTTTCTTAATTTTCGTATTTTGATTTTATTCAAACTTCAAATGACTATAACTTTTGCATTTTAACTCGGATTTGGGTGATTCAAATTTCTAAAAATTCATAAAATTATGAGCTATTTAATGGTGAATTTTATTGGAATTTTTGAGGTCATCTAGTCTTATGTATTAGCTATTTATTGCATATTTTGTTTTGTAGCGTGAGACGCAAATTTAGGAAAGTTTCGAGGAAGAATTCGTCGCTCAAGACCAAGCTTCGGAACACGACCAGCAACTCTTTGAAGGCAAGTGATGCTTTGATCATTTTGATCCCAGATTTTAAAAATGTAATTTATGATTTGAAACTATGCATGCTAATTATTTAAAATGAATTTAGATTAATTTGGGATAATGTAGTTAATCAACCCATTTTGTTATGCCACCTTTAATTATTAACGGTATGCCCTAAATCATTGTCACCCTAAGTTTGATTATATTAGTTGGATGTTAATATTGTGCCAACACGGGAGGCTAGATCGCGAGTAAATGCTTAGCCTTGCAACGAATCATGAGTGTTCTTTCGGAAAAATGCTACAATATCGATTAAAGACATATTGAATGTATTTTGAAAAGTGGTGTGATGATGCCACATGATGAGATTGAGGTACCGCGACTGTGTGGTTCCGCATCGATGTTGAGTTATTGCTTAGGCATGTGTTGCACAATAATCAATGGGGTGGGAAATGATTTAGGCTGGGGCAAGTGGCAGAGGCTATGTGCGGGTGGGCTGTGTGGCATTGGGTTGATGAGTGTTGTGAGTCTGTGTGCCACAATGGGTGTGTGCCCTTGTTGAGTGTTGGAAGTCTTGCCTTGGTCGGTTAAGGACTTCACCTTGCAAGCCTTTGATCTGAGTCACCCGTACAACCACATGTCTGATATGGGACAGACCTAGTTGACTAGGGTTCTGATATCTTTCCTCTGATACCTCGGGGTGACAGTACACAGGGGTGTATCTGTATGAGGGAGCGTACCTGTGCTACGGCTTGGTGCCCATCCAACGGTGATTGGACGTTCCTATACTTCGGCTCTGTGTGAGGGAAGTGATAGTGAAGGCAATACCGGAGAGGTTCTTTGGTTAAGGTAGAGGTTCCTGAAAAGCTTTGTTGCGGACAATCACCTGTGTGGTGAGTGGCTGTATCTTGTGGGTAAAGTGTACAACCTCTGCAGAGTGTCAAAACTATTCGAATAGCCGTGCTCACGGTATTGAGCATTGCTCGGGGATTACAGTCAAGGGGTAGATTTTCATAAACAAAACATGGAAGGGGTGGTGTGTGCCAAGTGTTAAAATGAACTATTAAGGTGTAGCCGAGAATCCTCGGGGAAAAACCATTTGAAATTATTATTACGTATAACTGTTCCTTTGCTTTAATCTAACTAAGATATTGGTTAAAAATGCTTGATGCAAAAGAACCATTTAAGCCAATCCTTTGGAATAAGCTCGCATATAGTAATAGTTGCATTCATGCATTACTTGTTGAGTACCTTGTGTACTCACCCCACCTTGCTTATCAACCCCAACATCGGTGGATGAGACTACACCGGCTTGGGAGGAGGAGTACATCGAGGACACGATGAACTAGGGGCAAGCCCGATCGGTTGCTGTGGCAAGATGAAGGCTTCCACGATTTTTACTTATGTTCATTGCTATTTCTTTACTTTGAATAATGTAAGCCCTGTGTGGCTGACTTATCTGTAAGGAGACCATAAGGTCGTACAACTCGGTTTATATACATGTTTGCACTATTTATTCTTATATCCTTGTGCATGTGCATGATGTGCAACCTGTATGATGTGTGTGCTAGCGTGATCTGGGTAGCACGAGAATACAGAGGGTCCGGATTTGCAGATTCGGGGCCCGACAGTATATATACGTACTCGAAGTTGAAGGGCAGAAGTATGTACGGTTTGTAGTGCTGTCCCAAGAATGCATCGAGAATGTAATCTTCAACAGCCTTTTGGTTGTATCCAAAGACGAACTCGTTAACAATCTCTGGGTCGATGAAGCCCACGTTGAAGATATTCTCTTTTCTACATCGTTGTATCTCCATTCTACATAGTAAGGTATAAGTTTAAGAGTTGCAATTTTATTGTACGAGGAAGCACACGGTAAATGTATGAGCTTGACACTTACAGCACCAAAGACTCATGAGAGACACGTTGATGGCGTCGGCATGGTAAATATGGTATAGGTCGTCAAATTCGAGCCATATGGTGTTGTCCCCGCGATAAAAATCATCTTCTTTGATACGGAGGGGGAACATCGTTCTTCCTTGAGCGGACTCTGTCATGTACCATTCGTGAAATTGCCGCATCTTGGTTGGTAGATCCTTTATCTCATTTGGGTCAATCAGCTCTCGGCCCAATTGAAATTGTCATCTGACCTTTGTTGCCATTGGGATATCATCTATTAATCCAAGAGTTGCAGCTGTGGAACTAAGTCCTGCCTCCTTCATAAACCTCTCGAGGTTCTCGTGATCTTGGTCTCTCTTCTTCTTCTTTGCCACCGCCGCCTGACCACGTTTATTCTTCTGTGTAGCCTTTATTATTGTCCGTTCATAGTTGGACGGCACAGGCAGCGGCTTTGCACGGCATGTCGCGATGTGTTCCGCCGCTTTTGGATCAATTGGTACCTTTAGCTCTACCTTCTTTTTTGCGAAGTGTGCAGCCAATTCTGCTTTAGTGACCGCGTCACTCTCCTCCTTATTCATATCATATGCCCTCTTTGGAGGTTCCTTTATCTTTGTCGATCGGCTGGACTCCGCCTTCTTGGGAGCAGGTGGAGGAGCCTTAATTTTGCTATCGAGCTTCTTCCTCGGAGGAGATGGTGGAGGTGTGGTTTTCCTGGGGGGTTCTTTTTTGTTTGAGATGCTGGTGGTGGAGTAGGGCTTTTGCGTGGAGCGGGTGGTGGAGGAGGCGTGCTCTGTTTTACCAACGAGGCATTGCGTGGAGGTGACGTTGGAGGAGGCGTGGGTTGCCGTGGTGGAGATGACGCGTCCACACCATCTGGAAATATGATGTACCGTTTGCGCCAAAGGATGATATTGTGGAGGGCCTGTCCAAGCTTGGTCACGTCGTCGCCTCCATGAATATCGAGGCGAAGTTCTTCAAATCCGCTCAGCACCTCCTCCACCACGACTTTTGAGTAACCCGGGGGTATCTCGTTGCAGTGGAACATCTGGCCCGGCTCCACCGGATATGCCATGCCGTAAGCCACCTTGGTGGAGAGGTTACGCGCATCAATGTGTAGCTCACACTGGCGACGAACCCTTATGTCATCCACGGGATAACGGGCTTGCAAGTTGTCCGCTTCAGGGGCCCCGGTGGACGCGCAGCTACTCCGCCACACGGAGGGGCTGATCACGGCGTCTGGCTGATTGCTCGGACCTAGTCCTTGAAGCTTGCTGATTGCTCGGGCAATTTGTACTTGTTGCACAACTATGTCGCCGATGCTAGCCTGGGTTGCTCTGAGCTCTTGTTCCAATTGGTACACTTTATATGATTCTCTTGCTTTGCTTCTATGCCGGCTCCTGTACGTATGTGCATCCTTGGCGAAACCATACTTCCACGGTGTTAGCTTGCCCATACCTCGTGTCCGTCCTGGGTGCTCAGGATTTTCAAGGGCATGTGTCAGCTCGTCATTCTCCCTGTCTGCCACCAACGTACACACTGAGGCTGCTCGGCGCCTTGTACAATCCTTTAGCTTGACCTCTTGTACTCCTGGTGCCATCACCAAACTGTCGTCATCTGAAAGGCTCCCCCCATAACCCATGAACCAATTGCGCAGGCGTTGTTCCCACAAAGCGGTAGCCAGTGTGACGTCCTTTGCCATTAATTCTTCTTCCCGCTTCTCCCATTTTGGTACAGCCTTGAGGTAACCACCGGTGCCAAGATGGTGGTGGTATTTCTTCATCTGTGAATTGGTCTTGTTCTTCTGACTCGCGGCCTGGCCTTCAGCTGACAGCTTGAACTCTTCGAATGCTTCCCAGTGATCCGTCAACTTAGGAAATTGGTTGAAGTCGGGTCTTTCTCCCTTCTGCACATACTTGCGGCTGAGAGACGTCTTCCACGCCTTAAACATTGTTGCCATCTTCTTCAAAGTGAATTTCTTGGCCTTGTCTTCGGACCCTTGAGGAAATGTGAAATTTTCCTTAATATCTTGCGAGCGAGTCCTTGGTAGCTTGAGGAACTTGGCCCATTTTCGATGCTAATTGGGGCGTGATCCTCACGTGGTAACCGCAAGCGTTGTTATGCGGCCCAATCTGCTAAAAGAGGGCAACCGCATCCTTCGTTGTTAACATCGGTAAACACGTGCTTTGTGGATGGCTTCTTGTTAGGTCCCCGATGCTTGGATTGGTTGCTCGATGTACGGGGCTTGAAATACATAAACATATGTACAAACGTGTCAGAGTGTATTATATTAATGAATTGCGATTAATTAACATGTCTACGGGGATTATATTCTTCTGGCTATACCTCATCCTGGTTGAAACCAGTGTTACTGGACTCAGCGGCTCCAGCGTCAATGGCTTCATGAGCAGCAGCCTCAACGGCCTCACCGGAACCAACATTAGCCTCAGCGGCAGCAGCGATGGAGTCCAGCAAGAACTGTTCTCCCTCATCGAAAGTAGGGTCACCACGTCCTGGTTGCGCCATCTATCCTAATTCTGAAAAAATGTTGACATAAATATCATATTACTTTGAAACAACCATATTACAGATTACAACACAAGCATATTATTACATAAATTTCTACACTAAGCATTAAGTACTATGGCGTGTTGGAACTAGCCTAAGGATCAAACATGAACTCGTGGACACAAGGAAGGCGTGTTGGAAAAGAAGAAAAACTATCATGACTTACGTGAAAGACAGAGCACAGAGGACCAATACATATATGGTGATCTAAGAGGCTTTCAAAATTTTAGGTATCCTTTCTTACAACTCCTCAGATCAGGGGCAATGTCAAGGCTCAAAAGTCAGAACTGGTCAGTCATCTAGTTCAAGGTGCGTGTGCAGTTGTGCTAACACACACATTTTACATACCAAGAATACAAAATCAATGTTTCAGTGAAATATCATAGTAGCACGCACATGCACACAGATACATCCTTGTGGGCATTATGCAGGCACAGAAATGAGAACATCCTTGTGGGCATTTCACCGAACATCTTGTGGGCAGCCGAATTAGAGAGGAGGGACGCGCGTGCGGTGTACCTCGGACCTCCACAGGTGGAAAGGCGGTGTGGCGGCGGTTTGGTGGCGAAGGAGGCGTCGGCGAGGTGGCGGAGAAGGAGCCGGCGGGTGGAGTGGCGGCGGCGAGGGCACCGATCTGGGTCGATCGCGCGGGGTGGAGTGGCGCTGGGATGGTTGGGTGGCAGAGGAGGGCGACGGCGTCGACGAGGACGGTGGCGCAGGGTCTCGAAGGAGGCGACGACGGCGGCGGTCAGAGAGACACAGGAGGCAACGGCGCACGCGGGGACTTAGAAAATTTGGGGTGTGAGAAAAGGGCGGGGCGTGTAAACTTTATACAGGGAGCACTTCTACAAGCGGTTTTTAGAACCAACCGCTTGTAAAATATCTCTACAAGCGGTTTTAAACCAACCGCTTGTAGAGGAAGGATTTCTACAAGCGGTTCTTAGAACCAACCGCTTGTAAAATATCTCTACAAGCGGTTTTAGAACCAACCGCTTGTAGAGGGAGGACTTCTACAAGCGGTTCATATTACTAACCGCTTGTAGAGGGAGGACTTCTACAAGCGGTTGATATTACTAACCGCTTCTGAATGTTGTGTTCTAGAAGCAGTTCTTTTCTCAAACCGCTTCTGAATGTTGCGTTCTAGAAGCGGTTCTTTTCTCAAACCGCTTCAGTTTAATTTCAGAATTTTTAAAAAATGCTTTTAGCACTTTACTTTCATTCCAGAATTTTTAAAAAAGCTCTTAAAACTTTAGTTTCATTCCATAATTTTAAAAAAAATGCTTTTAGCAATTTAGTTTCATTCCATAATTTTTAAAAAATGCTTTTAGCAAGTTTGTTTCATTCCATAATTTTTAAAAAATGCTTTTAGCAATTTAGTTTCATTCCATAATTTTTTAAAAAAGCTTTCAGCACTTTAGTTTCATTCCAGAATTTTGGCACTTTACATTCATTCCAAATAAACACTTCATACAGTAGAAGACCCGTATTACATATACATAGTTCATACAGTAGGGGTACATCTTAAGTAGTAACGTACTTTGTCTTTACAAGTGTTCCTTCATTATGATGGCGACGTATGAAAGAAGTATCCACGTCTGTGTCATTGAGGAGGCTTATGTCGACATCCACAGCGAAAGGAGGGATCTCGTCGAACTGACTATACTCTTCCTCGTCTGTGACGTCCTCAACTCCAACAATCCTTCGTTTGCCTTGGAGAACCACGTGTTGTTTTGGCTTAGTACTGCAATCTTTCTGCTTCTTAGGTTTGCTTGACATGTCCATTACGTAGAAGACCTGTCTCACATCGTTCGCGAGGACGAACGGTTCACGCCTATAGCCGACTTGCGTGAGGTCCACGATTGTCATACCGTATTTGTCGACCTTCACGCCGCTTGAAGTCAGTTTGACCCATTGGCACTTAAATAGAGGAACCTTCAAAGGTCCATAGTCAAGCTCCCATATCTCTTCTATGAAACCATAATATGTATCCACCTTGCCTTTGTTGTCTTCGGCGTCTATACGGACACCGCTATTTTGGTTGGTGCTCTTGTTATCACAGGATCCGTGTAGAATGTGTAACCATTTATCTCGTACCCCTTGAATGTCACGATTTCACTAGATGGTCCCCGAGCCAAGCATTGCAACTGTTCGTTGTCGACCCTTTCAAAAGGATGTACTTTTGTAACCAAGCTACCAAAGAATCCATGTGCTTGAGTGTTATCCAATCCTCGGACCTCCCGGAAATCGCGGCGTAGAATACTCTTGTGCTCAAGGACATACGGGGCCACTACAGTTGATTGTTTCAAAACCGTGAAATGTGCTTGTTTAAATGTAAGAAGATCATTGCATGCAATTGCTTTCCTTCCTAGTGTCCCTTTTCCCCGTAGCCTCCCCTCATGGCGTGATATAGGGACGCCGATCGGGTTTAGATCATTAATGTAATCCACACAAAACTCAATCACCTCCTCTGTCCCATAACCCTCGGCAATGCATCCTTCCGGACGAGAACGGTTACAAACATACTTCTTTAGCACACTCATGTACCTCTCGAAAGGGAACATGTTGTGTAGATACACGGGTCCAAGAATACCTATCTCTTTGACAAGGTGAACAGTGAGATGAACCATAATATCAAAGAATGAAAGAGAAAAGATCATCTCAAGACTAACCACACTTTGTACCACGTCATCCTGCAGCTTACTTAGTTTATCTGGGTCGATGACCTTTTGTGAAACTGCGTTGAAAAAAGAACACAGCTTTGTGATTGTCCCCCGTACCCACTCGGGCAGTATGCCTCTCACAGCCACTGGGAGCAACTGTGTCATTAACACAAGACAATCATGGGATTTCATGTGTACGATTTTATTCTCTTTCGTGTTTATGAGTCTCTTTACATTCGAGGAGTATCCGGAAGGGACCTTCACACTGTTCAGGAACTCTATCACACTTTTTTTCTCTTCTTTGCTTAGAGTGTACCTCGAAGGATGTAGGTAATGTTGTCCTTTCCCTCTCTTTTTGGGATGTAGGTCGTTCCTCAGTTCCAAGAGTTTAAGGTCCTTCCGAGCTTGCAGTGTATCTTTCGATTTTCTCAGACATATCTATGTAGCCTAGCAGTTCAAGCGGACATTCTTCGTGATGTGCATGAAGTCAAGTGAGTGGCGAACCTCCATGACTTCCCAATAAGGCAAGTCCCAAAATATTGACTTCTTCTTCCACATGGGTGCATGACCATCCTCATTCTCGCACATGTTTGCTTCGGGACCCTTTCCAAATACTACTTTCAAATCCTTTACCATAGCAAACACACGTGGCCCACTATGATGCCGAGGCCTTGCACGAAGGTCAGTTGCCGTTAAATTTCCGCCTTCCTTCCGCAACGGGTGACTCGTAAGAAGAAACCTACGGTGACCCATGTACACAACCTTCCGAGAGTTTTTGGTACATGCCGTCCGTTTCATCTAAGCCTTTGGATCGAGCTCTATATCCTTTGATAGTTAGGCGGACAGTTACCGAGAGCGAGCGGTCGTTGATTGTTACAAATAACAATGCACGAGGGTGAAATACTCCCTTTGTACTCATCCCATACCCTTGCACCATCGTCCCACAAAGTCACAAGATCTTCAACCAATGGTTTCAGGTAGACATCGATGTCATTTCCAGGTTGCTTGGGGCCTTGGATCAACAACGGCATCATGATGTACTTTCGCTTCATGCACAACCATGGAGGAATGTTGTAGATACATAGTGTAACAGGCCAGGTGCTATGGCTGCTGCTCAATTCATCGAAAGGATTCATCCCATCGGTACTCAACCCAAACCTTATGTTTCTCACCTCATCTACGAAGTCCGGGTAAGTCCGGTCGACTTTCCTCCACTTTGAGCCATCTGCAGTGTGGGACCCCAGATTTGCTATCTAGAATCCCCTGTGTATTTCTGTACTAGTCTCAGATCAACGCTAGTACACACAGTTCACAGTGATGAATCATAACCGAAAAGCACAAATTAAAATGATAAATACTGAGTACAGGCCGAAAAGCCATTATTACAAAACTAGGTCACATGACCTTAAGTTTATAGCAGCGGAAATAAGAAGCAAAATGGTAAAGCCAATAAATACCACAGTGATCATTGAAAGAAACGCGTCGCCTAGCTCTGGATTGTCTTCATCATTACTCCACATCGTAGAACTCACCGTCATTCGTAGCATCTTGGAAAGCTTCTGACGAAAGAATTTATTGTAGCATGTGAGTACAAACGTACTCAGCAAGTCTAGGAAATATGCAGGATGCATGGCCTTCCAAAGATGGCTTAATATGGTTCTTTTGCACAAAGCCAGATTTAACAAACATTATTAATAATAATTTTCACAAAGCAGTTTTAACAATTATTTGTACAATTGAAATTATTTATAACTCTAGTGAAGGTTCCAACCACCAACACTAGTATATAGGCTCTATCCGCCCAATTAAAAGATCTTGTTTAACCATCACATGACTCCATCCGTCATGATTCAAAACAGGTTCCAACCACCTGACTGGCTCCAGCCGCCAGGAATACATCCGGAAGTTCTAACCACTACCAGATCGCAAAACATCAGTTTTTAAAACCAAAAACAAAGTCTACCAATACGAAAGCATTCTTTGCTTGCCCTTGACCGTAGGCACGGCTATTCGTATAGTTTTACACTCTGCAGAGGTGTACAGCTTTACCCACAAGACATGATCGTCTCTTGTTGCCATGCGCAATAAGCACACTTCCTTTGGTGTGTTGGCAGAGAGACCATGACAAGGCTTTTACAATGCAATAATCTAACCCGACTCCACCCGCTGAGGTTTCACCGCTGTTAGGGCTCCATCCACCCAGTACAGAAGCCCCCTCTTGCGCCGTGTGGGAAAAACAAACTTGCCTCCATCTGGCACCCACATTCCACCATCTGGCGAGTCTAAGTTAAATTATTACAAATTATTCAGCCAGGTCATACCCATTTAGACATGTGGTTGTACGGTTGTGCTTAGAATGGACAATCACAAGGTCGGTCCTTAATTGACTTGGGCGGCACAAACACAACAAAAACCAGTGCTCCATCTGCACTCGCCAGACAAACCGATCCGCCCAAATCTAAATTATTTTTATTTTAAAAATACAGTGGCATACATATTGCCACAACTTTTCAAATTCATAATTTTTCACAGTTTCAAAGTAACCCATCCATAGGTATTTGATCGACTTTTCATTTAAGCACATCTAGCGCACTAAACAAAATATATCATAATATATTATTATTTATTATGACATATCATAGCAACCTAGGGTTACAACAATCAAGGATTTCAATATCAAGGTGGTAATAACAATTGGGATTAACTACCAACCAAAATTTTAACATCATCTTTTAAATAATAGCGATGCAAGTTATAAAACATTGTAAAGAATTTATAAAACATGGGATCAACATGCGTCAAGGAGACTTAACTTCATTGATGAGGAGGGAAGGGTCGCTCGGTAGACCGGCACTTACTTCGGCGACGGCAACAGCTTCTTCGACTACGCGCAAAACGGAGCGACCAATAAATAAAACAAAATAAATAAAATCTAAAAATTATAAAATTAATACTGACAGAAAGATCTTGAATTTATATGAATTTAGGAAGAAGAATGAGGTCAATCGGACTTAAGATGACATAGATCGGATATTTTGAATTCAAAATTTGACCTTTCGCCGGGCTTAGAGAAGAAATGGTTGCCGACAGAGCTCCTATGAGATTTTAAAAATATGATTTTACCAAATGTACAGGACACTCAGAGGAAGCTCCAATAAAAATTTGAGGACAAATTGAGGTCGAGAACAACCGGGAGAGCTCACTGAAAGTTCGCCGGAGTTCGGAAAGAATGGCTTGCACAGGGAGATCTGGTAGATGGATTGGAACAACTCAAAGCTGAGGATGTGAGGAATGAGAAGGGGAACTATTGGTTTAATTTGTAGGACAATCGGACCAGCGGATCGTCAGAAAACGCTCGCCAAAGTTTTGTCACAATAGTAACCGAGATCGCCGGAATTTGAAGATGTGAAACAGCTGAATAAGTGCGGGTCGGGTTGCTTCGGGTACTGTAGTGATGGGTCCACTGTAGCTTGCGGGCGGGTAGCGAAACGGATCGGATTAACAGTAACCGAAATTATTAATTCCGAAAATAATTAATTTTCCACTGAAAATTCATATTAAATCCGAAAATTAGCAAATAAATTTTATTAAATATGGGGATTTGAAGAGATACCGGTTTCATCAATAAAAGCATAAATAAATATTTTTAAATAATATAAAATTACTATTTATAACACAATAATTAATTTTTAAATGTTGAATATTAAATAAGCTTGGGAAAAATAGTAAAAACGTTCTGAAAATTCTGGGGGAAATCTCAAAACTACTTTAGAATATTTTTATCCTAATAAAATTGGTTTTGGAATTTTTAGAGAATTTTAGAATTGGATTTGAATTTTGGATATCTGGATAAAAATGGAATTTCCGGACGCGAATGGAATAAATTCCATTTTTGGATGGAAAGGAATGCCAGGTTAACTAAAATTCCAAAGAAAACCCAAATCCTTGAATTAATTAATTTAAATTATTTTTAACAAAAAATCGAAAATGGGATGTTACATGTAGGGTGTCTAAGCATCCCGTCGTCCTTACGCTCTTCCTTATGCCAACGCATCATCTGGGCATGCGTTTTGTTAGCAAACATACGTTTCAATCGGGAGATCACAGGGAAATACCACAACACTTTAGCTGGAGGTCTCTTCATCTTACGCTCCCTATCTATTTCACCTAGATCGTCACGCTTCACCTTATACCGTGATTCTCTGCACACTGGACAAACATCCAAATCGGCATACTCATTACGATACAGGATACAATCATTAGGACATGCCTTCTGTACTTCCAATCCCAAAGGACAGACGACTTGCTTGGCTTCATATGTAGATTCGGGCAGAGTGTTATCTTCTGGAAGCAACTTCTTTACGAGTGATAACAACTCATCGAATCCCTTATCTGACACACCATTTCTAGCCTTCCATTGCATGAGTTCCAGTGTGGTACGCAGCTTTTTTGGTCCTGCCCACAGTTTGGGTACAAAGGAGTTCTGTGGTCCTCTAACATGCGCTGGAACTTCTCGAACTGTCTTTCATCTGCGTAGTCTCCCTCTCCGTCACGCAGCATCTGGTTTAGCTCATCATCACCAAAGTCACCAAGTGTTTCTTCCACGGAACAGTATTGCGTGCCATCTGGGATACTGTTGAATCCATCTTCCTCTTCCTCGCCTTCTTCATCGTCTTCCTGGCTAACCACCTCAACTTCGCCATGGTTGGTCCAACAGGTATAGTTTGGCATAAAACCTCTCATGATCAAGTGGTTCATAACTTGCCATCGCTGGGAGTGTTCCTTCTCGTTCTTGCAATCTACACACGGACAACATATGAAGCTGCCTGGAGGCAAGATTGCAACGGCTGCATTGAGAAAAGCCTGCACACCATCAATGAACTCTGTCGAGCGACGGTCCGCATTGTACATCCATTGCTGATTCATCTACACCAAGTTATAATTTCATTAAAAATTATAACAAATTTCGTTACCAAAATTATAACCTAACTTAAATTTCGTTACATTTAAACTCAACAAAAAAAAAGCTCCACCTACACCGTCATCCAATTAAAGACCTACCTTTCTAATTATTTTGTATCCCTTCCTACCTTTGTAATTATTTTTTATCCTTCTACATGTTTTTCTATTTTATTTCATACACCAATAATTACTTCCTTGCAATATTGTACCTAGATCTCCCCCAACTTATTGTGATATTTAAGATTCTAAAGCTAACAACTATCTAGATCTAAAGCTTCCAATCACCTTTACCTTGTAATGTCATATTTTGAACTAGATCTCCACCCTACATCTTCATACAACAACAAAAACAAGCATAGGAAACAAATTTTTGATCATGCTTAAAAAGTTCAAGATTTCTTCACATCCATTGAAAAAACTAGCAATATCTAGGAGAAAAGGATGTTCACATGATGTTACTAACCTCGTAACACTTAATTTGGAGCTAATCACCTCCAATTAAAAATTTGGACAGCACCTCCCCAAGAACAGCGCTGGGCCGACCTTCTCTGTTCGATCGTACATCTGCTGGCTCATGGAGGAAGAAGGGTTTAAATGCGCTGTGCGGGAGGGCTTCCAGAAGCGGTTTGAGACACGAACCGCTTCTGAATGTTGCGTTCTAGAAGCGGTTCTTTTCTCAAACCGCTTCTGATTTTCAGAAGCGGTTTGAGAAAAGAACCGCTTCTAGAACGCAACATTCAGAAGCGGTTCATGTCTCAAACCACTTCTGAAATCCCTCTCCGGACCGTTGCCAACGAACCGCTTCTGGTGCGAACATCACAACGGGTTCACATCAAGCCGTTTCTAATAGGCCGGTTGTGATGCCTAGTTCTGTAGTAGTGTTCGTGAGTTAAAAGTAGTCGGTTGATTCTTAATTATAATTTATTAGACTAATTTGCGTGAACGAAATTATCAGTTCTATGTATTATCTTCGAATATAATGTGGGATTTGACATCAATATTTAGTGCCTTCTAACCTAGGTGATCATGTAGGTGTGATGCTTGCACGTAAGAACCGCACAGTATATATCATGCATGCTACTATATGTCTTTTCATAGACGAGTCAAGACCGCTAATTTAGATGTAAAAGAAGCTTTGTTTTGAGTAGTCAGAGACTGATCAGAGTCAAGGTTTGAAAAAAAAATTCGGTTTACATCTCGGAAGTGGGCGAAATTCAAAATTTTGGTGAAATCTCGGAATTTCGAATGAAATCCAATCAAAATTCAAAAGGCAAATTTGAAATCCATAATTTTTAACCCAAAAATTGGCCGAAATTTCCGAAATCTTAGCGAAATTCAATTTAGTGAAAAATGCTCAAAACGATGTTAAATTGTTTTTGAAACATTTTGGGGATGATCCTGACACATCACTAATGTTCCCATAAAAATTTCAAATGATGATCAAGGATGAGAAATTTTTAAAAATTTTGATAGTGGTACTGCCCTGATAAAAGGCTAACCGACAAATTTGAACTGAATGAAAAATAGAACAAGACACGTTATAAAATTTTGAAATTTCTTTTGGATGGTCCTCATGCATCAATAATGTTACAACAAAATTTTTAGATGATGATCACGTCTCAGGAATTTCAAAATTTTTTGACAATTTTACTGTCCTGATAAAAACCTTACCGGCAAAATTCAATCGAATAAAAAATAGTTCAAACCAAGTTAGAAAATTTTCAAAAATGTTTTGGATGGTCCTAATGCATCATCAATATTTTCAGATGATGATCAACCATGAGTAATTTTCAAAAATTCTGACAGTGCTACTGTCCTGAGAAAAGCTTGATGATCAATACATAGATTTCCTTGTGGAAAAAAAAGGTTTAGAATTTTTTAAAATTTTACAGAAGAGTGCCAAGGCAATTCTTAAGCTCTCATAAAATTTTTGGATCATTATTACATTCCAATGAATTTATAAAATTCTTACAATGGTACTGTACCATTGATGTTCCTTCTGTTTTTTTTATTTTTGAAGGATAATAAATGAAGTTCAATACTTCCGTAGACTTTATTGAACAAAAAAATTAAAAATTTTGAAAATTTTATAGAAGGGTTCCCAGGCAAGGCTTAAGCTTTCATAAAAATTTTGGATTATGATCGCACTCGAGAAAATTTATAAAATTCTGACAAGTTTACTGTCTCAGTTTTGTTCATTCTATTTTTTATTTTTTAAAGATGACAAATGAAATCTAATTCTTTTAAAAAAATTTATGTATGATCATAGACATTAAAGATGATACTATAAATTTTTTAGGTCATAATCAAGCTTCTACAATTTTATAAAAATTTGATAGTGTTTTAGCCAAAATTATAAAACATCTCAAAAATTCGGTTTTTCAACAAATTTTCATGAAAGATGACATTCTTAAGGGTTATCGAGCCAAGTCCGGTTAAATACGGTAAAAAAAAAGTCAAAATCCCTTGCCAAAATTTCTAAAAATATTGTAGCAATTTATTTTTTTTCAAGTTTGTTTATCCAGTCGAGATTTTGAATCTCCTCTCCGGTCGAAATCCGAGATCTCGCTAAGATTTCGCGAAATTTTGCCAAAATTTTTAACCACGCTGAGAGTGCATGCTTGCAGTTGGCGAGCAGGTTGCATGTCAATCAGCTAGCGGATTGCTTATTCATGCAGAAGCCAACGCTGGGCGCTTAATTTATACAAGTAGCCTTCTAGATACTAAAACGTAGATCGACTAATTTGCATCAAACGTGTAGCCCCGCTACGTATCATTTTGTCCAAAGTGTAATCGCTTTTGTCTAAAGGAGATTAAGATGTACTCGATAGGAAGATTAATTTGTCGCATGAACATGAATCAATTATTCATCATCCGGATATCTTTGGTAATTAAGCTTTTCACAATCCAGAACAAGATCATTAATGAAAGTATGTACGTAGAGTGTAAGTAGTGTGAATCACCCTTAATTTGGTGTTGTATTATTTACACCCGATTTAGTTTTATCGATCCATTTCACCTTGGGAGTTGCATAGGGATTTTGAGAGAAAAATTGTTATATCTGTTGGAGTTAAAATGTAAATTCGCACGTATATATGTAGCTTGGCAGTTGGCAGATACTCTACGTGCACCTCTGAACTTAATCTTTTGGAGCATGAAACATTATTAATCTGTCTCCAAAGCTACATAGAAGAAAGTCATTACAGCTTTTACCTCCTCAAGAAAGTAATGTAAGGCCCCTATTTTTGATATTAAATAATAACAATGGGTTCTCTGTGCATACTATACTAGTCCTATGATCAGTGACTAGTACACACAGATTACAAATTGAAATCACATATATACACCATAATATTACATATGCTAAGCATCTTGAGATTACATAATATTATTATTATAAGCCAAAAACTTGAAACTAGCAGCGGAAACATTATTTCTCTTGTAGTATGCCCATACACCCTCAGGCAACAGACAAGGTAAAGCCCCTAGAAAAGATCGTCATCATAACCCCTGTATCCTGTATGGTCGTAAATATCATCGGGGTACTCGGTATCGTCACCTAAAAACAACATTGATAGCAAGATTAAGTACATTGTGTACTCAGCAAGACTTATAGTGTATCACAAATACAAGTATAAATAAATGCAGGTTATAGCAATGGAGAGGTTTCTACAGTTAATTTGCATTGACAAATTAAAGCATAATCATATGCTAGATTGCAACCGAAATTTGTAAAAGAGCAATTATTGTAATAACAAAGTATTATTAAGGTCATATTGCAATCTACCCGACTGAATCCATCCGTTTTCATGTCATCCCCTGACATGGGTTATATTTCAAAACAACATTTCCCACCAAATTATTTTTAGAAATATTAAAACTCTAACCATGTGATGACATTACCAAGTGCCTTTGACCGTAGACGCGGCTAATTAATTAGATTTACACTCTGTAGAGGTGTATAGCTTTACCCACAAGAAATGATCTACCATTTTTGCCAAGTCAGTTGACACTCTTCCTTTAGGGTGTCGACATGGCGATCATGACATAACTGTTACATTGTCTAGACCTAACTTTGCACCAGCCCGATGCCGTTGAATCCTTGTTATGGAGAAGAAACATGACAATGATTTCCTATCATTTAAAGTAGTAACACGAGCAGTAATTCCCTGCGATATGAGCAGTAAATCCCTGCAGTGAGGGTTTCTTCCTATACCAAGGCGTACACCGTTATACCGACATGCATTTACCCACACCGAAGTGTGGAAGCCCCTCACAAGCAAACCTAGAAAGGATTGCTCATAATATCTCCCGCCTACCAATATGCAAAGCTAGATCTAAGCAACTAAATAGATTAAGGCTGCCCATAACAGCACCTGTGGTTGCACAGTTTTCTTACCTTGAAAACAACCCATAGCTCAGTCCTTAATCCGATACGGGCAATACTTCTCCCTACACTACATACAAGTCTAACACTTGCACAACCGGCTATTGCCAATAATTGTCCGTATCTAAATCATAGTTTTATTTTGAGTTTTTAGTCAAAATATCCACAACCGACATCATAACATATCCAACATTTTCAAATTCCCAAGAAGCAGTATTTGATTTGATCATCTACCTAATTAAGCATGGCTAAGCATGATTATTAGTCGTTTATACCCAAATTGATATTATGTAATGTCTACCCTTTTTCTATGGTTATGTAATGACCCCTATTTTCACATAAATGCAAAAATGGAAATCTCATGTGCATACAGTACTAGTCCCATGATCAGTGGCAAGCACGCACATTTACAACAATTGATATCACATCCATACTCTTTATTACAAATGATGATGGTAATTTATACAACAAGGTCTTACAATACAAAGGAATGCAGCGGAGAGATTCAAGAGTCTTGTAGTGTGCCCATCCAACTCTCAGGCAACTGACAAGGCATAATCCCTAGAAAAGCTCATCGTTAATATCCCGAATCCTGCGACAAATATGTTTCATCGGGCTAATTTGATTCTTCACCTAAAAACAATAATTAATCAAGGGTGAGTACTTTCGTACTCCGCAATACTTTTGCAAAACCTATAATATATGTAGGCCATTTCAAAGGAAAGGCTACCACAGTTAATTTGCATAAAGCCAGTTTGAAATGTAAACACGGAATAGTAGATTGCAAACGGAATTTTAAGTAAAAGCAATTTCATATGTAGAATAACAGTATGTAAATACAAATAAGTGAAATCACGAACCTGGGTATCATGATCATATCCACAAACCATTCTCACTAACACACAGTAGAAATTATCGATACACGGTAGAAACCAGATTTTATGAAAATAGAAACAGCTAACTATGTGATAACTTTGCCAAGTGCCCATAACCGCGGGCGCACAGCTAACTATGTGATGACTTTACCAAGTGCCCATAACTGCGGGCGCGGCTAATCAATTAGTTTTACACTCTGTAGAGGCGTACAGCTTTACCCACAAGACATGAGTGACTCTTTGTGCAATCGATATTAGCACACTTCCTTTGCTGTGCCGCAGAGAGTCATGACATAACCGTTACATTACTTAACTCTAACTTTGCACCAGCCAGGTGACGAACCCATACTATGGTAGTAGAAGATGTGTGACTAGTACGACAAGTGGTGACACACACCAAATTGTCCCACTTCTTCCTACGACGGCAGAAGATAGGTGACTAGGACGACAAATGATGACAAAAACCAAATTGTCCCATTTCTCCCCATAGCATGGCGTACACACCGCTTCAGCCTACTAATGTGTAAAGTTAGTTTTAAGTAACTTAATAGGTTAAGACTGTCCCACACCAGTACTTGTGGTTGTACGCATTTCTTTGCTTGAAAACAACCCAAAGTTCGGTCCTTAATCTGACACGGACAATAGTCTCCCCCTATACTACGTACAAGTCCCTTGTACATCTGGCTATTGCCAATAATTGTCTGCATCTAAATCATAGTTTTATTTTCATTTTCATCCAAAATACCAATCATGAAGAAAATATCATACCCATCAAATGTCATATCCAACATTTTTAACCATATCAAAATTTTGTGTTTCTTTAAGCATGGCTAAGCATGACACTAAGTGTGAGTAACCCAAATTGACATCAAATATTGTCTATGTTATTCTAGTGTTATCAAGGTTCACAAATCCATACTTATCAAGGAAGTTCTATGAAACTACATGTACAACTACCAATACCCATAAATTAGCAGACTTTAATAAAAGTAAAGCATGCAGTAAAACATTGGATGAAAACATTTATAAAACTGGGATCAATATGATCAAAGGGGGTGCTTTCCTTGTTGATTATCCTCATAGTCAAATTCTTGATTGTCGTCGACTACTCCGGGTTCGTCGGGTTCTACATGTCGTATAATAATAGCATAACAAATAATAAATTTTAATAGGGCCAAAAGAAATCAGATTGAAAAATTCAAATAAAACAATTTCATAAATCAGGAATAGTTGCATGGATCATTTATTCTTATTCTACAATTTAAAGGATTAAGTTTATTTGGATTAATATTGAATTACTTTAATACATATTTATTAACTCAAATTTTTCTTATGACAACCCTAAGTATTTTTACATATTCAGGTTCCTAACAGGACAAGGAGTCTAACAAAATTTATTTTGCTCAATTTGGAGGGCATTTGCAAAAATTCTATTAATAGCATATTTTAACCTTTCTCTTTAAATTTGAATTTAAATTTTAAACATAGTTCATTTTCAAAATATTTTTGCATATTCTAAACATGCATGATTTATTATGAATTTATAAATTTATTTCACCTCATTTGGACTTATGGTTCAAAAGTTATAAGCATTTGAATATCCTAAGGTTTTGAAACAACTTAAAATCGAAAATTGCCGAAAATGGAAAGTACGCCTTCGGATTCAAAGACCGCTTTCCGATTTTGGCTGGCGTCGGGCCGAGGCACTGACGGGTAGGGCCCAAGAGGTAGCGAGAGGCCGCGTTCGCTGAGCAGCTGACACGCGGGCCTGCGAGTTACGACGCACGAGTGGCAAACAAGCGGGGTCCGTGAAGAGGAACGCGGTATGCTACACTAGCACAAAAAAAACTACCGCATAACCAGAAAGCTACTCGCAAGAAGGGATCACAGATTACATTACCACTAGACGCGCAGTTGCGGATTCCTTCGCGCGTCGATGTAGTGGATCGTCCTCACCGCAGTCGTTGCTTCGATGGAGTGGATCGTCCTCGCCTCGCCGTGGATCGCCCTCCCACGCCGCAGATCAGCAGCGTCACCGCAGCGATCCACACGTCCGAGGATGGAACGCGCGTGCGCCGGTGTGCAAGCACCGGTCGCTCGGCGAGGCGCGAGAGGAGGAGGCTAGGGTTTTGGGTGAATCACTTCTAAACCATGGAAAAGCACACCCTGCGCCCACCCTCCTCCCCTCCTTATATAGCCACGAGATGAAACCCTAAACCAGGGCCCATCAGCATGCTAAGCCCACGAGGTCCATTAATTACGGATCCAATCCAAATTAATGCGTCCCAGCCCATTAAGTGTGTGACCCGGCAGGTTCACGTACGTTTGGACATGGATTCGGAAAACTCCGTTTCAATCCAATAGTTGGTAGCGGCTCCTTGCAAAGTATGCCAACTCCCAAACATACTATGATCAAATCGGACAGAACCTATCAAAAGTATACATGTAATAATCCCTTTGCCAAGCATATGAAGATTGAACTCAAGGCGAGAAGCATGTCATCCTTTGATGATTCAATCCATCTCTCGTATCCTTGATATATTAATAAGTTGTGATTGACTCCTCAATCACGGCATGGCCATGCACTTCCTTAATCATATCACATGAGTGGCCTTATCATATATCTCTGTTTCATTGGAGTGGCAAATTCCATCTTGACTGCTCACTTCCCTCTGCACGTTTTATTGTAAACACAAAAGTGTCGGCGTTTTCGAGAGCGCCGGCAAGTAAATTTGTAAGTCTAGGGGGTCGCGCGTTCCACTCCCTGAATGGTTAGACTCGTGAGTCCAAGATGTATACTGGTTCGGGCTGAAGGTCCCTACTCCAGTTCGTGTGGTGGTGTTGTATTACTCTTGGTACAGATGACTGCACAAAGTTTTACAAGCGAGAATGCCAATGGCTTAGCGAGATGGGTTCGATAGCGCTCTCTCCCTCTCTCGTTCTCGCTTTTTTCCCTTCTTGAATCGTTTAGCCCTGCCTCCTTTTATACAGAAGGAAGGGGCAGGTTACATCGAGAGTTAGGAGGAAGAGCGAGGTGACCTATGCTAGGAGCTCCGGTCCTTCGTCCTGTGGACTGGTCGCCACCCGTCTTGCCCATGCTGGGTTGGTAGCCTTGGTGGTCAGGGAGGTTAGGTATTTCCCGGGAAATAGCGTACTTGCCCTCTGTGACCCTTGCGAATGCTGACGTCGAGGTGCGTGACGTTGGTGCCTCGGGAGGAGCGTCTTCGTCCGCACGTGATCGGTTGATGGGGCTGGAAGCTTTGTCTTCTGCAGTCACCAGATCTTCTTGGGAAGGAGCCACCTGCCCTTGTATAGTCGATCTGATTGACCTTATTCGGGGGGTACGTGACGGTAGGCCGATGAGGACCTGACACGCGGCACTCGGCGTTCGTCACCTTGGTTTGGTTGGAGTCGGGAGATCCCGCCCCGCCAAGAGGGGGTCGGGAGCGCTGTCTGGTCGGATTCGCTTCCCCTGGCCGGTCGGGAGCGGAAGCCTTGCGCGGTCTCGCAGGCGATTCGGTCGGCGGCGGGCCGGGCGTGGCCTGTTGGGCTGGAGATATGCTTGAGGCCGCTGGCTCGTCGCTTCGGGCTATTGGGGTATCCTTTTTATTAGTATTCGTCAGTAGCCTCCGAACTCCCAAGCGATTTCGGCAGATTCGGTTGGGGGTTGAACTTGACGAAAGTGGTGGCGGGCTCGGTAGGTCGGTCCACCGATCCGGTTAGCGATTTTCGTCGGTGTGCTTCGCTGATCCGACGGCTGTCCCGAGTTTGGCCGGGGCATTTGAACCACGGGGCTTTACTCGCCTCGTTGCGCATGCCGAGTATAGTTGGCGCGCCGCTACCGCTCGTCTTCTTGATCGCCTCGGGTTTCGTGAAGAATGCTTCGTTTTCGGCACCGCATTTACTCGAGATGCTTAGCCTCCTTCGTCCGGATATATATATCGTGTGTTGTAGCTTGCTTGAAGGGATGAGAGCTTTTCCTTTTGTTCTTTCAAATGGCTTCGAGACACCCTCCGTCTTTAGCGGCGATGGCGTCGCTATGGAAGAGGAAGATCATCCGCCGAGCTTTAATGAGTTCGACCAGGCGATGGCCGAGCTTAGGGAGGAAGAAGCTGCAGCCCGTGACGCTGCTTCTGTTGACGCGCTGCTCAAGGCCGTTCCGAGGCTCGAGGTAAGGGGGCCCTTCTAGAGGCGATGGCGCAAGGGCGCCGACCGAAGTTAGTGCGGCGCGTCGATGTCGTGAACGGCAATGAGGCATCGGCGTGTTACTTCGCGCCGCGGCGGCTGTCCCGTCGACCAAGCAAGGGCCTACCCAAGATGCCGTCGGTGCCACCGATGCCGCACGGGCGTTTGATAGGTTCTAGGCGTGGGTAGAGTCCTGCCGTGGTGTAGCGTGGCCACTCTTGTATCTGTCGGGTACTGTGTAAAGTCGTGTAAAGTTTGAGCCTGTTGGCCTATAATGAAATTTTCTTTTTCTTTATGAAAATGTCTTTACGATGAGTTTGCTTTAATTTTAATCATTGTGGACGGCGCCTTGGTCGGCAGGGCGACCGGATGCCTCTGTGAGGTTCGGGTGTCCGAGTGCCTTGGTCGGCAGGACGACCGGATGCCTCTGTGAGGTTCTGGTGTCCGAGTGCCTGGGTCGGCAGGACGACCGGATGCCTCTGTGAGGTTCGGGTGTCCGAGTGCCTTGGTCGGCAGGACGACCGGATGCCTCTGTGAGGTTCGGGTGTCCGAGTGCCTTGGTCGGCAGGGACGACCGGATGCCTCTGTGAGGTTCTGGTGTCCGAGTGCCTTGGTCGGCAGGACGACCGGATGCCTCTGTGAGGTTCGGGTGTTCGAGTGCCTTGGTCGGGCAGGACGACCGGATGCCTCTGTGAGGTTCTGGTGTCCGAGTGCCTTGGTCGGCAGGACGACCGGATGCCTCGTGAGGTTCTCGTGTCCGAGTGCTCGTTTAACGTCGTAGCTAGACAGTGCCTTGGTCGGCAGGGACGACCGGATGCCTCTGTGATGTTCGGGTGTCCGAGTGCCTTGGTCGGCAGGACGACCGGATGCCTCTGTGAGGTTCTGGTGTCCGAGTGCCTTGGTCGGCAGGACGACCGGATGCCTCTGTGAGGTTCTGGTGTCCGACTGCCTTGGTCGGCAGGACGACCGGATGCCTCTGTGAGGTTCGGGAGTCCGAGTGCCTTAGTCGGCAGGACGACCGGATGCCTCTGTGAGGTTCTAGTGTCCGAGTGCTCGTTTAACGTCGTAGCTAGATGCGGTGCCTTGGTGGCGAGGACGACCGGATGCCTCGTGAGGTTCGGGTGTCCGAGTGCCTTAGTCGGCGGGACGACCGGATGCCTCTCGTGAGGTTCTAGTGTCCGAGTGCTCGCTTAACGTCGTAGCTAGACAAAGTGCCTTGGTCGGCAGGACGACCGGATGCCTCTGTGAGGTTCAGTGTCCGAAAGTGCCTTAGTCGGCAGGACGACCGGATGCCTCTGTGAGGTTCTAGTGTCCGAGTGCTCGTTTAACGTCGTAGCTAGACAGTGCCTTGGTCGGCAGGGACGATCGGATGCCTCTGTGAGGTTCGGGTGTCCGAGTGCCTTAGTCGGCAGGACGACCGGATGCCTCTGTGAGGTTCTAGTGTCCGAGTGCTCGTTTAACGTCGTAGCTAGACAGTGCCTTGGTCGGCAGGGACGACCGGATGCCTCTGTGAGGTTCGGGTGTCCGAGTGCCTTGGTCGGCAGGGACGACCGGATGCCTCTGTGAGGTTCTAGTGTCCGACTGCCTTGGTCGGCAGGACGACCGGATGCCTCTGTGAGCTTCGGGTGTCCGAGTGCCTTAGTCGGCAGGACGAACGGATGCCTCTGTGAGGTTCGGGTGTCCGAGTGCTCGTTTAACGTCGTAGCTAGACAGTGCCTTGGCCGGCAGGGACGACCGGATGCCTCTATGAGGTTCTAGTGTCCGAGTGCTCGTTTATCGTCGTAGCTGGACATGAGTGCTCGTTTACCGTCGTAGCTGGACATGAGTGCTCGTTTACCGTCGTAGCTGGACGTGAGTGCTCGTTTACCTTCGTAGCTGGACGTGGGGCATCCTTCTCGAGTCCTCGTCGGGCGAGGGTAGCTGCGAGAGGAATGGCCGCCGTCTATCCCACATGTATACCCCATCCGCAGGTGTGGGACCTGGAGGGGATGAGCGCGCGTTTACTGCGCTGGTTTGAACGCCGTGCTCGTGGAGCTAATAGCGGGTAGTCCGAGTGGGTCCTGGGAGGTCCCGCCCAAGGGGGACCCTTCCGAGCGGACGGTCCCAGAGTAGGGTGTCCTGGCCCTGCTGTGGGGCGACCCATAAAAAACCTTTCTCTACTCAATCCCGTATGGACTCTAGGTCGTCCGCCGACCCAGAGCACAGCTGGCTGCCGCTCATTGATGAGCTCCCGGGAGAGTGTGAAGTATGGTCTCGGACGCAAGTAGAGGTGATTAGGCCGTCAGCCGACCTAACCGAGGGCCCACCGTGGGGCTCACCTCATACCTGCCCCTTGCTCAAGTTTTGCTAGGGCGGCCTTATACCCATCTGGTGGGGTAGGCCTTTTTGAACCCACAGCTCCTCGCTGGGCCCCTGGCGCAAGCCACAAAGCTTTTGCCGTCTTGGGGCCGCAGCGGCCCAGTGGGCTTCTCGCGCGCACCCCGGAGCAACCATTCCGGCCTAAAGGCGGAGACCGAGAGGTTACGGGACACGTTGTTCGGGGGCGGCGCCTTTATGGCCCTTGACGCCTGACAAGACAGGGATTAAAAGCGGAGTGGTATTGGAAACTGGGAGTTACCAGGCTGGCGCGACAGGCGAGGGTGGTCGCGACGCTTCGCTTGACGGGCGCCGCTTGGCGGCGTTCGCCGTCCTCTATAATCGCGCCTGGGTGCTTTCGAGTGGTCACGCTTTCTTGCCTTCTCTGTCTCTGCCTCTGAAACAAGAAAAGCACCAGAGAGCTAAGGAAAGAAAACCCCAGCCTTTCTTTCTCACCTTCCAATCATCTCCCCTGTGAAGATGTTGTGGCCGGAGTGCTCCGCGCAAGACAGCCGTGCGCTCGGCTTGGTGAAGAAGGGCTTCCTCATGCCGCAGGACCTTTCCGGCTGGAGGGTGCCGACCGGGGCTGCCACCCCCGCGCCGCGGGGCGACGAGATCGTGGTGCCCGCCTCGTTCTTCGAGCGCGGCTTTGGCCTGCCGCTGCACCCGTTCGTCCGGGGGCTGTTGTTTCATTACAAGGTGGAGGTGCACCATCTCAACCCCAATGGGGTCCTCCACATCGCCATCTTCATCACGCTGTGCGAAGCCTTCTTGGGGATCGAGCCGCACTGGGCGTTGTGGAGGCACTTCTTCCAGGCAAGGCTCTGGAAGGACAGGCCGTCGGACGCCGCGGCGCCCCTGGGTGGCCTGGCCCTCCAGCTTCGCCCCGGTCGGAGCACGGAGTACCTGGAGGTAAAGCTGCCCTCGTCCAACAAGGGCTGGCGTTCCGAATGGCTCTACGTTCGAAACGTCGGCGACAGCGCCCCTCGTTTCACCGGCGAGCTTCCCATGGCGGAGGAGCGGTGGAACTGGGGCGCCGAAAAGAGGGAGAAGAACAAGCTGGCCCTGATCGTGGAGCAGATCAGGGCTCAAAGGAGGCGGGGGCTCACCGGGGACGTGGTTGTGCGCGCCTTCATGGGGATGCGCGTGCAACCGCTTGTGCACAGGCCGCACCCCCTATTCCGGTATGTGGGGCCGTCCGACCGGGCGAGGATGGCACAACCCGAGCTGGCCGCGTCTGAGGTGGAGGGCCGGGTGGCGGCCGTTACGGGCGGAAGCGCCATGGTGGCCGCAGATGGCCACCCGGAGCCATTCTCGGCGGCTTTTCCACCAAATCTGGTAAGCCGGTGAAATTCCTTTCTGCTTCTCTTTTCTTTGTCCTTAGCACTTGACCGACATTCCCGCATCCTCTCGGGGCTCATGGGGATGTCTTCCGTGCACCGCCTCCCGGGATATGAAGCGCGGGCGGCCGCCCGGGCGAGGACGGTAGAGGCTGACTCCTCCCGCAAGAAGCGAAGGAGGAAAGGAGGAGGAAGAAAGTAAGGAACGCGCGCGAAGCGCCGGACGCGCGGCGAGGATGTGTCGGAGACCACCGCCGTGGGGACAACCTCCACTGACAGCGGCGGGAGTGCCTCCGGCCACCCCTATGGTGGGTTTTTTCCTGACCTGCCGACTGGCGGCGGCCCGAGCGTGGACTCGGCCGAGGGCGGCATCACGGGCCCCGTGGCCACGGATCCCCAGGCGGGGGGTGATCTTGCGCTTGCGGTCGTCGCAGCGTCTCGACTCGAGGTGGCTTCGGGGAAGCGACCGCCGACGACTTTTGGCGGGGCCGCAAAGAGGGCGCGTGCCACGCACCCGCCGCCTTGTAAGTGTATTCTTTTATTGGAGCATTTTTCTTTTGGCAAAGCCGCCCGAGCGACTCTTGAATCTTTGCAACGCGGCGGCGCTTATACTGGGTGACCGTGGGGCGTATACATCGGCTCGCAAGTAACGGCGCCGGTGATTTCGGTGACCCCGGTTGGGTCGGCGAAGGTCGCGACATCGGCGTCCGAGGGCGCGGTCGCCTTCGAGGGGACGGGGCCCCATCCGGAGGTCGTGCCCGAAGAAGAATCTTCCGCGCCTCGGCGGGACCCCTCCGACGACGTGATCGCTGCTTCGAGGATGAGACAATGGCGCCGCCGGTGATCACGCCACCGTGGGCGAGCCGGCGACGGAGGTGCCCGACCCCTCGTCCCAGGGGGAGGTGCCGACCGATGCTCCTCAGGCGCAGGTCGCCGAGGGGGTTTCGAAGGGTTGACTCGTCACCCTTGCCCATGGTGCTTTGGACGGCGACGCCCCGCCCGAACGGGCGAGCGGCGCGCCACGGTGTAATTCCCGGTCGGGCATCCCGGGTCGCGGAGGAGAGCGAGTGGGCCGCCTTCGGCAAGGCGCTACCGGACGCCGGCCGAGATAGGCGATCCGTGAAGGTCCGCCCTTGCTCAAGTCTTCCACCGTATACCGATATGATGGTCTGGGAGTCCAAAGAAGTCGCCTGTAGGTCACCGGAAAAGTTCGATTCGCTGCACATTTTTGATGGTTCTTCCGCGCGACTAACGGAGTGTCCATATTTTTGCAAAGACTTGCGGCTCGCCTGCGGCGAGTTGAGCTCTGCAGCCCGACAACAATGGGCGGCCGCAATGAGGAGTGTAGCGGCCGCGCTTAGCCCAGAGGCCCTGGGCATTAGGCGGTCGGAGGCGGTGGTGATCCGCCAAGGATTTGAAGAGGCCACAAAGGCCCTTCATGATGAGCGCCAGGAGCCGAGGCTTTGAGGGCGAAAGTGGCGGAACTGGAGTCCTCCGACGGAGGTCACCGAGGCCAAGGATGCTGCCGTTGCCGCGGAGGGGATCGCGCAGACGCAGGTAACACGTCTGCGGACCGAGCGGAACAAGGCTCAGGGGGATGCTGCCCGAGTTCGCTCCGAGCGGCGATCGCCGTATGAGCCGGCCGAGCCAAGACTTCATACGAGGCGCTGAAGTCGGAAGCTGGCAATTTGACCAACTCTGCGGCCGGTAAGTGTCTCAATTCTTCAATTAAGTTTGGGGGGTGCGACCCACAGGGCGAACTTATCCAAACTCTCCGTAATCTGCAGAGGCGCAGAAGAATCTGAGCGTCGCCGTGGAGGCGCAGAGAGCGGCTTCGGATGCCCGTGACGTGGCGATCGTGGCCCGGGACGAGGCTCGGGCGGCGTTGAAGGTTGCGGAGGACGGTCGGGCCGAGATGAGCGCCGAACTGGAGGCCCTCCGCAAGGCTGGTCGAGGTCCGCGATCGCATCCTGGAGCCGGGCAGGCCCGAGTGCCCTTGCCCCGCTACCGCCCGAAAGCGACCAGAGAAGAGGCGGTGGTCACCGCGCCGCGCTTGAGCTTCATCGGCGCTGGTCAACACCATCTCGCATTACGACGGCATCGACTCGCGGTGGTGGGGAGCGGCGAGCTGGGAACCGGATCGACGAGGAGATCGACCGGTTCGAGCTCTGGTTGAGCCGCGACGCCGAGATCGCCCACCGATCCCGCCGCAGCCGCCTCCAGAAGCCGAGGCAGCCAACTCTCCGCCTCGCCACCGGTCGCCCGCCAAGAAGAATAGAAAAAGTTAGCTTTATCTTTCTTAGATTGTAAAGACCGCTATTTAAACAATCTTGAAATTATCAAGTCCCGAATCGCCCTCGCCCTTTTCGTATTTAGGATGAGCGCTTGGCCGACCATAGCCTTAAGGACCGCAGGGTCATTTATGCGAGGTCGGGTCGTTTTGGGAGGAGCGAGGTGGATTGGAGACTTGGCTATGCAATGGTTAGGCGCACTTGTGAGGGATAGGAGTGTTCTAGACCGCCAGGATCTTTCCACTCGGGCACTTCCTTCTTCCGCGAAGTGCTACTTAGCAACCATAGCCGGGCGAGGCCGTAACACTTGGGTTGAGAGGGTTACCGCCGGGATGGACCTCATGACCACGGGTCACGCACCCTCATAAGCACGTGATAGCCGAGTTCGTGCGGGAGGAGTGTTCCTGCCGACCCAAAGGTCACTCCACTCGGTACTCCTTCTTCCGCCAAGTGTTAGCAACCATAGCCGGGCGAGGTCAGAGCACTTGGGTCAAAGGGGTTACCGCCGAAGGACCTTGTGGTCGGTTGTCATCAACCCGCCGCATAGCGCCGACCGAGCACTGAACGGGCGCCGAAGGCAGCCCCGAGTCGTCGCATGGCGACTGTGTGCTCGGAAGGAAGAAAGTAAAGAGCATGCTAGGAAGAGGAAAAGAGTTTAGGATAGAATCGCCTTAACTTTTCTATATTCCATGCATTTGGAAGGATGCGCCGTCGGTGTCCTTGAGCCAAAGGTGCCAGTCGAGGATCTCGCACGACGGTGAAGGGCCTTCCGTGGGGCGACTTGTGCTTATCCTTGCCGGTCCGGACCCGACGCAGACGTGTCGCCAAGATCAAAGACCGCCTCAACTCGGGCGGCCGTGGTAACGCCGCGAGCTTGTTGATATCCGCCGATCGCAGACGGCCACGCTGGCGCGCCTCGCCGATCCGGGTCGACGGAGTCTTGTTGTGCGGCGAGCCCCCGAGCCTCCTCGAAGGCTTGCAGTCTTGGGGCGCCATACTCCAGGTCTGTCGGCAAGACGGCCTCAGCACCGTATACCATAAAGAACGGTGTGAACCCGGTCGCCCGGGTCGGCGTGGTCCGCAGACTCCAGAGGACGGAGGGTAGCTCGGTCGCCCAGCGCCCGCCGGCGCTTGAGCCGATCAAGATCCGCGGCTTGAGCCCTTGAAGGATCATGCCGTTTGGCGCGCCGACCGGCCGCTGGTCCGCGGATGGGCCACGGCGCCCAATCGACGCGGATGTTGAAGTCATCGCAAAACTCGAGGAATTCTTCCCGTGAACTGCGTCCGCTGTCGGTGATAATGGAGTTTGGGACTCAATCGAAAGACTATGTCGCTGAAGAAGATGGCCGCTTGCCGACGCGGACGCTTACGACCGCTTGGCCTCTATCCACTTGGTGAACTTGTTCACCGCGACGAGCAATGGGTAAAGCCCGGCGCTTTCTTGAAAGGCCCGACCAGATCGAGCCCCAAACCGCAAAAGGCCACGGATGGGGATTGTCCGCAAGGCCCTGGTGGCAGATGTGTCCGCCGCAAAGAATTGGCATCCTTCGCAGTGCGTGTGATGCGCTCTGCGTCGGACACGGCGGTCGGCCAATAGAAACCTTGCCGAAAGGCCTTTCCCACCGAGATCGGGCGCAGCGTGGTGACCGCAAATTCATTTGTGTATGTCGCCCAAGAGTCGTTTTCCTTGGTCGGCCGTAATGCACTTTTGGAGGACCCCGAGGGCCTTTTGTAAAGGTCCGACCGATCAGACGAAAGACTTTGCTCGCCGGCGAGGCGCGGGCTTCGGCGGGTCGAGGAAGCGACCCGTCCGTCAAACGATCTATGAATGGCTTTCCGTCGGACTCGGTTGCTAGCACGCCGTGGCTCGACCCGCCAAGTCTACGCCGACCACGCCGCGGTCGGGCGACCGTGCTAGGTAGGTCGGGGACCGCTCGCCACCGGCCCACCGGATGGAAGGTCGCAGAGGTCGCAGACGAAGATTCCGGCGGGACCGGCTCTCGCCGAGGCCGATTGGCCAGTTGTCGGCGTCGCTATTGTAGCGCGGTAGCTATGGTGAAGCTCAAGCCCTTGAACCAAGATTTCGAGCTCGCGCACTTCTCGACAAGACGCGCCATACGGGCGTCTCGGGCCCGCGCCTTCATGACTTGGTCGACGACAAGCTTGGAGTCCCGTGGACGAGTCGGTGAGCACCGAGGTCGGCGGCGATCCGAGACCGCTGACGAGGGCCTCGTGCTCGGCAACGCTGTTGGTGGCATCAGCGTACCGATGGTGCATCGAGCTTGTTCCCAAGTGGGGAGATGATGATAACCCGGCGCCGCGCCATTCTTGTTGTAAGACCCATCGAAGTACATTGTCCAAGACTCGGGGTCTTCGATCACCGGTGGTGCTCGGGTTTGGTCCACTCGGACGAAGTCGGCTAGGGCTCGCGACTTGATCGCCGTCCGAGGGACGATGTGATGTCGTGGTCGCCGAGCTCGAGTGCCCACTTGGCTATCCTTCCCGGCGCCGCGTTGCGACGATCTCGCCTAACGGGACGTGGTCACCACGGTGATGTTGTCGATCGAAGTAATGGACGAGCTTCCTCTTCGCAATGAGCACCGCAGAGTAGCTTCGCACCGCGGTACCGAGTCTTGGACTCGGAAAGGACCTCGCTAATGAAGTAAACCGCCGTTGTACCTTAAGCTCGCGGCCTTCTTCCGCCGCTTCCACCACGAGGGCCGGCCGACGACTTGGGTAGTGGCGGCGATGTAGAGAAACAGCTGCCCTCGGTGCCGGGCGACCAGATCGAGGCGAGGACAGAAGGCCTTCAGCGGTGAGGGCCTCTCGAGCTCTCGGGTCCGGCTGAAGCGGCCGGATCTCTTGAGTAGCTCAGAGTGGCATTCCGCCGCCGAGGCGAGACACGAACGGCTCAAAGCCGCCAGCATCCGGTCCACCTCTGGACCCCTTTGAGGTTGCTTGATTGGGCCCATCCTTGCGATTGCTAATATCTTCTCCTGGTTGGCCTCGATGCCTCGCCGAGACAATGAAGCCAAGGAGCTTCCTTTGGGGACCCCAAACGCATTTCTCGAGATTGAGCTTTATGCGGAATCGCCGAAGGTTCGCAAAGGTCTCTTCCGTGTCGGGACGAGGTCGCCGGCCTTCTTGGTTTTTACGACAATATCGCCGACGACACCTCAACGCTACGGCCGATCCGGTTATTGAAGCACGTTTGCATACATCGTATGTAGCGCCGCGTTGTTTTAGGCCGAACGGCATCGTAACGTAGCGAATGAGCCGAACGGGTGATGAAGGAAGTCACGAGCTGGTCGGACTCCTTAGCGCAACCTGGTGGTAGCCCGAGTAGGCATCCGAAAAAGAGGGACTCGCACCGCGTGGAGTCGATGACTTGGTCGATGCGGGCAAAGGAACGGATCTTTGGGACATGCTTTGTTGAGACTCGTATAGTCAACGCACATCCTCCATTGCCCATTTTTCTTTTTACAAGTACAGGTTGGCTAGCCACTCGGGTGGCGCACCTCTTTACTTAACCCCGCAATTAAGTTTGGCGATCTCTCCCTATGATCCTGCGCTTCTCCTCGCCGGCGCGCGAGCGCTGGGCGACCGGCTTTGAGCCCGGTCGGATGCTCAAGGAGTGCTCGGCGACTTCCTTTGAGTCTGGCATGTCGGAGGACCTCCATGCGAAGACGCCTTTGTTGGTGCGGAGGAGTCGACGAGCGCTTTCCTATTTGGCGGGAGCGTGGTTCGATCCGCACGGTCTTGGTCGGATCACGTGGATCGATCGCGACCTCCTTCATGTCCTCGGCGGACTTGAAGGATCCCGCCCGACTTGCCGGACTCGGGGCGGATTCGAGGCTTCCTCCCGAGGTTGTCGAGCTCGGCAGACGCGATGATCGCCGAGGCAAGCTCACAACCGCGCGCCGCAGCTGTAGGCAAGCCGAAAGACGATGCCACGGTGATGACTCCCGTGGCCCTCGCATCTTCGCTTGAGGTAGGCGTGAGCCGGGGACCGCCATGAACTTGGCGTAACATGGCCGCCCCGTGATGGCATGGTAAGAACCGGGAAGTCCACGACTTCAAAAGCGAGGGTTTCGCGCGGAAGTTTCCGGCCTCGAAGGTAACCGCAGGTCGATCCGCCTGAGTGGATGGGCTCACGCCGTGAATGACGCCATGGAAGGGCGCCTTGCTAGGTCGGAGGGTGGAGCGCGGATCCCCATAGCGCCGAGCGCCTCGACGTAGAGGATGTTGAGGCCGCCGCCTCGCCCATGAGCACCTTTGAAAGGCGCTTCTTCCCACGACGGGCCGACCACCCGGTATCTCCCTACCGTGGAACGTGGTCGGGTGGTCGGTCCGATCAAAGGTGATCGGGAACCCGACCACCGGAGGTATTGGGGACGATGGCGCGACGGTATGGACCTCGCGATAAGCGGGCTTGAGCGGCGCTTGTCGGCATAGCAGGCCGGGTCCTCCAAAGATCATGAGGCGGCCGTCGGGTTCGTGGAACTCGCCGTCGCTTTTCTCTCGCGTTCGCTGGGACGCAGCAGCTTCTTCCCTTGCCACGTGGCGTTGCGGGGGCCGCCGAGAGGTAACGCCAGACCTCGCAGTCCCGGACTTGTGTTTGACGGAGAACCCGTGGTTTGGGCACGGGCCGCCCATCAATTTTCGAAGTGGTCGGGCGCGACGGTCGGTCGCACCTCATCGCTGGCGTAGGCGGTCGACGGTGGCGACCACTTGGGGCTCGCGGATCTGCTTCCCGTGCCGCTTCCGCTTGCTCTGAGCGGTCGAAGGGACCCGGCGCGACGCCGGGTTCGCTGGGCCTTTCCTCCTCGAAGATGGCCCCACAGCCTCCTCGCCGAGGCGTGGTTGGTGGCGATATCGAGGAGCTCCTTGGTAGTTCTCGGGCTTGAGACGGCCTAGTTTGTGTACCAAGGCCTTGCAGAGGTGTCAGATGAATGCTCCCACGACATCGGCGTCGGAGATGTCGGGAGCTCGTTGCACTCGCGGAAAACCGCCGGATGTAGTCCCGAGAGGGTTTCCGGCCGCCGATTGCAGCCCTTCGTGAGTCAGGAGTTTCGAGGGCGCTTGTAAGTGCCCTGGAAGTTGCCGACGAAGAGGGCCTTCAAGTCGGTCCAGTCCCTGATGGTTTTGGCCGGCAAGTACTCGAGCCAGGCTCGGGCCGAGTCTGCGAGGTAGATGGGAAGGTATTGATGATGAAGAGGTCATCCGTTGCTCCTCCCCGCCGCATGCGAGCCGGTAATCTTGAGCCGACACACCGGGTTTGTGGCCCCGTGTATTTGGCAATATTGGTAGGCGCTTCCGAATCGGGGGAAGTCCGCTGGCGGATCCCTCGCGTAACGCCGCGTCCAGACCGTCGGGGCTCGGGCCGCCATGGTGGTGCCCGCCGCCCGCAACCCGTGAGTGGGCGGCCTCCTCCGCCATCTTTCTCCGCGCGCCAAGGGTAGCGCGAATGTCGAGGCATCACCGGAGGCGTTAGCGCACCGGCGCGCGAGGCTCGTTGTGGCTCGCGGTGCGGCGACGCTGTGTCGGACCCATCCGGCCAGACAGCGTGACGGGCGGTGGCGAGGTGGCTCGAGCGATAGGAGCGAGGCGTGCATGTCTTTGACGGCGCGTGCTCTACCAAATTTCCGGAGGTTTTGGTAGGTGGCCTTGGCCTCCGGGTCGGTCGGCCCGGGAGGCCTCGGCGCATTGCGGCCGCGCCACGTTTTGATGGCGTGGGGAAGAAGTGAGGAGCGAGGACCCTTCCGCTGCTGGGGTGTGCTCGACGCCGCGGCTTGCGCTGCCGCCAGCACATGCGGCCTCGAGCCCTCCCGCTCGAGTTGGCCTAGAGCCGGCCGAGCTCGATCCTTCGTTCCTCCAACTCTTGCGCTGTTGTTGGAGCTCGGCGCGCGGGTCCGAGCGCGCTCAAGACGCTGCTACCGGCACTCCTCCTCCCGCGCTGAAAGGCCGAGCAGGAGGTCCCATGCCGCGAGGGCCACGGGCAATCGATGCGGTTCGCCATGTTGCACTCGCGAGTGCCGCCGCGCAGGTGGTACTCCGTGTCGGAGCCTGAGTCACGTCGGAAGAGTCTTCAAAGAGCTCGTGGATGGAGGCCGGCAGTAGCCACCATCGCCACTGGGCCGCGAGCCTACGGGGTGACATGGTCACCCGCCGCCTACAGGAGTTTTCGCCGACCGCGGCGAACACTCGGGTTCGGCCGGGGCTGCAGGGCGCCTAAGCCGAGCTTAGCGGTCGCCGGAGAGGACGCCAAGCTCTCGTGGCGCCGACCTCCGGAGGCGACGGGACGAGCGTGAGCCCTCCCGCCGGGTGACGGCGGTCGAGGAGCCGGGCGATCCGGTTCCCGGTGCAATCATGCCGCCGCAGCGGTGGATGCCATCGTGAGATAAACGGAATCCGGAGATGGTGATGAAGACGCGCGAAGTCCCCTACCTGGCGCGCCAACTGTCGGCGTTTTCGAGAGCGCCGGCAAGTAAATTTGTAAGTCTAGGGGGTCGCGCGTTCCACTCCCTGAATGGTTAGACTCGTGAGTCCAAGATGTATACTGGTTCGGGCTGAAGGTCCCTACTCCAGTTCGTGTGGTGGTGTTGTATTACTCTTGGTACAGATGACTGCACAAAGTTTTACAAGCGAGAATGCCAATGGCTTAGCGAGATGGGTTCGATAGCGCTCTCTCCCTCTCTCGTTCTCGCTTTTTTTCCTTCTTGAATCGTTTAGCCCTGCCTCCTTTTATACAGAAGGAAGGGGCAGGTTACATCGAGAGTTAGGAGGAAGAGCGAGGTGACCTATGCTAGGAGCTCCGGTCCTTCGTCCTGTGGACTGGTCGCCACCCGTCTTGCCCATGCTGGGTTGGTAGCCTTGGTGGTCAGGGAGGTTAGGTATTTCCCGGGAAATAGCGTACTTGCCCTCTGTGACCCTTGCGACGCCGACGCCGAGGTGCGTGACGCTGGTGCCGCCGAGGAGCGGCGCCGTCCGCACGTGGATCGTTGATGAAATTGGAAGCTTTGTCTTTTGCGATCACCGATCTTCTTGGGAAGGAGCCACCGCCCTTGTATAGTCGCTCGATTGACCTTATTCGGGGTACGTGGCGGTAGGCCGATGAGGACCTGACACGCGGCACTCGGCGTTCGTCACCTTGGTTTGGTTGGAGTCGGAGATCCCGCCCGCCAAGAGGGGTCGGAGCGCCGTCTGGTCGGATTCGCTTCCTGGCCGGTCGGGAGCGGATGCCTTGCGCGTCTCGCAGCGATTCGGTCGGGCGGCGGGCGGGCGTGGCTGCTGGGTCGAGATATGCTTGAGGCCGCTGGCTCGTCGCTTCGGGCTGTTGGGGTATCCTTTTTATTAGTATTCGTCAAAAAGCTACCTTTATAACTATCTGGTTAGGAAGTAGTGTTTGATAGCCCCAAGGAAAACTATTACACATGTAGGGAATATGACAATCTTAGGTCTAAGGATCATACATCTACTTTGTATGAGATACACTGATGACACATAAGAATGAAACATTCTCGCAGTGTCCCATTGCGGGTCTATTAACTCATGTTCTTCAACATGCGTCCACAATATATAGATGATATTTCCATATCCCATGATCTATGAAGCCACATTGGCTTCCGTATGTACTTTGCATATTCTCACGTCACCTCTATCCACAATCTCGCGAATAAGGTGAAAGCACCGGAGTATGTGTTTAGATTTCTGATGTGATCTAGGCTCTTTTGCTTGTGCAATGGCACCACTATTATCACAATAGATGTCCATTGGACTAGAGGCACTAGTGACCACACCAAGCTCTGTGATAAACTTCTTAATCCACACAACTTCTTTTGCGGCCTCCGAAGCCGCAATGTACTCCGCTTCTGTCGTAGAGTCGGCCACCGTGTTTTGCTTGTAACTCTTCTAGCTTACTGCTCCTCCATTTAGTGTAAACACAAACCCGGATTGCGATCGAAAGTCATCTTTGTCAGTTTGGAAGCTTGCATCGGTGTAAACCTTTGCAACCAGATCTTCCTCACCTCCAAAAATAAGGAACATACCCTTAGTTCTTCTCAAGTACTTCAGGATATTTTTTACGGCTATCCAATGACCATCACCAGGATCCGCTTGGTATCTGCTCGTGACACTTAGAGCATATGAGACATCTGGGCGTGTATATATCATGGCATACATAATAGACCCAATAGCTGAAGCATATGGAATCTTGCTCATCCTGTCTCGCTCATCAGATGTCGAAGGACACTGATTCTTGTAGAGACTGATGCCATGTGACATTGGCATGAAACCTCTCTTGGATTCATGCATATTGAACCTTTTCAATATCTTGTCAATGTATGTTTCCTGACTTAATCCAATTAACCTTTTTGATCTATCTCTGTAGATTTTTATGCCCAAGATATAGCATGCTTCTCCCAAGTCCTTCATTGAGAAACTCCTTTTCAATGAAGTCTTAATATCTTCAAGCATAGGAATATCATTCCCGATCAATAATATATCATCCACATACAAAATCAGAAACACAAGTGCGCTCCCACTAGCCTTCTTGTAAATACAAGGCTCTTCTTCGTTTTTGATAAAGTCAAAACCTTTGACCACTTCATCAAAACGAATGTTTGTAACACCCTAATTTTTGCTCTAATTTGAATTTTGAAGTATTTTTGATTTTTCTTGTGAATTTTTGGGAATTTATTTAAGTTAATTTGGATTTATTCAAATAGAACTTTTCTTGAAAACAATTAAATAACGGAAAAGTTTTTGCAAAGTTTTATTGCAAATATTTTAATGGAGTTCCAAACATCTCAAAGTAATTTCTGGAATTTTTCTAGAATTTTTCTGCTATTTTAAAAGCTCCAAATGATTTAATTGAATTTCTAGAATTATTTTAAATGTGAAATGTTTTAAAATCACATGAGCAAGAATGGGCCGAGCCCATTATTGTGCGTGTCGTCCGCCCAACCGCGCGAAACCCTAGCGCCGCCGACCAAGCCGTCCGATCCGGATCGAACGCTGTGAGTGTGCCACGTCGCGCCGCGCGTGAGCCTTCGGATCGTCGCCGCCGACGGACGCGGGATTGCGCCACGCTGGTCGTCTTCGCGAGATCACCGGAGCTAATGCCGCCGACCGCTTCCGCTCGTTCGCCGCTTTGTAAGCGCGCACGCCGAGGCCCCTTTAAGTGCACCGAGTAGCGCGTCCGCAGAGCTCCTTCATTGCGTCTTTTGACTCCTCACATGCACGCCGAGACCCTCTCTAGCGCCTGAGCGAGCTCGCCGTAGTTGCGTCTTTGTGCCGCCGTTGTTTTTGCTTCCTCTCGTCGCCGTCCGTCGCTTTCCGCCGTGCTCCGACCCCGTTCCGAGTTCACCGAAGCAAGACGCATCGAGTGGACCACTTCTTCTCGCCGGAGAAGCCCCGCAGCGCCGTCGCCGAGGTCATCTTCCCCAGCTCCGGCAACCTTCGCTTCTTCGCCGCCGTCAACCTCGTCGAACCGCGCCGACCGTCCGATTTGCATCGTTCGGTTCTGGTGAGTCCGCGTAGCCTCCATCTCTGTAGATGTTTAGATTGAATCGTGGCCGTTGGATCTTGATGTGTACGGCTTGGATTAGATCTAGTTTCTGCGATATGTTTTTGTCTTAGCCGTTGGATCGTTAGTGGATGCGTAGGATTGAGCCACGTCGCGCCATGAGCAGTAAACCGCTCGGGTACCGTAGGCCGTTAGATTAGATCTAAACGGTAGAGATTGGATCTGGTTTTGCCCTAAGGATCCGCGCCGTTCAGATTTGAACGTGCGGCGGAGATGGCACCGTACCCTCGCCAAATCACGTGTTGACGCGTGGGCATTTTGGTAGGGCGAGACCGATCCACCGTCGATTCGGTGTACCGTCGCGATTGCGCCGCGTGTCGTCGCATGAACCGAGACGTCGCAGTGGCGGCGCGGTGCTGGCCGTTGGATCTGAGCGCGCCGTTGGATGTGCGACGCGTGGAGGCGTGGAGTGCGAAGCGTCGCCGAACCGCGCGGGGGTGAGATCCGACCGTTGGATGAGCGAGCGGTCTGGATCTTGCCGCGTGTCGCGTCGGGATTGGCTGCGCATCGTCGCTGACGCCACGGCTTGCGCCACCCGTGCATGAGCACGAGGTCGCCGATCCACGGTGGACCAGAGCCGAACCGTGGACCCAGCCCATGAACCGAAGCAACGTGGCGGCACTAGAGGCTGCCACGTGTCGTGCTGACGTCAGCAATGACGTCATAAATATTTTTATATATAAAAATATTTCGACCGAAATTCATTTCTGTGCTGACGTCATCATGACGCGATGCTGACGTCATTTATGCGAATTTCTAGTATAAAAATAATTCAGAAAAATCGTATTTTCTTAATTTCTCTATTTTCAGATTTTATTCAAACTTCAAATGACTATAACTTTTGCATTTTAACTCGGATTTGGGTGATTCAAATTTCTAAAAATTCATAAAATTATGAGCTATTTAATGGTGAATTTTATTTGAATTTTTGAGGTTATCTAGTCTTCTGTATTAGCTATTTATTTTATCTTTTTGTTTGTGCGCGTGAGCGCAAATTTGTCGGAAAGTTTCGAGGAAGAATTCGTCGCTCAAGACCAAGCTTCGGAACACGACCAGCAACTCTTTGAAGGCAAGTGATGCTTTGATCATTTTGATCCCAGATTTTAAAATGTAATTTATGCTTTGAAACTATGCATGCTAATTATTTAAAATGAATTTAAATTAATTTGGGATAATGTAGTTAATCAACCCATTTTGTTATGCCACCTTGAATTATTACTTGTATGCCCTAAATCATTGTCACCCTAAGTTTGATTATATTAGTTGGATGTTAATATTGTGCCAACACGGGAGGCTAGACCGTGAGTAGATGCTTAGCCTTGCAGCGAGTCATGAATGATCTTTCGGAGAAATGCTACAAAATTGACTAATGGAATATTGAATGTATTTTGAAAGTGGTGTGATGATGCCACATGATGATATGGAAGTATGGTGACTGTGTGGTTCCATATTGATGTTGAGTTATTGCTGGCATGTGTTGCACAATAATCAATGGGGTGGGAAATGTTTTAGACTGGGGCAAGTGGCAAGAGGCTGTGTGCCTGGTGGGCCTGTGTGGCAGTGGGTTGATGAGTGATGTGAGTCTGTGTGCCACATTGGGTCGTGTGCCATTGTTGAGTGTTGGAAGCCTTGCCTTGGTCGATTAAGGACTTCACCTTACAAGCCTTTGATCCGAGTCACCCGTACAACCACATGTCCGATATGGGACAGACCTAGTTGACTAGGGTTCGATATCTTTCCTCCGATACCTCGGGGTGACAGACACGTGGTGTATCTGTATGGGGCGTGCACGTGCTACGACTTGGTGCCCATCCAACGGTGATTGGCCGGTCCTATACTTGGCTCTGTGAGGGAAGTGATAGTGAAGGCAATACTGGGAGAGGTTCTTTGGTTAAGGTAGAGGTTCTGAAAAGCTTTGTTGCGGACAATCACCGTGTGGTGGCGGTCAGATCTTGTGGGTAAAGTGTACAACCTCTGCAGAGTGTCAAAACTATTGAATAGCCGTGCTCACGGAATTGAGCATTGCTCGGGATTCTGATCAAGGGTAGATTTTCATAAACAAAACATGGAAGGGGTGGCTGTGTGCCAAGTGTTAAAAATGAACTGTTAAGGCTGTGTGCCGGGAAACCTCATGGAAAAACCATTTGAAATTATTATTACGTATAACTGTTCTACTGCTTTAATCTAACTAAGATATTGGTTAAAAATGCCGCTTGATGCAAAAGAACCATTTAAGCCAATCCTTTGGAACAAGATCTGCATATAGTAATAGTCTTGCATTACATGCATTACTTGTTGAGTGCCTTCTCACCCACCTTGCTTTCAACCCCAACATCAGTGGAGGAGACTACACCAGTTTGGGAGGAGGAGTACATCGAGGACACGATGAACTAGGGGGCAAGCCCAGTCGGTTGCCTGTGGCAAGATGAAGGCTTCCACGACCTTTTTTTTTATGTTCCGCTGCTATTTCTTTACTTTGAATAATGTAAGCCCTGTGTGGCTGACCTATCTGTAAGGAGACCATAAGGTCGTACAACTCGGTTTATATACATGTTTGCACTATTTATTCTTATATCTTCGTGAATGTCTGTGATGTGCAACCCTGTATGACTGTGTGTGCTAGCGTGATCCTGGACTGGCACAGAATACACAGAGGGTCCGGATTTGCGGGTTCGGGTCCCGACAGAGGTGGTATCAGAGCAGGCTGACTGTAGGCCTTGACCCTAGTTTGGTTGTGCCTAGGAGGGTGAAAACTATTTTCTAAAGACCTAATCAACTTGAGCAAGAATCTCAAAGAAATCTCGACTTATCTCTTGTCCCTTATTCATACCTATGCTGAATTTTTATTATTCTCTATTTAATTTAAACAAGGTTTATTTTGGCAGATGAGGATGATCCATACCTATGGAGAGCGCACCGGAGGATACGCCGCAGAGTTATGGCGTATGATGCAGTTGCTCGGAGGTTTTGAGACCATCGATCGAGGACTTGGTGTGGTACAGGCAGGACTTGGCGTCGCTGGGATGTCAAGATCACGATGTATGCTCGGGAAAGGGCGAGGCGAGCCGTCCTATCTACATTACGGTCAGGAGGTCTTCTTTTGAGGCCGGAATCCAGGAGACGGCGCGACAGGCGATGCGGCAGATTGCCCGCACCTACTCCGCAGAGTTGGAGGGCACCGTCTTTCGTCACCATCCGCGTCGGGACAACCATTTTGACAGGATGGAGCTCGTGGAGGAGGACGCCACTATCACCCACCTGGCGAGGTACGTCATCGCCCAGGAGGACGCCTTGGACGAGACAGTCCAGGAGCTGCAGAGGACCCGCGCCGAGGTCACGGAGGCAAGGATCCAGCTGCGGGAGGGCTTAGCTCACTCCATGCAGAAGATCCAGGAGTTGGAGATGGCTCTGTATGGACCCGAGCCTGAGCCAGTCCTGGAGTTACACGATCCAGATCCGGAGGAGCAGGCGAGAGGAGGCACCAGTGCGGAGCGCAGCACCACAGGACCCAGCGGAGTCGATGGGGTCTTTTGCACCAGCTGCAGTAGGTCACCAGGACCAGTTCGCCCCGATGCCAGAGCACCCACCAGTGTATGCTCCGGGGGAGCCGCAGTCGGGTTGGCTCGATGAGTGATTGAGTCTAGTAGAGTATAGTGTCGAGACTCGAAGGTTGAGTCGCGTCTTTTTCTTCAGAGTCACCATTAGGTGTGAGTCGTCATAGAGTCCTATGTTTGCTTACTTGTTTTTCGTTGTGAGTGTCTCGTATGCGTTGCATTGCCCTTAGGCACTTGTGAGCAACCATACTGCTTTATATTATATCAATAAAGTGGCTAAATAATTTAAGTTACACCTGTTTCCCCACATAAGTTCTTTTACTCGTCTATGCTTTCTTCTTTTCTTAACCTTGGAAGCTTGCAACAGATGGTGAGGACACGTGGAAATGAAGAAGCAAATTGAAGAACTGCTGGAAAAAAGGATTTATAAGACCTAGTTCATCGCCATGGGGAGCTTTTTGTCCTATTCGTCAAGAAGAAGGGCGGGAGTTTTAGGATGTGTATAGACTATCGTGCACTCAATGATGTGACGATAAAGAATAAGTATCCTCTACCCAGGATCGATGATTTGTTTGACCAGTTAAGAGGAGCGAGTCTTCTCCAAAATTGATCTCCGATCGAGGATACCATCAATTGAAGATCCGATCGGAAGATATTCAAGGCGCATTTTCGTCAAGATATGGACACTACGAGTTTCTGAGTGATGTCCTTTGGTTTGACAAATGCACCGGCATATTTTATGAACTTAATGAATAAGGTTTTATGGAATACTTGGACAAGTTCGTCGTCGTATTCATAGATGATATCCTTATCTATTCCAAGGCGAGAGAAGAGCACGCCGAGCATTTGAGGCTAGTCCTTGAAAAGTTGAGAGAGCAACAGCTTGTTTGCAAAATTTAGTAAATGTGATTTACGGAAGAATAAGGTTGAATTTCTTGGTCACATAATGATTTGCGGAGGAGTTGCGGTAGATCCAAAGAAAGTGGAGCGGTTCGCATTGGGAGCAACCCAAGTCGGTAACCCAAATCCGTAGTTTCCTTGGAATGGCGGGTATTACCGTCGATTCATCGAAGGACTCTCTACGATTGCGAGACCTCTTATGCAATTGTTGAAAAGGAAAGGAAATTCCTATGGACACCGAGTGTGGGAAGAGTTTTCAGAGTTGAAGAAAAGATTAACATCGGCTTTGTACTAGTTTTACGATGTTCATCAAGACTTTGACATCTTTTGTGATGCATCGCGTCAGGGATTGGGATGCGTGTTGATGCAAAATAGGAAGGTAATTGCCTATGCATCGAGGCAATTGAGACCACATGAGGAGAACTATCCGACTCATGATTTGGAATTAGCTGTCGTAGTGCATGCACTAAAGATATGGCGTCATCATCTCATCGGAAATAGATGTGAAGTGTATACAGATCATAAAAGTCTTAAGTATATCTTCACGCAAGCTGACCTAAATATGAGGCAAAGAAGATGGTTAGAGTTAATCAAGGATTATAATATAGGAATTCACTACCATCCTGGTAAAGCCAACGTAGTGGCGAGGCATATGAGCGTAAAGAACCACGAGTGTTAATATCTTTGATGGAAACAAGTCAGCGGAATTGTGTAAGGATTTTTTAAATTAGAAGCGAAATGGTACGGAAGGATTCCTAGCAACTTTGGAAGTAAGGCCTACCCTGGAAGATCAGATCAAGGAAGGGCAGAAAGATGATGATAAGATCAAAAGGATTAAGGGCAAAATGGATGAAGGCAAAGCAAAAGATTTCAAACTGGATGAACAAGGTACTATTTGGTTTAAAGGGCGCATTTGTGTACCGAACAAAAAGGAGTTGAAGCAGTTAATTCTAGAGGAGGCTCATGACTCCAGATACTCAATTCATCCAGAAGTGCGAAAATGTATCAAGATTTAAAGGAAAGATTTTGGTGGCCAAGCATGAAACGAGAAGTCGCGAATATGTTGCATTATGTGACATATGCCAAAGAGTCAAAGCTATGCACTAAAGACCAGCAGGGCTATTACAACCCTTAAAGATACCTGAATGGAAATGGGAAGAAATTGGTATGGATTTCATAACCGGATTACCCGAGCGCAAAGTGGATATGATTCCATATGGGTCATAGTGGATCGCCTAACCAAAGTGGCACATTTCATACGGTGAAGACCACTTATTAGGAGACCGGCTAGCGTAACTTTATATGGCACGGATCGTCCGCTTGCACGGAGTAATCAAGAAGATAGTATCGACGAGAGGTACCCAATTTACCTCCGCATTTTGGGGTAAGCTACATGAGGCAATGGGGACTCGTTTGAACTTGATCTGACCTACCATCCGCATGACGGATGGTCAAGCGAGAGGTTAACGGATATTAGAGGATATGTTGAGGGCATGTGCCTTAGCATATTCCAACTCATGGGACAAGTGTTTGCCTTATCTTGAGTTTAGTTACAACAACGATTATCAAGCAAGTTTACGGATGTCTCCATTTGAAGCTTTGTATGGTCGGTCTGTCGAACACCATTGAATTGGAATGAGACAGTGAACGACACGTCTTTGGACCGGACATTCTTTGAAGCGGAAGAACGGTCATACGATCGGGGAAAGATTGAAGATTGCACAATCAAGGCGAAGAGTTATGCCGACAACCGTCGCAGGTCTGCGAGCTTTGAACCGAAGATTTTGTGTACCTTAGAGTCACACCTCTCAAAGGAGGAGGTTCCATGCAAAGGGAAACTCGCACCAGATCGTCGGACCATTCAAGATCTTGAGCCGCAGAGGTGAAGTTGCTTATCGCTTGGAGTTACCACGGTCTTTGGAGGAGTGCATGATGTATTTCATGTATCTGGCGAAGAAGTGTCTTGAGTGCCGGAGGAGCAAACACTTTTGGAGGCAATTGATCTGCAGGAAGATCGACTTACAAAGAACATCCGATGAAGATTACGGGCGTAATGGACGGAGAGACAAGGAACAAGTCAACACGTTCTGCAGAATTCAATGGAGTAACCATTCGGAAAGTGAAGCCACGTGGGAGCGAAGAAGACTGAAGAAAGAGTTTCTAACATATTTACGTAGACGACCACGAATCTCGGGACGAGATTACATTAAGGGGGAGGTTTGTAACACCTAATTTTTGCTCTAATTTGAATTTTGAAGTATTTTTGATTTTTCTTGTGAATTTTTGGGAATTTATTTAAGTTAATTTGGATTTATTCAAATAGAACTTTTCTTGAAAACAATTAAATAATGGAAAAGTTTTTGCAAAGTTTTATTGCAAATATTTTAATGGAGTTCCAAACATCTCAAAGTAATTCTGGAATTTTTGGAATTTTCTCGCTATTTTAAAAGCTCCAAATGATTTAATTGAATTTCTAGAATTATTTTAAATGTGAAATGTTTTAAAATCACATGAGCAAGAATGGGCGAGCCCATTATTGTGCGTGTCATCGCCCAACCGCGCGAAACCCTAGCACCGCCCAAGCCGTCCGATCCGGATCGAACGCTGTGAGTGTGCCACGTCGCCCGCACGCGTGAGCCTTCGGATCGTCGCCGCACGGACGCGCGGGATTGCGCCACGTCGGTCGTCTTCGCGAGATCACCGGAGCTAATGCCGCCGACCGTTTCCGCTCGTTTCGCCGCCTGTAGCGCGCACGTCGAGGCCCCTTTAAGTGCACCGAGTAGCGCGTCCGGCTGAGCTCCTTTCGCTGCGTCTTTTGACTCCTCGCACGCACGCCGAGACCCTCTCTAGCGCCTGAGCGAGCTCGCCGTAGTTGCGTCTTTGTGCCGCCGTTGTTTTTGCTTCCTCTCGTCGCCGTCCGTCGCTTTCCGCGTGCTCGACCCGTTCGAAGTTCACCAAGCAAGGCGATCGAGTGGACCACTTCTCGCCGGAGAAGCCCCGCAGCGCCGTCGCCGAGGTCATCTTCCCCAGCTCCGGCAACCTTCGCTTCTTCGCCGCCGTCAACCTCGTCGAATCCGCGCCGACCGTCCGATTTGCATCGTTCGGTTACGGTGAGTCGCGTAGCCTCCATCTCTGTAGATGTTTAGATTGAATCGTGGCCGTTGGATCTTGTTGTGTGCGGCTTGGATTAGATCTAGTTTCTGCGATATGTTTTGTCTTAGCCGTTGGATCGTTAGTGGATGCGTAGGATTGAGCCACGTCGCGCCATGAGCGAAGAAACCGCTCGGTGCCGTAGGCGTTAGATTAGATCTAAGCGGTAGAGATTGGATCTGGTTTTGCCCTAAGGATCCGCGCCGTTCGATTTGAGCGTGCGGCGGAGATGGCACCGTACCCTCGCCAAATCACGTGTTGACGCGTGGGCATTTTGATCGGGCGGAGACCGATCCACCGCCGATTTCGGGCGCATCGTCGCGATTGCGCCGCGTGTCGTCGCATGAACCGAGACGTCGCGATGGCGGCGCGGTCTTGGCCGTTGGATCTGGCGCGCCGTCGGATGTGCGGCGCGGAGGCGTGGAGTGCGGCGTCGCCGGCCAGCGAGGTGAGATCCGACCGTTGGATGAGCGATGCGGATCTTGCCGCGTGTCGCGTCGGGATTGGCTGCGCGATCGTCGCGACACCACGGCTTGCGTCACCGGTGCATGAGCACAGTCTTTGCCGATCCACGGTGGACGAGCCGAACCGTGGACCCGACCCATGAAACAGCGTGGCGGCACTAGAGGTCGCCACGTGTCGTCTTGCCGTCGACAATAGCGTCATAAATATTTTATATATAAAATATTTCGACCGAAATTCATTTCTGTGCTGACGTCATCATGACGCGACGCTGACGTCATTTATGCGAATTTCCAGTATAAAAATAATTCAGAAAAATAGTATTTTCTTAATTTCTGTACTTTCAGATTTTATTCAAACTTCAAATTACTATAACTTTTGCATTTTAACTCGGATTTGGGTGATTCAAATTTCTAAAAATTCATAAAATTATGAGCTATTTAATGGTGAATTTTATTTGAATTTTTGAGGTTATCTAGTCTTCTGTATTAGCTATTTATTTTATCTTTTTGTTTGTACGCGTAGACGCAAATTTGTCGGAAAATTTCGAGGAAGAATTCGTCGCTCAAGACCAAGCTTCGGAACACGACCAGCAACTCTGTGAAGGCAAGTGATGCTTTGATCATTTTGATCCCAGATTTTAAAATGTAATTTATGTTTTGAAACTATGCATGCTAATTATTTAAAATGAATTTAAATTAATTTGGGATAATGTAGTTAATCAACCCATTTTGTTATGCCACCTTAAATTATTACTTGTATGCCCTAAATCATTGTCACCCTAAGTTTGATTATATTAGTTGGATGTTAATATTGTGCCAACACGGAGGCTAGACCGTGAGTAGATGCTTAGCCTTGCAATGAGTCATGAATGATCTTTCGAGAAATGCTACAAAATTGACTAATGGAATATTGAATGTATTTTGAAAGAGGTGTGATGATGCCACATGATGATATGGAAGTATGGTGACTGTGTGGTTCCATATTGATGTTGAGTTATTCTTGGCATGTGTTGCATAATAATCAATGGGGTGGGAAATGTTTTAGGACTGGGCAAGTGGCAAGAGGTGTGTGCACTGTGGGCTGTGTGGCGATGGGTTGATGAGTGATGTGAGTCTGTGTGCCACATTGGGTGTGTGCCACTGTTGAGTGTTGGAAGCCTTGCCTTGGTCGATTAAGGACTTCACCTTGCAAGCCTTTGATCCGAGTCACCCGTACAACCACATGTCCGATATGGGACAGACCTAGTTGACTAGGGTTACGATATCTTTCCTCGATACCTCGGGGTGACAGACACGGGGTGTATCTGTATGGGGAGCGTACTGTGCTACGGCTTGGTGCCCATCCAACGATGATTGGCGGTCCTATACTTGGCTCGTGTGAGGGAAGTGATAGTGAAGGCAATCTGGAGAGGTTCTTTGGTTAAGGTAGAGGTTCTGAAAAGCTTTGTTGCGGACAATCACCGTGTGGTGGCGGTCAGTATCTTGTGGGTAAAGTGTACAACCTCTGCAGAGTGTCAAAACTATTCGAATAGCCGTGCTCACGGAATTGAGCATTGCTCGGGATTACTGATCAAGGGTAGATTTTCATAAACAAAACATGGAAGGGGTGGCGTGTGCCAAGTGTTAAAAATGAACTATTAAAGTGTGTGTGTAGGAAACCTCATGAAAAACCATTTGAAATTATTATTACGTATAACTGTTCTCATTGCTTTAATCTAACTAAGATATTGGTTAAAAATCTTGCTTGATGCAAAAAAACCATTTAAGCCAATCCTTTGGAACAAGATCGCATATAGTAATAGTCTTGCATTTCATGCATTACTTGTTGAGTGCCTTGTGTACTCACCCCACCTTGCTTTCAACCCCAACATCGGTGGAGGAGACTACACCGGTTTGGGAGGAGGAGTACATCGAGGACACGATGAACTAGGGGCAAGCCAGTCGGTTGCTGTGGCAAGATGAAGGCTTCCACGACCTTTTTTTATGTTCATTGCTATTTTTTTACTTTGAATAATGTAAGCCCTGTGTGGCTGACCTATCTGTAAGGAGACCATAAGGTCGTACAACTCGGTTTATATACATGTTTGCACTATTTATTCTTATATCTTCGTGAATGTCTGTGATGTGCAACCCTGTATGACTGTGTGTGCTAGCGTGATCCTGGACTGGCACAGAATACACAGAGGGTCCGGATTTGCGGGTTCGGGTCCCGACAAGGTTCCAACTCCGAGATGCTTGCTTTAACCCATAAATGGATCTTTGAAGCTTGCATACCCTTTTAGCATATTTAGGATCAACAAAACCTTCAGGTTGTATCATGTATATATCCTCAGATAGATTCCCATTAAGGAAGGCTGTTTTGACATCCATCTGCCATATTTCATAATCGAAATATGAAGCAATAGCTAAAATGATCCGGACAGACTTGAGCATGGCTACCGGCGAGAAGGTTTCATCATAGTCAACTACTTGAAGTTGTTTGAAACCCTTTGCCACCAACCGTGCCTTATAGATCTGAATATTTCCATCTACGTCTATCTTCTTCTTGAAAATTCATTTGAATTCAATGGTTTTTACACCATCAGGAGAATCGACCAAGTTCCAAACTTGATTGTCATGCATGGATTGAATTTCGGATCTCATGGCTTCAAGCCATTTTTCGGAGTTTGGGTCCATCATTGCTTCTTCATAAGTCGTGGGCTCATCATTGTCCAACAATAATATGTCATTTCCATATCTTATAGGTACATGACTTGGCCTCCCCACCTACGTGGGGCTGGAGTCTCTTCCACAGGTTGTACAACACTTTGTAAATCTTGTGAAGGTTCAGTGGTAGCTTGAACATATTCATGTGATTCTCGAACTTCATCAAGATACACATCACTCCTACTGAATTCTTTTGAAATAAACTCTTTCTCCAAAAAGACACCATTTGGAGCAACAAAAAATTTGTTCTCGTTTCTTTTGTAAAAGTAATATCCTTTTGTTTCTTTAGGATACCCCACAAAAAAGCATTTTTCTAATTTAGGTGCGAGTTTATCTGATTGTAAACGTTTTGCATAACCCTCACATCCCCATATCTTGAGAAATGACAACATGGGTCTTCTCCTAGTCCATATCTCATATGGCGTCTTCTCAACGGATTTTGATGGGACCCTATTCAAAGTGAACGCAGCTGTCTCTAGAGCGAAACCCCAGAAGGATAATGGCAGATCTGTTTGGCTCTTCATTGACCGAACCATATCTAATAAAGTTCGGTTTCGTCGTTCGGATACGCCATTCCATTGAGGCGTTCCTGGCGGAGTAAGTTGCGGAACAATTCCACATTGCTTTAGATGATCACCAAACTCTTGGCTCAAGTATTCGCCACCACGATCTGATCGTAAGTGTTTTATTGATTTGCCAAGTTGATTTTGTACTTCGTTTTGAAACTCTTTGAACCTTTCAAAAGTTTCAGATTTATGCCTCATTAAATAGATATATCCATATCTACTAAAGTCATCAGTAAAAGTTACAAAATCATGAAACCCACCCCTAGCGATCGAGCTCATTGGTCCACATACATCCGTATGTACTAGGGCCAATCTCACTCGCTCTCTCACTAAAACACTGTGAAAGGGGCTTTTATCATCTTGCCAAGTAAACAAGATTCACATGTTTCAAATGATTCAAAATCAAATGAGGTTAGAAGTCCATCACCATGGAGCTTCTTCATGCACTCCTCATTTATATGACCTAGCGACAATGCCATAAAAGGTAGGGTTCAAATCATTAGGCGATGCCTTTTACATTAATGTTATAGACAGAGTTTCTCTTGAGTTCAAGGACGTACAACCCATCCACCATGGGGCAACGACCATAATACATATCATTCAAAAATATTGAACAAACAAAGTTCTTTATTCTGAAATCATAGCCTTCATGTTCCAAACAAGAAGATGAAATAATGTTTCTACTCAAAGATGGAACAAAATAACAATTATTGAGTTCTAAAACTAATCTTGAAGGAAAATGCAATAGGTATGTGCCAACGGCAAGACCAGCAACTCTTGCTTTATTCCCCACGCGAAGATCCACTTCTCCTTTTGCCAAGTCTCTACTCTTTATCATTTTGCATCGAGCGCAAATGTGAGCAAGCGAACCGGTATCATATACCCATGAGCTGAGTGAAGAAGTAGCAAGATTAATTTCTATAACATTAATACAAGTGGAAACCACATTTCCATTCTTCTTATCCGCAGTACTTTTCGTAGTTCCGTTTCCAATGTCCCGATTTCTTGCAATAGAAGCATTGGGTATCGGGTTGAGGCCAACTTTAAGCTTCGAAGCTTAGTTTTGAGGCTTGCGATCTCATCTTGAGCCTTGCCCTTGCCCTTGCTCTTTCCCGTTCCCCCAGCCTTAGCCTTCCTCTTTTTGAATGCAGTTGTTTTCTGAACCATCATCACATGATTGGGTTTTTTCTTAATACTTTCCTCGGTAGCCTTGAGCATCCCATGTAGCTCGGTTAGGCTCTTCTCCATTCTATTCATATGAAAATTCATAATGAATAGCTCAAAGCTCTGTGGCAGAGACTGGAGAATAACATCTGTGGCCAAACCGAGGCTAAGGGGAAACTCAAGTTTTTCCAATCTCCCGATGTAACCAATCATCTTGATCACATGAGAGCTGACCGGACTGCCTTCAGCCAGCTTACAAGCAAATAAAAGCTTTGAGATACCATACCTCTCAGCTCTTGCTTGATTCCCAAACATGCCCTTCAAGCCCACAATCATATTGTAAGCATCCTGGTCCTCATATTGCTTTTGGAGCTCAGAGTCCATGGTGACAAGCATGAGACAGCTGACCTCTACAGAAGCATTAACATGTTTGTTGAGTATGACATAGGTAAGCAACACCTTTGCTAATTACATCTTATGTAACTCTTGTTTGTTGAGTATGAAAACAAGTAATGAATGCCTTCGTCAACTTGACTCATGGCCAGTCAACTCGCCCCAAGGGCTCACATGAGGAGGAGCACTTCCGTATTCGGGTGCCAATTAAGAAACCACTGATGTGTGTTTTCCTAGACACCAATTGTCTTGTATAGGTTCCTTCTTTACTGAAATCAAATCCCAACCACTTATGTCCTCAAGCCCAAAACCGTTTTGATAGCTTGATTAAATCTACCATTGTTATGCGTGATGTGTCCAACACATCCCTATCATCTATTAAGATAGCCATTGATATACTACTTTGGCAGTCATATCAATAACGATCTAAATTCTTGATAGGTGCAACAATTGGATGGACATTTTGATTTAAAATTTTAACTATAGGGATGAACAAAATCTACTAAGAACATGGCATCATATGCAATGAGCATAAATAAAATAGCAAGGATTAAACACACATCCACAGAAAATCAAAATAAGCTGTGAAATAGCATGGCCCTTAGCATTAAGATCTCCATCATCATGCTTGTTTGTTCACCTTGCCACCTTGCTTGATTTGTTCACCTAGCCACCTTGCTTGATACCATCGTCTTCATCAAAATGGATGCAACACATTACAAAACTTGATAATGAAATTTACATGAGGGTTTGAAGCATCACAAGTCAACACGCAGGTCGTTATACAATTTAAATAGCCTTATGGCTTGATACGACACGCAGGCCATGTGGAAATTACATGCATCACATACACATAGGCCATACTATTTCACATAATCCCCTGCAAAAACGAGTTAAACAAAAGCAACCCTACAACTCCGGGGTCCGAGGGGCAGCGGGAAAACACCCTCAAAATTTCCACGGATCAACCAGATTGACCCAATCCGATCTAATATGATTGGCTTGGTCCCATATGGTTACGTTCGTAAACCACGATGGCGTAATCGACTGTAAGGGTAACGTCGTACCATGAACGGACTCACCCAAATCAATATTGAATCGGTTTGCGCTTTCCATGGATCAATTAGATTGACCCAATCCAACTCAATCTGATTGGCTTGGTCCCATATGGATACATTTCAGAAACCCTGATGCCGGTAACCCGACCGGTAAGGGTAACGTCGTACCATGAACGGACTCACCCAAATCAAGATTGAGTCTGTTTGCACTTTCCTCAAACCCTAAACAGATCGATCTCATCGATGGCTGCCATCACCAATTCATCACATGAATTGGCTGAACATATAATAGATCCAATCTACTAACCTCACACATCATATGTGCAACATCCAGATCACAAAACTATACGAGATGGCTCTGATACCACTGAAGAGGAACGCGGTATGCTACACTAGTACAAAAAAAACTACCGCATAACCAGAAAGCTACTCGCAAGAAGGGGATCACAGATTTGATTACCACTAGACGCGCAGTTGCGGAATCCTTCGCGCGTCGATGTAGTGGATCGTCCTCGTCGCAGTCGTTGCGTCGATGGAGTGGATCGTCCTCGCCTCGCCATGGATCGTCCTCCCACGCCCGCGATCGCAGCAGCGTCACCGCAGCGATCCACACGTCCGAGGATGGAGCGCCGCGGCGCGTGTGCAAGCACTGGTCGCTCGGCGAGGGCGCGAGAGGAGGTAGGGTTTTGGGTGAATCACTTCTAAACCATGGAAAAGCACACCCTGCGCCCACCCTCCTCCCCTCCTTATATAGCCACGAGATGAAACCCTAAACCAGGGCCCATCAGCGTGCTAAGCCCACGAGGTCCAATAATTACGAATCCAATCCAAATTAATGCGTCCCAGCCTATTAAGTGTGTGACCCTGCAGGTTCACGTACGTTTGGACATGGATTCGAAAAACTCCTTTTCAATCCAATAGTTGGTAGCGGCTCCTTGCAAAGTATGCCAACTCCCAAACATACTATGATCAAATCGGACAGAACCTATCAAAAGTACTCATGTAATAATCCCTTTGCCAAGCATTTGAAGATTGAACTCAAGGCGAGAAGCATGTCATCCTTTGATGATTCAATCCATCTCTTGTATCCGTGATATATTAATAAGTTGTGATTGACTCCTCAATCACGGCATGGCCATGCACTTCCTTAATTATCCCACGAGTGGCTTTATCATATATCTCTGTTTCATTGGAGTGGCAAATTCCATCTTGACTGCTCACTTCCCTCTGCACGTTTTATTGTAAACATGAAAGCTACCTTTATAACTATCCGGTTAGGAGGTAGTGTTTGATAGCCCCAAGGAAAACTATTACACATGTAGGGAATATGACAATCTCAGGTCTAAGGATCATACATCTACTATGTATGAGATACACTGATGACACATAAGAATGAAACATTCTCGAAGTGTCCCATTGCAGGTCTATCTAACTCATGTTCTTCAACATGCGTCCACAATGTATAGATGATATCTCCATATCCCATGATCTATGAAGCATGATCATCGATCACTACTTGTGCTGATCTATTCATCGTTGTCCTATACGTTGATATCCGATCAGAGATATTTATCGAATTACATTAATAAGTAAAGAGCTTCATAAGCAAGTCACGTACTTGTTAATATGCTCTGATACCACCTCTGTAAGGACCCGAATCCACTGATTCGAACCCACTGTGTTTACCACACTAGTCCCAGGATCAACGCTAGTGCACACAGCTTATTAGTCAAGTTTAGATTTTCTTTTAGAAAATAGATTGGACACACACAAGACACCTCCATACTATCTAGGGCCAAGACCTACAGTCAATATGCTCTGATACCACCTCTGTAAGGACCCGAATCCACTGATTCGAACCCACTGTGTTTACCGCACTAGTCCCAGGATCAACGCTAGTGCACACAGCTTAACATTGGTACATATCACATCATACACAACGATAATAGAATAATAGTTCATTTATTGATATAGCTAAGTGTATGATCTTACGACCAACTTACATTGTTAAGCCACGTAGGGCAAGACTGAGAATATAAACTAATAATTAAGCAGCGGAAAATAGAAAACGTAGATAGCTCATCAGTTCACCACAACCGACAAGGCTCGGACCCTAATGACTCGTGTCTTCCTGGACTTCATCTTCCAAAACAGGTGTAGATTCTCCAACTGTTGATTATTGTTGTTTGGCAAGGGTGAGTACTTAAAGCACTCAACAAGTTGTGCAAAGAATGCAATTCTATGTATCTATATGTAAGGCTTATTCCAATGGATAGGCTATCATGGCTATTTTGCAATAAGCAGCATTTATGAATAAATACAGTAAATAGATTGTAAAGAATGTAAAACAAATAGCAATAATAAATAACTTCAGTATTTCTCAAGTAAACCAAGTTTCCAATCCTAAGTCAAATTTCATCTTCCATATGGCCTTCCACCATCCAAACCAAGTTGTCCAATTAATTAAACTAACCCTTAACTGTAATTCCCGAGCATTGCTCAATACCGCGAGCACGGCTATCCGAATAGTTTCACACTCTGCAGAGGTTATGCACTTTACCCACGTGATACAACCAAACACCACCAAGGCGAGTGATCATAACAAAGCCTTTACAATGCTCTGGCTTAACCCGATACTACCCGCTAAGGTTTCAACACTGGTGGGACTGGTTACCACATCCAGGGCCCCCCTCTTGCGCCATGTGAATTACTCCATAACTCGGGAACTCACACCGTCCACGATAGTACCCAAATTAAGACATTGCAAATTACTCAGCTAGACTGGCCCATACCAGACATGTGGTTGCATGATTGACTCAGGTCAAAGGCTTGCAAGGTTAAGTCCTTAGTGTGATCAAGGCAAGACATCCACATACCCTCTGCCCATCGGGCCCACCTTGGCATCCTCGCCCCTTGTCACTTGCCCTGATCTAAGTTATTATCACCCAGTTGATTACCATGCACCACGTGCCATCAACAATTCAACATCGTTGCGTGACATGACTCGCCACAACAACTCAATCTCATCGTGTGATCCCACATGACACACAAGTTCATAATATTGTTCCATATTCCATTAATCAAGATTAATTATCAATGATTCTGACACATGTGATGGCGTGGCATGGCTAGGCAACTATACGGTCTAAACCTCCAATGTTGATTATAATTATTAACCAACTATATTAAACCAATCTAGGGTGACAATGGATCATGGCATACAATGACAAAGTAGGGTATAGATCAATCTGGTATATTAGCTAAGCCCAATTTAAATTGAAACAGTTGTATACTTGAAATATATGCAATAGTGTAAATCAAACATAGCAATTTTATAAACATGGGTTCAACATGATCAAAGCACAACTTGCCTTGGAATAGGTCCTGATCTTGATCTGAAGCTTGCTCTTGAGTTGCTTGATCTTCCTCCGAAGCGTCGCACAATTCAACGTCTACGCATACCGAAGAAGAAAAGCAAATAAATACCAAAAAAGAGAGCAATTGAACTCCAAAAATCAAATAAAATTCACCATTAAATAGATCTCAATTTTACAAATTTTTAGAAACTGGAATCACTCAAATCCGAGTTACGATGCAAAAGATATAGCCTTTTGAAGTTTGAAATAAATACTGAAATTGCAAAAATCAGAAAATCAGATTTAACAGATTTATTTTAATTCGAAAACCGACTTATGACGTAAGCATGATGTCACCCGCCGCGTCGTATTGGCGCCCGACAAATCAAAAGCTGCCACGTGTCTTGGCGATGGGTGAGTCCACGACGCAACGCGAGTCCACGTGCACCGGCCCATGCCGCCTCGGTACCCATGCCCGACACGCGGCTGGCTCCGATTGGTTCGCACGCCGCTCGTGCCGATGCCCGACACGCGGCGCACATCCGCAAGATCTCGGGATCGGATGGTGATGAAAGCACGCAACGCGGCTCAATCTGGACCCTCCGATCGGATCCAAAGGTTCACATTGCTTGCCACGCACAGGACACGCGGCAGAATCTTACCCCTTCGCTACAGATCGAACGGCTAAGAGCTTCCCATGCGTCGATGGTGGCACGGCGGTGTTTCTTCACCGGGCTTGGAGACGATGACCTCGATGACGGCGTTCCGGCGACGAAACAGCGACACGGCTTCACGGGTCCGACACGTCGAGGTATGGGGATTTCCGACCGAACCGCGACGGCGGAACGGGCAAACGGCGGCGGAAAATGCATTTAAGAGCTGCGGCGAAGGCTTCGGCGACTCCGGCGAGCTTCTACGTGAGAACGGCGACGGCTCGGGGCTTCGGAATTGCGGCAGACGCGCGGCGTGAGGTGAGGAGTTCAACGCCCGCGTCGGCGCCTTAAATAGCGGCACGGGGAGGCGTGCAAAACCCGGACTCCGAGGACGACTCCGTGGCGGCGGCGGACTCCGGCGGCGACACGGAGAGGTGACGCGGCTGCATCCGACGCGTCCACGTGGCGCTCATTGAACGGCTCCGGACGATCGACGACGCGGCAAAGGCACAGCCGTTGGATCTCGATCCAACGGTTGTCCGCGATGGATCCTAGGGTTTGACGCGGGCGACTTGGGCCGACGGCGGACCTCGAGCGACTAGCGCTGATGTTGGGCTTCGCCCAATACATTCAAAAATTTTAAAACTTTAATAATTAAAATAATTTTAGAAATTCATTTAATTGGTTTTAGGCAAATAAATTATCAGGAAAAATCCAAGAAAAATCTCAAAAATACTTTGAGACATTCTGGACTCAAATAAAATATTTTTGGCAAAACTTTATTTTAACTTTGCATAAATTTAAATAGATTTGAACAAAAGGCAATAAACTTGATTTAAAATTAATTCCAATAAATCCAGAAAAATCCAAATAAATTCCAGAAAATCACAAATGCACATTTAAGCAATAAAAACTTAATTAAGCCAAATTTTGGGATGTTACAAACCTCCCCTTAATGAATCTCGACCGAGATTCGGGGCTAGCTAGAGAATAGGTTCGAAATTCGGACTTCAAATCTTCTTCTCGCTCCCAAGTGGCTTCACTTTGAATGATTGCTCCTTGAACTCGCAAAGCGAATAGACTTGTTTACGGTCTTGCGCTCCACAACATCAAAATTCGACCGGTTGCTCCTTGTAAGTCAAATCTTCTTGCAACTCTATTGCATCCAACGGGTTTGCTCTGTTGGCACTCTGAGACACTTCTTAGGCTGCGACACGTGGAATACATCATGCACTCCTCGCCAAGGATCGAGGCAATTCCGGTGATAAGCTACCTCCTCGACGGCTCGAATCTTGAGCGGACCCATGTATCTTGGTGCAAGCTTCCCTTTAACGTGAAATCTTTTAACGCCCTTAAGAGGGGTAACTCTGAGATACACATGATCTTCTGGTTCAAAACTCAAATCTCGATGACGGTTATCTGCGTAGCTTTTCTGCTTTGTGTGCTATCTTCAATCTCTCTCTGATCATTGCGACTTGACTTTCGGCTTCCTCGAGAATATCTGGGCCGAAAACCAAACGCTCTCTGTTTCATTCCAATTTAACGGAGTACGACAAGCACGTCCATACAACGCCTCAAACGGTGACATCTGCAGGCAAGCTTGATAACTATTATTGTAACTAAACTCTGCATATGGCAAACTTTTATCCCAAGATGTAGCATAAGCTAAAGCACAAGCTCTCAACATATCCTCTAAAATCTGATTTACTCTTTCAGTCTGACCATCTGTCTGCGGGTGATATGCTGTACTAAAATTCAGACGAGTCCCCATTGCTTCATGCAACTTGTTCCAAAATCTTGAGGTAAATTGGGTACCTCTGTCCGACACAATCTTCTTGGGCACTCCATGCAAACATACAATCCTCGACATGTACAGCTCTGCTAAGCGATCTCTAGAGTAAGTGGTCTTTACTGGGATAAAATGGGCGACCTTGGTTAGACGATCCACAATAACCCAAATGGAATCGTAACCTCTTTGAGTCTTAGGTAAACCGGTGATAAAATCCATTCCGATTTCCTCCCACTTCCATTCCGGAATTTTCAACGGCTGCAACAAACCAGCGGGTCTTTGATGCATGGCCTTCACTCTCTGACACACGTCGCATAATGCAACATGCTCAGCTACCTCACGCTTCATATTAGGCCACCAAAATCTCTCTTTCAAATCCTGGTACATCTTAGCACTCCCTGGATTAATTGAGTATTTTGAATCGTGAGCCTCCTCAAGAATCAATTGCTTTAGCTCCTTTTTATCCGGCACACAAATTCGGCCTTTGAAAAACATGGTTCCCTGCTCATCCAGAGTGAAATCTACGGCTAGGCCTTCTTCCTTTTTAGCCTTAATCTTAGCAATTTTATCGTCCTCTTTCTGGCCTTCTCTAATCTGATCCTCTAGTGTTGGCTTTACTTCCAGTGCAGCTACCATTCCCTGCGGAACGACTTCCAACCTTAGTTTCTGAAATTCCTTGCATAATTCTAGTTGATCCTCCATTGTTAGCGTATTGGCGCTATGGCTCTTTCGACTCAGAGCATCTGCTACCACATTGGCCTTTCTGGGATGATAATGAATTCCCACATTATAATCCTTAATTAGCTCTAGCCACCTTCGCTGCCTCATATTCGGATCTGCTTGAGTGAATATGTATTTCAGGCTCTTATGGTCTGTATATATCTCACATCTATTTCCTACGAGACAATTACGCCATATCTTTAAAGCATGCACTACGGCTGCTAACTCCAAATCATGCGTTGGGTAGTTCACTTCATGCGGTCTTAACTGTCTCGACGCATAAGCAATGACTTTGCCTTCTTGCATTAACACGCATCCCAAGCCTTGCTTTGAAGCATCGCAGTAAATATCAAATCCATTCTGCACATCTGGCAATACTATTACGGGGGCTGTTGTTAAATGCTTCTTTAGTTCCATGAAACTTGTCTCGCACTCTGGCGTCCATGCAAACTTCTTTTCTTTCTTTAACAACTGCGTAAGGGGTTTAGCAATTGTTGAGAATCCTTCTATGAACCGACGGTAGTATCCCGCCATTCCCAGAAAACTACGAATCTGAGTAACAGACTTCGGTTGCTCCCAATGCAACACTGCATCCACTTTGCTGGGGTCAACTGCAACTCCTCTAGTAGTCATTACATGACCAAGAAATTCAACCTTTTCCTTCCAAAATTCACACTTGCTAAGCTTAGCATATAGCTGATGTTCTCGTAGCCTCTCTAAAACCATTCTGAGATGTTCTGCGTGCTCTTCCTCTGTCTTCGAGTAAACCAAGATATCGTCTATGAAGACTACCACAAACTTATCCAAATATTCCATGAAAACCTTATTCATCATATTCATGAAATATGCAGGGGCATTCGTCAATCCAAATGACATGACTGTGAACTCATAATGACCATATCGCGTAGAAAACGCGGTCTTAGGTACATCTTCTGCTCGGATCTTCAACTGATGGTACCCCGAACGAAGATCTATCTTGGAAAACTCAGCTCCTCTTAAGCGATCAAATAAGTCATCGATCCTGGGCAACAGATACTTATTCTTGATCGTTACTTCATTCAGTGCACGATAGTCAATGCACATTCTAAGACTTCCATCCTTCTTACGAACGAACAAAACCGGGGCTCCCCACGGCGATGAACTTGGTCTAATGAAGCCTTTCTCTTGCAGTTCCTCAATCTGCTTCCTCATTTCCACTAACTCGTCGGTAGGCATCCGATATGGTCTCTTTGATATCGGTGCTGTCCCTGGTGCTAATTCAATAACAAACTTGATATCGCGGTCTGGCGGTAGTCCTGGCAAATCTTCTGGAAACACATCTGGATATTCTCTGACTACTGGCACATCTTCCATGCTGATGGCTTTCACGCTGTTGACCATTAACTGCCCATCTCGAACTGCGGTTGCTTGAAATTCTACTTTCTTACCACTAGGGTCTTCCAAAGTCACGATCCTTCGGCCACAGTCCAAAACGGCCTTATGCTTAGACAGCCAATCCATTCCAAGGATGACGTCTAGGGATTGCGCATCTATCAAGATAAGATTCGCTAGGAATTCTATCCCATCCATGAGCAACTTAGCTCCCAAACACCCAAGGCTAGATCTAAGCTCAGATCCTAGGGCTTGGACTAAGAGCACACACTTAAGATTCACCACTTTAAATCCATTCTTGGTTGCAAAACTTTGAGAAACAAGCGAATCGAAGCTCCGAATCAAACAAAGCGTGGCAGTAATCGAGTTGACCGAAACTTACCCGATCGACGCCGCAGCTTCCCGAGCTCCATCTGCGGTGATGTGGTTGATCCTTCCACGCAATGTTGATTGCGGGTTGCTCGGCTTGACTGGCGCACGATTTCCTCCCGAGGTGGTGCTTTGGCGGTGTGGTTCCCAAGTTGAAATGAATGGCGTGATGCCTCCTTACGTGGACACCTATTAGAAAAGTGCCACGGCTCATTGCGGTATAGCATCTTTTACCGCATTCTTGATTCCCTCTGGTGCATTGTTGCCTGTCTTTGGTGTCCGAAAGTTACGATTAGCGAGGCGGCGCGCAGGGTTGATGTCTTGTTCACGGTGGTGGTTGGAATCTAGCAAATTGTTGTGGTGACATCCTCAAGCGTAGGTGGTTTGGGCGTCCACCCCGATTAGTCATTAAGCGCTTACGGTTTTCACCCGGCTCTTTGCGCTTGTCCTCTAGGATCAAAGCCTTATTCACTAGTTCTGAAAGTCCGAAAATTGTGGGTGATCGGTCCACTGCGATCCTGAATCAGTCCCTTCATGAAACGAGGCTGTGCGGCTTTGTGCGTCGCTCGTCTTCGGGGCATAGCGAGCTAAGCGGGTAAACTTGTTCAGGTACTCGGCCACTGGTTGGCCTCCTTGTTTCAGAGCCCTGAACTCTTCCTTCTTTAGGTCCATCATTCCCTCCGGGACGTGATACTGGCGGAAAGCATTAGTAAACTCCTCCCAGGTGATCTCTTGTGGGGCTCCATGAGCGGCACAGTAATTCTCCCACCATTCTGCGGCGGTTCCTTCCAATTGATGAGAGGCATAGAGCACCTTCTCATTTCCTTCACATTGCGTGATGTGCAGCTTCTTCTCAATAGTCCTAAGCCAGTCATCAGCTTCCAAAGGATTCACATTTCCTGAGAAGGTTGGTGGCCTAGTCCTCATAAAATCTGATAGCTTTGAGTGAGGTCGGGGTCCACCATGGTTGTTCGAGCTCTGTGGTTGTTGTTGTTGGTGCTGCGTTGGTCATCTCTTTGCATCTCTTTGCATCATAGTCTGCATCGATTGAGTCTGCGGCAAGAAACGCGCTCCAGTTCTCGCATGTCCAATGGCGGTGGTTGAGGGCTGCCTCATCGTTGGTGTTGTCGTTAGCGCGATCCACTTCTGAAGCTCCGTTGTTCCCTCGAGTATTCACCATCTGATGATTGCCTCTTGGGTTAGGAAAGGTAGATGTAGCATAGATAAGAAGTAAGAATTTCTAAAGCGGGAGATAGGTTATACCCAATTGAAATAATTCTTTATTATTCTTGGTATGGCAGCTTATTTAAGCCTACAAGCTTTGCAACACATCTTGCACATCGGCATTACAAAGAAGCAAACTAAACACGAAACCTTAACGTCAACTAAAAAGGTAAAGACTAACTTAAAGACGCGACTCACACTCGAGTCTCAACACAGCTCAAGATCGACACTCACTCATCCACCACCTGGCCGAGGCGATCCGACGCATACACCGGCGGATGGCGGGCATAGGAGCGAACCTATCACGATGACCTACATCGGGTCCTCTGCAACCACGGGTGCACTCCCCTCGGCTCCCACTCTCGCTCCTCTGGATCCTCCTCGGACTCCACTCTTGGCTCTGAACTTCTCGAGTCACGCGCTCCGGCTCGTCCTCGACCGCCTCCAGGGCCTCTCCCAGCTCAGTGATCATCCCGATGGCTGAAGCACGGGTCACCTCAAGCTCCTGCTCTGCCACTCTAAGTGCCTCGTACACAGTCTCCAGCTCCTGGGTAGTCTCTCTCATATGATCCTCCTGGGCAAGGGCGAACTCTGCAAGGTGTACCACAGTGGCACACTCGTTCTCCACGATCCATCGGCGTCGGCATGCTTGAACGTCTGGGTGAAGTCGGAACACTGAGTCGTGAAGCTCGTCGGCGTAGTCGCGGCAGACAGGCGAAGAGCAAGTCGAGCGACCTCCTGAATTGCAACCTCGTACGAGAATCTTCTTGCAGAGATGTTGATTGGCCTGCTAGCTTCTTCGTTCTCCCGAGCGTAGATAATCAGCTTGCAAATAAATCCTCGGTGTACACCATTAACTGACCAGCTGCCTCCTCGGTAAAGCGGACGATAGAAGCCTCCCGGCGTCGAAGTACTCTCCACGGCTCCATGGCGTAGCCGCGGTGACTCCTCGAAGGTCGAACGATCGGCATCTGCTTCACAAGAACTTTGAATAAGTTCTCCACCCGAAACGGTAAGTAAAACGGGTAAATTCAGCAAAGGCGAGAAGTAGAGAATGAGATGAGTCGAGAGTGTTTTATTAGTCAAGTTTAGATTTTCTTTTAGAAAATAGATTGGACACACACAAGACACCTCCATACTATCTAGGGCCAAGACCTACAGTCAATATGCTCTGATACCACCTCAGAAGGACCGAATCCGATTCGAACCCACTGTGTTTACCGCACTAGTCCCAGGATCAACGCTAGTGCACACAGCTTAACATTGGTAAATATCACATCATACACAACGATAATAGAATAATAGTTCATTTATTGATATAGCTAAGTATATGATCTTACGACCAACTTACATTGTTAAGCCACGCAGGGCAAGACTGAGAATATAAACTAATAATTAAGCAGCGGAAAATAGAAAACGTAGATAGCTCATCAGTTCACCACAGGCAACCGACAAGGCTCGGACCCTAATGACTCGTGTCTTCCTGGACTTCATCTTCCAAAACAGGTGTAGATTCTCCAACTGTTGATTATTGTTGTTTGGCAAGGGTGAGTACTTAAAGCACTCAACAAGTTGTGCACAGAATGCAATTCTATGTATCTATATGTAAGGCTTATTCCAATGGATAGGCTATCATGGCTATTTTGCAATAAGCAGCATTTATGAATAAATACAGTAAATAGATTGTAAAGAATGTAAAACAAATAGCAATAATAAATAACTTGATATTTCTCAAGTAAACCAAGTTTCCAATCCTAAGTCAAATTTCATCTTCCATATGGCCTTCCACCATCCAAACCAAGTTGTCCAATTAATTAAACTAACCCTTAATCAGTAATTCCGAGCATTGCTCAATACATGAGCACGGCTATCCGAATAGTTTCACACTCTGCAGAGGTTATGCACTTTACCCACGTGATACAACCAAACACCACCAAGGCGAGTGATCATAACAAAGCCTTTACAATGCTCGCTTAACCCGATACTACCGCTAAGGTTTCAACTTTGGTGGGACTGGTTACCACATCCGTGGCCCCCTCTTGCGCCATGTGAATTACTCCATAACTCGGGAACTCACACCGCCCACGATAGTACCCAAATTAAGACATTGCAAATTACTCACTAGGTGGCCCATACGGACATGTGGTTGCATGATTGACTCAGGTCAAAGGCTTGCAAGGTTAAGTCCTTAGTGTGATCAAGGCAAGACATCCACATACCCTCTGCCCATCGGGCCCACCTTGGCATCCTCGCCCCTTGTCACTTGCCCTGATCTAAGTTATTATCACCCAGTTGATTACCAAGCACCACGTGCCATCAACAATTCAACATCGTTGCGTGACATGACTCGCCACAACAACTCAATCTCATCGTGTGATCCCACATGACACACAAGTTCATAATATTGTTCCATATTCCATTAATCAAGATTAATTATCAATGATTTTGACACATGTGATGGCGTGGCATGGCTAGGCAACTAATACGGTCTAAACCTCCAATGTTGATTATAATTATTAACCAACTATATTAAACCAATCTAGGGTGACAATGGATCATGGCATACAATGACAAAGTAGGGTATAGATCAATCTGGTATATTAGCTAAGCCCAATTTAAATTGAAACAGTTGTATACTTGAAATATATGCAATAGTGTAAATCAAACATAGCAATTTTATAAACATGGGTTCAACATGATCAAAGCACAACTTGCCTTGGAATAGGTCCTGATCTTGATCTGAAGCTTGCTCTTGAGTTGCTTGATCTTCCTCGAGCGTCGCACAATTCAACGTCTCACGCGTCATCAAGAAGAAAAGCAAATAAATACCAAAACAGAGAGCAATTGAACTCCAAAAATCAAATAAAATTCACCATTAAATAGATCTCAATTTTACAAATTTTTAGAAACTGGAATCACTCAAATCCGAGTTACGATGCAAAAGATATAGCCTTTTGAAGTTTGAAATAAATACTGAAATTGCAAAAATCAGAAAATCAGATCTAACAGATTTATTTTTAATTCGAAAACCGACTTATGACGTAAGCATGATGTCACCCTGGCGTCAGCGCTGGCGCTAGCAAATCAAAAGCTGCCACGTGTCTTCGGCGTATGGACTGAGTCCACGACGCAACGCGAGTCCACGGTGCACCCGGTCCATGCCGCCTCGGTACCCATGCCCGACACGCGGCTGGCTCCGATTGGTTCGCACGCCGCTCGTGCCGATGCTCGACACGCGGCGCACATCCGCAAGATCTCGGGATCGGATGGTGATGAAAGCACGCAACGCGGCTCAATCTGGACCCTCCGATCGGATCCGAAGGTTCACATTGCTTGCCACGCACAGGACACACGGCAGAATCTTACCCCTCCGCTACGGATCGAACGGCTGAGAGCTTCCCAAGCGTCGATGGTGGTACGGTGGTGTTTCTTCACCGGGCTTGGAGACGATGACCTCGATGACGGTGTTCCGGCGACGAAACAGCGACACGGCTTCACGGGTCCGACGCGTCGAGGTATGGGGATTTCCGATCTGGAACCGGCACGGCTCGGAACGGCGAAACGGCGGCGGAAAACAGACGAAGACCGCGGCGAAGGCTTCGGCGACTCCGGCGAGCTTCTACGCGAGAACGGCGACGGCTCGGGGCTTCGGAATTGCGGCAGACGCGCGGCGCGAGGTGAGGAGTTCAACGCCCGCGTCGGCGCCTTAAATAGCGGCACGGGGAGGCGTGCAAAACCCGGACTCCGAGGACGGCTCCGTGGTGGCGGCGGACTCCGGCGGCGACACGGAGAGGTGACGCGGCTGCATCCGACGCGTCCACGCGGCGCTCATCGAACGGCTCCGGACGATCGACGACGCGGCAAAGGCACAGCCGTTGGATCTCGATCCAACGGTTGTCCGCGATGGATCCTAGGGTTTCAGCGGCACGGGCCGACTTGGGCCGCCCAAGCGGATTCAGCGCCTGATGTTGGGCTTCGCCCAATACTATTCAAAAGATTTTAAAACTTTAATAATTAAAATAATTCTAGAAATTCATTTAATTGGTTTTAGGCAAATAAATTATCAGGAAAAATCCAAGAAAAATCTCAAAAATACTTTGAGACATTCTGGACTCAAATAAAATATTTTTGGCAAAACTTTATTTTAACTTTGCATAAATTTAAATAGATTTGAACAAAAGGCAATAAACTTGATTTAAAATTAATTCCAATAAATCCAGAAAAATCCAAATAAATTCCAGAAAATCACAAATGCACATTTAAGCAATAAAAACTTAATTAAGCCAAATTTTGGGATGTTACACTAGTTCGGCCGGTGGTGGCCGAAGATGGTGCACCACCGTAGACTTGCGGTGGCGACCATGACCGGTGGTGGAGCGGCTAAATTAGGGTTTCCCGAGCTTGAAGATCACAAGGGTAAGCATCAGGGCATCACAGGAATCCTCTTTTGCTATTTCTACAAGGAAAAGAGTAGACAGGTTGAGCTCTCACCGTGCGAGTGCAAAGGCAGAGAACGAAGCACGGTGTTGTGGCTTGCTGATGAAGAAGAGCTCCAATTTAGGGTGAAGAAGTGTACTAGGCGTCCAAGAGGAGCTCTGGGCTGAGCTGCTTGAAGTGGTGTGGATTGAATCGGCTAAACGGGGTCCCCCCCCCCCCTTTTGCTGGTTTTTCGTCAGTGACGGAGAAGAAACTGGTGTTTTGGCTACGAAGGAATTGGCTATAGAGGAGTTTGCAGTGGAGAGGTATACTGAGAAGTATGGTGTTCTAGATGAGGCTTTGCAAGACTTATATAGATGGTTTGCAAGTCGGTATGGCGCAAACATTGAGTTGCAGCTGGTCAGGACAATGCGCGGGCTCTCTCGGCTATTCTTTGGCGCGCGAGAGAGAGCATGTCGGCCGAGGTACCTGTGGCGTGTCCACGTGAGGTGTAGGTGGTCAACTTCGGGCGACGAGTTGCGGCAAGAAGGCGACAAAGAAAAGAGGCGGCGCGACTCGGGTGAGAGATAGAGGGAGCTGTGGGAGAAGAGAGCTGACGAGTGGGGGCAATCTGGAAGTGGGAGAGGTCGGTAGGGACAGCTAGCTTCGTCGGGTCCACAGGTCAGCGAAACGCAAGGGTAAAACGCAAGAAAGTTCAGGACAGGTTGAGGTAAATCCATTGAGTTGGGACAACAGCAAGGCTCAAAATTTTATGAGGATTTTTCCATAGGTCGGCTGGGAATAGATAAGAGTCTGGTAAAATTTACAGATAAAAAATATGGGTAAAAAGTTTGCTAAAAATCTGACAATACACAACTATTAATATCTGCTGATTCTGGTTTTTATTTAATTGAAGGTCAAGATTAGATTATTATTTTATGATACTTTTTGATAGGGTTTATAATATAATTATTTATCTTGAGTAAAATTTTCAGATTTTTATTTTTGATATTTTATTTTTAATAATTCTGACATTACTATTTTTAGTTTTTTAATTTCTCCCTTTATGAATTTTAAAATTACTAAATAATGGGATAATCTCTTGATATTTTCACCAGAGATAAGTATAGAGTTGATGTCGGCATGGTAAAAATATTGGCTTGAGATAAGCTCCAAAGATTTCTACAAAAAATCTGACATGCTCTTTGATTGCTATCATTCCTCATGATTACAATATATAATCTTTTATTTCATGTATTCAGATTACCTTTGACAGCATGACAAGGGTTATGAAGGTTTATAATATTTTGTTATTATTTTTGCAGATTTTTATTGCTATTGTGTTTTTACTTTTTACTTTTACCATTTCAATATATATTACTTTTCTTTTAGACCAAAACTCAAGAAGAACCAATAATTCAGAAAACTCAGAAAATTAAATTTCAAATTAAGTATCACATCTCAAATTCATTTTTATAGTTTGTTTGTTTTGGAAGAAAGAGTTTTAATATTGATATCCCTCTTTTCATAAGATTAAAATGCAAGAAAGGAGGAAAAGATATTGTTTAAAATCAAAATCTTGATTCCAATTGAAATTTTTATTCAATTCCATTTTTAAATTTCAAACTTTTTATTTTTTATATTTTTAAATTTTATGGGATGTTACAGGTTATCAAGGTTCTCGTGTCCACACTTATCAAGGAAGATCCATAAAATATCAGGTATATCTACCAACATTCCAGTATAGCATTTTTATGATAAGTATGTGCATGCATTTAGTTTTGCAAAGCATTGAAAAGTAATTATTTGAAATAATAGGATTAAAATGATCAAGGGGTTGCTTGCCTTGCTGATCGTCGTTCGATACAAAATCTGGATTGTTGGTGTGGTCGTCGTCTACCAACTCTGGTTCGTCGGAATCTACTCGTTGATCAACAGGAATAACATGCAATAAACAGAAAACCAAAATAAGGGCAAAAAGAAGACAGATAGAAAATCCAAATGAAAGCTTACACGCAGAAACAGGAGTATTCATTAGTAAGATTATGATTCGTGTTTATGTGGTTATACTGCCTGTTTATTTTTGTTTACCATTATTACTTTTGGACTAAATGGTATCAAGTATTTCTTGCTTCATGTGAATTATTCATTTTATTTTAGCGAATTCTAGATGCTAAAATTATTTAGAGTAGAAAGATTTGTCCCATAGTGATTTTATCACTACTACACAAATATACATCACAATCGGTTCTTTTTTATCATCACAGTCGGTTCTGGTGGCGACACAAAGTCATGAGATAGAGATGAGGTGGCGTTATTACAGTCGGTTCTCGCCCGATAGAGATGAGGTGATCATCTCTATCGGTTCTTTGTAAGAAGCGATAGAGATGAGGCCTCATCTCTATCGCTTCTTACAAAGAACCGATAGAGATAATACCCTCATCTCTATCGCTTCTTATAAAGAACCGATAGAGATGACCGCCTCATCTCTATCGCTTCTTAAAAAGAACCGATAGAGATGAGTTCATCATCCCTATCGCTTCTTACAAAGAACTGATAGAGATGACCGCCACATCTCTATCATTTTCTTGTGATAACCGACAGAGATGAAGGGGTGTGGTGTGCTATTTTCTAATTCACCCTCCAATCAGCACATATTTCACACAATATGCACATATCACATTCACACAGAAAATCTAAATCTTATATATGATAGCCACTTGTACCTTGAAGCGGACATACTCCAGCTTGGAGCCCTTTTTGTCGTCGTGTGTCCCTCCTGCTTCGACGTATTCCTTGAAGCCCCTATATACATTGGAGAGATGCCATTGAGTAAAAATATAATGAATGTAGTTAAATACAGAAAGTGTTAGATAATAGTGGTGCACTTACTTCTCCAAAGGAGGTTTGATCGTGTAGGCCATCGGTCTCTTATCAACCGAATTAAAAGTGTACATTTTGTTGTCACTCAGAAGGAGCACGAGTAGAACCCAATGGTTGGTTATTAAATGGTATGCAGTGAAGAAAATAAGTTCACATACGGTTTCAGTGCGTAGAAGTAATTGAAAGGTGAAGTAGTACTTACTCCTCATGGTACGGGACTAGAATGAAGTCCTTCTTCGACTCAGCTTGCAATGCCCTCTTGATGTAGGAGGCAACCCATTCCGGTTGAAGCCTAGCCATCGTTGCGGACACAAGCTCAGGGTCGACGAACCCAACTAGTTGTCGATTCGTCACGACTCGCTGCCTCATTGCCCTGCAACTCGTATTGAATGTTAAAAAGCGTAATGCAAAATCCTATGGAAGTCATAAGGTCGTGCAACGTGGTGCGATACTCACAGCATCCAGGATCGTATAGTGGAAATATCGATGGCTATCAGTTGGTACAGACGGAACAGATCCTCAAAACTGACTGGGAATGTCCCATCCTCCTCTCGGTGGAAATGTCCCTTTCTGTATCTAACATTGAAGTCGACACGCCGCTCGCTCTCTTTCACTTTGTCAACGTACCATCCATGGAGCTGTCAAGTCCATAGGCCTAGAGCATTCAATTTGCTGGAAGGCAGAAGGGGCTTTCCATGTACGTAGGCCTTAAATTCATAAGGCTTCTCTGTGGCCTGTGCAGGCTCTCCTTTCTCGGCCGAAGGAGTCTCCGAGGCCGGGGCAGTGGGCTTTTCATGGACTTGAGGGGGCGCTGTGGTCTTTGTGAGCCTTGCCTTTTTAGCAGAGGCCTCCAGTGGTTCTGTGGTTGTCGTGCTAGTCCTTTTACGTGCCAGCTCTATACTCTGTGCAGGACTCGTCACGGTCTTGGGAGCAGGCGCAGGTACGGTAGGAACCTACGAAGCACGCGCATAATTAAGTAACTTGTTGCAATACTACTAGAATAGTACAGAACATGCGAGGTTTTTGACCTTGACTAGTGCGATGCCTGTCGTGGGCCACTTGATGAACGACATCAGCGCTTGCCCGAGAGTGGTGATGTCTTCGTTGGGGGGAACTCGAGCACATGTGATAAGTAGGCTTCGTGGACGTAGTCTTCCTGGACCCTCATGTAGCCCTTCCCCAAAAGCTGACCATGTACCGTGTCGGTCTCCTTGCATGGAAATGCAACCCCGCGTGTAGCCTCAATAGGAAATCCGTCTTCCGTCAGGTTGAGCTGGCACTTGGTAGGCGCCTCCAAAAAGTGCGCAACTTGAGAGAAAATATATGAAGTTACCCTCGCACCTTTAAGTTAAGAAAAATTAATTATTACCTTCAGCTGGGGACCGGACTTATCATTTTTGGAACCGCAGCTACTTGGTCGGGGCACATGTTTCTCTATGGTAGGCGGGGGCATCTGGCTCTGACTATGGGAGATCATCGCCATCATCTCGGCCCTCAGGCGCTCCTCACGTGCCATCATGTCCAGCCTCATCTCCTCCTCACGTGCCGTCATCTCCCCCCTCATCTCCTCCTTGATCTCCTCCCTCAGCTGCTCCCTGAGCGTGTCCTTGAGGCGCTCCGTGCGTGCCTCCTATGCTCTTGATCTGGTACATGAAACGTCAACTTGGAAGTAGGACTTTTTCGTATGCCCCGCCCCTACGGCAAGCACCTGGCCCTTATGGTCGGGCTTTCCCAACGCAGAGGACAGGATGTCATTTGACCCTTGGCTAAGGAAGGTCCCTTGCTCTTTCCTCTGGCTTACCTCCTCCTGCAAGGTGCGAGTACGAATTAGATCTAAAATACAACAGGAATGGTCGACTGCAATGTACAAAGTTTGATGTCTTACGATGGTGGAGATGACTTGCGCGGTAGCGGGGTTTGGTACTACCAGCTACCTGTCCGCGATTTTTTTTGTCCTCGCTAATACCCAGTCACGTGCCCGCTCCTCACATATGTGCGAGTAAGGCATCGCTGTCCCGGAGTTAGCGCACTCCTCGACTAGTCGTGCCCATTCCGCTTTCTTCCCTTCGTAGCCGCCTGAACCGAGGTAGTGCGCGTGCATGTTCTGCCTCTGTGTAGCAATGTTCTTCTATCTCAGCTCCTCCGCCTCAGGCGTACTCTTGATCCTCGTGAACTCCTCCCAAACATCGGGAGTCACGAATGGCTACCTCTCGAATGGTGTACGACCTTTCAGCACGTACTCACTGTGCATGTAGACCCTGTAGTGCCTCAGAGCCACACCCATCCTCTTCAAGGCGTACCGTTTGGCATTGTTTTCGTCCTCCTCTTCTATAATCCATTTGCCCTTAACCTCATCCCACAGCCGGTTCTTCTGCTCGGCGCTGACCTCCTTTCTCCAATCCTTAACCGTTATGGGAACTCTCTCCCTCACCAATTAGCCGAGGAATGAGCGGTATCGCCCCTTGTAGTTGGGAGGACCAGTGCAAACCCCCCTGGCATTGAAGTGGACAACCTGCGGCGTTCTCCCTACAGCCCCTTTGTTTGATCCTCTGGCCTTCCTCACCTTACTCGGCCCCTCGACATTTCGTACTTGGCTCGGCTCGACACTTGGAAGTTGGCTCAGCCCCTCAGGAGCACCTTTTGCTCTGTCTGGCGATGAGCCGATGCTCTCTAATTGCGACATTTGAGTTTTCTTATCTAATATAGACATATATTTGACATAAGAGAAAGCAATTCGTAGCTACTACGTGAACTTGGCAATAAATCATCTAAAGCAGCAGTACAACGGATAATTCATAGCATGTAATTGTTCTAGCAGATTGCAGTAGAGTAACAGATAAGCGAATGATCTTCAAAAAAAGTCTGTATGTTGACCAACTACATGCGTACCAACGATAACTCCTAACCTCTAAATAGGTTTGGTCCTAATCCCATTCGAGGATATGTGGTTCGGGCAAGTTCCTAAGCCGTTGTACAACTCGGAGAAAATTTAAAGAACATCTCATTGTTCTCCAGATACACTTCTCGACAACAAGTCAAGAGGGGTGCGTATCTGGAGAACAACTGGGAGATGCTACCGAAACCTACTCTGTGAGTTGTACAACAGCTCAGGAACTTACCTGAACCACATATCCTCGAACTGTCCAAAAAACGTGGACAATTTGAGACTGCTTGCTTATAAATCTGCCGGAATGACATATTTATAAATAAGCACTCTTGAACGGAAGACGTAGGTTACGCAACCTAAACTGTAACATATGTTGGGATAAAAGACAAAAGTAATATGCAAAAAATGAACACATGTAATATGCAGAAAATAAACTGTAACATAGGATCAAGAGAAATTGAATTACCCAGAAGTGTGTACAAGCACCAAAAAAAGTATATGTCAGTATGTCGTACTCATATATGTCAATAGGAAATGATCCCATGGCTGTATATGAAAAGCTTTACATGAACAGAAAACCAACAATAAGCTCTGTATTAATGACTATAACCAGCATTTGCAATTTCAGGGTAGGTAGTATGGACAATGCATCACACATTACCTGCCCTCACTACTATATACCAATACGATGCCTATGTAAATTGTGTACACTACAGCTGAAGAAAACAAAACTTCATGAAAGACATTACCCATTTCAAAAAAGACATGGTAAAGGTTAACAAAAGCAGACTTGCACACATAGATACACTTCCATTGTGACACTCACGGAATCTCTTCCAAAAGAAGGATTTCAACTACTTTGTGTCAGTCCTAGTTTAAGGAACGTGAACCATAGAGCCCTCGTACTTAGTTCGGAAGCTTGGGATAGTGTAAACATCGACGGGAGTATACAAACATCATTATGCTTGAACATGCTTTTACTCGATTGCAGCTAGCTAGTAGTTGGATATATGCCCTAACTTCACATTGAGTTCCTGCACCAGTGGGGAAAAGAACTTCACATAAACCTAGCCTACAAAATTAGTTTCCTAGATATTAATTATATTTGTAGAAAATTAAACTGCATATTATCTTCCAGCAAATTGGAAACACGTCCATATCTAAAAAGGTTATTGTTGCCATATGTGTATTTGGCTTTTCATAATTATAAGTACCACAACATTGTCGTATAATTGAATGAACTACTATCATTCTTGGAATAATGAAGGTAAAAATGCGTGGTGATCGTTATCAGTGACTTTTATGATGTTAACATCAAGGGAGCAGCATGTGTTGACAATTAAGATGCCAACATCGCACCTTAATCTGCTGATGATGTAACCACCATGATACGGCTATAAGCGTGATATTTAATGCTTGGGACATGATTAATCCTTCCATAATCAGCACTAATTGGAGTAAACAAGCACATTAATTCCTCGTTAATTTCACTTAATTACCCCCCTTTCAGCAGATGTTGTGAATAATTAAAACACGCAGCAATGGAAGCGATCATCAGAGAGCTCACCTCGCCAAGTGCACGATCTTGGGCTGAAGCTGCTCTCGCGGGGAGGCGCCGGTGGGGGGTGCTCCGAGCGGGGAGGCGCTGGTGGGGGAGCTCCGAGCGGGGAGACGCGGCGGAGGGGGAGCCGTGGGCAGGGAGGCGCTGGTGGGGGGAGCTCTGAGCGGGGAGGCGCCGGTGGATGGGCTCTGAGCGGGGAGGCGCCGGTGGGGGAGCTCCGAGCGAGGAGATGCTGCGGAGGGGGAGCCGTGGGGGAGAGGGAGAGCGGCGGAGGTGGGGAAATCGCCACGCTCGTGGCCTCGCGGGAGCTAGGGCAGAACAGAGCGCATGAGAGTTCACCAAAAAAATCTGCTCACTTGACAAGCGAAGGTATTAATTGTGTCAGTTCCTTGAACAAAACCGACACGAATAAAACAAGGTATTAACTGTGTCGGTTTGCAACAAAAAAGCGACAGAATTAAAGAATGCCAACAAATATTCTCACTTCACTTCACTATCGGTTTAACAAAAAACCGACACAAATGCTGTGAGAACTTCATCGGCTTTAGAAAAACCGATACAAAAGTATATGGCAGTACAAGAAAACCAATATAAGATATCACTATCGGTTTTCTAAACAAAACCGACACATATATATGGCAGTGCACAAGTTCATTTCTAGGGCATCACTATCGGTTTTTCAAAGGAACCGACACAGATGAAGTCTACATCACTATCGGTTTTTCAACCGAACCGACACAGATAAAAGTGCACAAGTCCATTTGTAGAGCATCACTATCGGTTTTTCAAAGGAACCGACACAAATGTGGATATCACTATCGATTCTTCAGAAGAACCGACACAGATAGATGGCAGTGCCCATTTCTAGGATATCACTATCGGTTTTTAGAAGAACCGACACAAATGAAGAGGACATCACCATTAGTTTTTCAAATGAACTGACACAGATATATGGCAATGCGCAAGTCCATTTCTAGGGCATCACTATCGGTTTTTCAAAGGAACCGACACAGATGAAGTCGACATCACTATCGGTTTTTTAAGAAAGTCGACACAGATGATGACAAAGCTGAACATTAATTCTAAATTGTCGATCAGTCTTGTTTGATCAAAGAGAGAAAGTGACATAATTTTTAGAAATATAGTTGGAATTATTTCAAATTCTGCAGAAATATACTTTGAGATACTACAAACATTTTCCAAATAGTATTTTTGAAAAAAGAGTTAGGACTGACAAAAATGTGCCAACATTCACTTTGTAGGCATGATTTTTGCTAGTAAGAGTAGAAAAGTCAAAACTTCTAAAAATGAAATCCAACCTTTTTGAATATACTTGCCTTCCACTCATAGGCTGTGGGGCCGAACGGACTTCCCTCTTCCCATCAAATTTGTCATCCATCTTACGGTATCGATGACTTCTAGGTAGAAACCTACGGTGACCCATAAACACAGTTTTCTTGGAGTTCGGCAGCCATAGGCTCTCAGTCTCCTCTTCACAAATAAGACACGCTTTGGCTCCTTTCATACTGTAGCTCGCCAAATTACCAAGGGCCGGGAAATCATTTATGGTGCAAAATACCATAGCCCGTATGGTGAAATGCTCTCTTTTGTACGCATCCCACACCACGACCCCCTCATTCTATAATTTTACCAAATCCTCGATCAGTGGTTCAAGGTACACATCAATATCATTTCCCGGCTGTTTGGGTCCCGAGATTAGCAATGACATCATGATATACTTCCGCTTCATGCACAACCAAGGAGGGAGGTTGTAGATACACAACAGAACAGGCCACGTGTTGTGATGGCAGCTCATGTTACCAAACGGATTCATTCCATCGGTACTCAACCCAAATCTTATGTTCCATATTTCGGCACCAAACTCCTCATGTTTCCGATCGATGTTTCTCCGCTGAGCCGAATCAGCAGGGTGTCTCAGCTTGCCATCTTCCTTTCGAGACTCATAATGCCAACGCAACAATTTTGGCTCTCTGGGATTTGCAAACAACCGATCCAAACGGGGAATGATGGGCAAGTACCACAATACCTTGACCGGTGCACCTTTATTGACCTCTTCACCGTCGTTGCCCTGGCTCTTACGCTTCTTGTCGTTACGCTTCTCCTTTTGTTTGTACCGGGGCACACCGCAAACTGGACAAACGTGCAGATCCTGATGTGCGTTACGGTACAAGATGCAATCATTCGGATATGCATGTATCCTTTCTATTTCCATTCCCATGGGACATAGTAGCTTCTTCGCTTCATAAATGCTTGTTGGCAACTCGTTTCCCTCCGGAAGCACATCCGATAGAAGAATTAGAAGTGCATTTGTAACATCCCAAAAATTTGCCAAATATTATTTTATTGCTTAAATGTGCATTTATGATTTTCTGGAATTTATTTGGATGTTTTCTGGATTTATTTGAATTAATTTCAAATCAAGTTTATTGCCTTTTATTCAAATCTATTTAAATCTATGCAAAGTTAAAATAAAGTTTTGCCAAAAATATTTTATTTAAGTCCAGAATGTCTCAAAGTATTTTAGAGAATTTTCTGGGATTTTTCCTGATTATTTATTTGCCTAAAATCAATTAAGTGAATTTCTAGAATTATTTAAATTAGTAAAGTTTTAAAAACCCTTGGAACAAGATTGGGTGAAGCCCAACATATGCGCTGCCGAGGTCGGTGCGGTCCATCCGGCCGTGAGACGCAGCCGGGTAAAACCCTAGATCCGTGGCCGTTTGTGTGCGATCCAACGGTCCAGCGAAGGCCGCGTGTGCGCTCACATTTTGGCCGTCGGATCGTGACACGCGTCGCACGGTCGGTCGTCGTCTCCGTTCGGGACTCGGAGTCCGCCACCGTTACGACGTCGGATTTCTTTCGCCGTGTAGAGCTCGGACGCCGAGGCTATAAAAGGAGGGGGTAGCACCCGAGGTTCGCAGTTGAACGCCGCATATTTTGGTCGGAAAGGTTTCGCGAGAGCAGCCGTGGAACGCAGCCGCGAGCTCGCGGAGTTGAAGCGTGGAATCGCTGCGTTTTCGACCGAGGACGCCGCCGATTTGCCGCCTTCCGTCGCTGGGCCGCAGAACCGAAGTTCGCCGAACCGCCGCGTCGGATCCCGCCATCTCGCCGCCAGAGCCCGCCGAGCGCCGCGTCGGGTCATCTTCTCGGCCCGGTGAAAGCGCGCCGCCGCCATCGTCGTCTCGTCGCGCTCACGCTCGACCGTCCGATCTTGGGTAAGCCGTCGGATGAGGGACGCCGTGAGTCGATTAGATCGTAGCCGTCCGATTCCTTTTCCTCGACCGATCGAGCCGCACGTGAGACCAATCGATTGCAACGCTGCGTGTCGGGCGTGGTGCCGAGGCGCCGTGGACCCGATCCATACGCCGGGACACGTGTCGACTTGTGATTGGCTCGAGGTCTCACCGACGCCATGCTTGCGTCATAAAGGTATTTTTCAATTGGAAAATAATCCGATTGAAATTACGTGGTCGATGACGCCATCATGAGGTCACGCTGACGTCATAAATTGGTTTTTCGAATAAAAATAAATCATTAATTCGAATTTCTAATTTCGTATTTTCAGATTTATTTCAAACTTCAAAAGGCTATATCTTTTGCATTGTAACTCGGATTTGAGTGATTCAAATTTCTAAAAATTTTGTAAAATTGAGATATAGTTAATGGTGAATTTTATTTGATTTTTGGAGTTCAATTGCTTTCTTTTTGGTATTTATTTGCTTTTCTCCTTGATGACGCTGTAGGCGTTGAATTGTGCGACGCTTGGAGGAAGATTCAAAGAACTCAAGAGCAAGTTTTTGAGCAAGATCAGGGACCTATTCCAAGGCAAGTTGTGCTTTGATCATGTTGAACCCATATTTATAAAATTGCTATGTTTGTTTTTACCCTATTGCATATATTTCAAATATACAATTGTTTTAAATTAGATTGGGTTTAGCTAATATACTGATTGATCTACACCTACCTTGTCATTGTATGCCATGATCCATTGTCACCCTAGATTGGTTAAATATAGTTGGTTAATAATTATAATCAACATTGGAGGATTAGTTCAGTATTAGTTGCTTAGCCATGCCACGTCATCACATGTGTCGTAATCATTGATAATTAATCTTGATTAATGGAATATGGAACAATATTATGAACTTGTGTGTCATGTGGGATCACACGATGAGATTGAGTTGTTGTGGCGAGTCATGTCATGCAACGATGTTGAATTGTTGATGGCACGTGGTGCTTGGTAATCAAGCGGGTGATAATAATTTAGATTGGGGCAAGTGACAAGGCGAGTATGCAAGGTGGGCCCAATGGGCGAGAAGGTATGTGGATGTCTTGCCCGATCACTCTAAGGACTTAACCTTGCAAGCCTTTGACTGAGTCAATCATGCAACCACATGTGCAGTATGGGCCACCTAGGTGATTAATTTGCAATGTCTTAACTTTGGTACTATCTTGGTCGGTGTGAGTTCCGAGTTATGGCGTAATTCACATGGCGCAAGAGGGGGCCCCGGTTGTGGTTTCGGCACCCACCAGTGTTGAAACCTTAGCGGGTAGTACTGGATTAAGCCAGAGCATTGTAAAGGCTTTGTCGTGATCTCTCCGCCGACACACCGAAGGAAGTGTGTTAACCCGGAAGGCACCAAGAGACGATCATGTCACGTGGGTAAAGTGCATAACCTCTGCAGAGTGTGAAACTATTCGGATAGCCGTGCTCATGTATTGAGCAATGCTCGAATTCTGATTAAGGGTTAGCTTAATTAAATGGAAAACTTGGTTGGGATGGCGGGATTGCCATATGGAAGATTGGAATTTGATTTAGGATTGGAAACTTGGTTTACTTGAGAAATACTGAATTTATTTATTATTGCTATTTGATTTACAGTCTTTACAATCTATTTATTGTATTTGTTCATAAATGCTGCTTATTGCAAAATAGCCATGATAGCCTATCCATTGGAATAAGCCTTGCATATAGTTACATAGAACTGCATTCTGTGCACAACTTGTTGAGTGCTTTAAGTACTCACCCTTGCCAACAATAACATCACCAGTTGAAGAGTCAACTTCACTGCTGGAGGAAAGATTCCAGGAGGAGACGAATGTTTAGGGCGCAAGCCTTGTCAGTTGCCTGTGGTATACTGAGGATTTGTCTACGTTTTCATTCCGCTGCAGTTTAATATGTTGTTCAGCCTTGAGAGGCGTACTCATGTAAGTTGACCATAAGGTCATTCAACTAGTAGTATACTATATATGATGTCTTTCATATTATTTCCGCTATGTATGATTGTGATATTTACTAATGTTGAGCCTGTGTGCACTAGCGTGATCCTGGACTAGTGCAGTATACACAGAGGGTCCGGATTTGCACATTCGGGTCCCGACATCATTGAAACTCGTTCCATTCCCATGTGTTTTGCCTTCAGTTTGAACAATGCAAGGACCGAATCCAACTTGCTGTATTCTGCTTTGCAACATGTGAACAGCGGTTTGGCATCGTCTTCCATCAAGCTTTTAAACTTTTCAAACTCTTTCCGTGTAATTACCCTTCACATCCCGCAACATTTGCTCCAAATTATCCTCCTCAAACATATCAAGCTGCAACTCGTCATCCGGTTCTACCGTGTCTTCGTTGCATACCGGAAGGGTACTACCTGTCTCACAGTGATGGATCCAACACGTGTAATTCCTCACGAAGCCACGTCGAATAAAGTGGTCCTCGATTTGAGCTGAGTTGTTAAATCTTCTCAGATTGGTGCAATCAATGCAAGGACAATATATGAAGTTTGCACCCCTCCTCACCATGTCCTCTTCTGCAATTTTTTTAAACTCCTTAACACCCTCCAAATTCAAAGACTACACGACTTTTCTGATACATCCATTCCTCATGGTCCATCTGCAATTAAATTTCGCACAATAAATTAAAGAAAAACTGGAGCGACACCTAGCTAGCTATTTGAATTATTGAGACATCATTTCAGTTAATATTACTTTTGCAAAATAGAGGACAGGTTCCAAGATATATAAAATATGTACTCCCGATCGATACCTAGATTCTTCCCTAGTTTAGAGCTTCCAATTCCCTAGATAGGAGACATACATTGCAAACATTAACAATGATATCGAATAAACTAATTATATAATGCAGTAGCTTGCAAATCTTTTGATTACAACGAAACAAAACAAGGGTACCAACGATGACTCCTAATCTCTAAATAGGTTAGGTCCTAATCCCATTCGAGGATATGTGGTTCGGGCAAGTTTCTAAGCCGTTGTACAACTCTAGAGAAATTTGGCAAAGATCTCTCATTTGTTCTCCGGATACACGTCTCGACAACAGGTCAAGAGGGGTGTGTATCCGGAGAAAACCAGGGAGACGCTACCGAAATCTACTCTGGAGTTATACAACAGCTTAGGAACTTGTTCGAACCACATATCCTCGAATTGTCCAAAAAAACGTAGATAATTCGAGACTGCTTGCTTATAAATATGCTATTTCCATCGGCATATTTATAAACAAGCACTCTCGAATGGGAGACGTAGGTTCCGCAGCCTAAACTCTAACATTCATCACATGATTGCAACACGAGAGCACTACAAATTAAGATAATTAAATACATTTGTTCTTATCAAATAAAGAGTGCGAAATCTGATAGGATATACATAATACCAATGCAACCTAAACTTTCTTTGCAACATGTCAAAATTACATACTACAAAAATGAAGGGGTTTGAAGGAATGCTCACATTTTGAAGAAAACCACAAATTCTGCAAAATGAGGGGAAATCTCCTCAGTCTAGGCTTCAAATTTACCATCTTAACACCCACCCTTGAGGATTTTAATTTTTCTCACCCAAGTATTGCTTCCAACCAAAGAACATGAGCTGTTTTTTTGAGTGGTGGCGAAGAAATGTTCTCTGGAACAACAACAGAGGAGAGTTCAACCCGAGGGGTATAAATAACCTAGCGAGACACATCACAGTCGGTTCTCACTTAAAAAGCGATAGTGATGTGATCATGCACATCACTATCGGTTCTCATGTGAGAAGCGATAGTGATCTACATTCTCATTACTATCTGTTCTCACATAAGAAGCGATAGTGATGACTACTTGCACATCACTATCGGTTCTTATGTGAGAAGCGATAGTGATGTGCGTGATCATCACTATCGCTTCTCACATAAGAACCAATAGTGATGACGGAGTGCACATCACAATCGGTTCTTATGTGAGAACCGATTGTGTTGTGCATGCACATCATTATCGCTTCTCACATAAGAACCGATTGTGATGTGCCTAGTGCTACATCACAATCACTTCTAACCTGAGAACCGATAGTGATTATTATTAACACCCCTCCTAAGTCATTTATCATAATCATTTTTTTCCAAAAAACTTAAGAACCGACCCAGATGAAGCGATAGTGATGTACCATTCTGTAGTAGTGTATAAATTAGTATGTTGTTAATAGGATTCAGATGCAAAGCAATATATTTATAGATTTTTAAATTAAACATTTATCATCGTACTTCTTACTGCTATTCTATTATGAATGCATAACATATTAAGTTATTTACTAAATCTTCACATACTAATTATTAGATGCATGTATGATCTTATATGAATACACACACATATATATATATACATATACATATATATATACATATATATATACATATATATATATACATATATGTATATATACATATATATATGTATGTATGTATATATGCACCAATGCACCTTTTGGACTAGTGTCATACTTTAATCATAAGGTAATGCAACATGAATCAAGTTCTGGAATGCTTTACATATACAGACAGTCTACTACTACTTTACTTTTAGATGAATTAATTCTACTCAATTTATTCAAATAGGACTTTACACACTATTAGCAAATGCATGCACAGATCTATGTGGTCATATTCATATATATGTCTTTTGTACTAGGTTTATTCATTATTGCATATTAACTACATTGATGCTATTCTTTAACAGAAAAGACTTAAAAACAAATTATATTTTTACATATTTAGGGTCCAGCAAAATTAGTTCCATACATATCCAAATTTATTTGCAAAGTTTCTACCTTTAGTCTATTTTCATACCTTCTATATACCTCTGTATTTAAATATTTTTCCAGAGTAGCTTTTCAAAATATTTTTGTACATTCTGGTAGCTCTTGATTTTAGATGAATTTATAAATTGGTTTCATATCATTTGGATTTCAAATGCAAAATATATTCAAGTTTGAATCTAAGTCGGTTCTGAAAATAAAGAAAATAGCATAATACGTTTTCAGAGTACTGAAAACGTCTTTTGCTTCGCGCCAACATTTCATGTTCAAATCCGTCGCAGCCACTGACATCTCGGGCCCGCGACGCAGAGACACAGAGCAGAGCATCAGTTAGGGCTCACCGCCGGCGAGGATTCCGTGATGTTCTGGTCCGGCCGAAGGCGCAACTAGCACCAGGGAGTCCTTGCGCACCTGATGAGGGTACCCATTCCTACCATCGACCAGCTGGACCATTTCGTCACCGTGGCTATGCGGCGGCGGAAGAGGTGGCGAGCCATGTCGGCGACAGAGGGCATCTCCGATGGAATTGGTTCCACCTACAGCATGTATAGGTCCTAGAGGTTCCATTTTTATTAGTTGAGAGTACAGAGAAGTGTTGGATTAGCTCACCACCATTCACCGGTTTTGGAGAAGAAGGGGGCTCGGTGGCGGCGAAGCTCTGGTTGACAAATCCTGAAAATGACAGAGGGCTTTTGATGCTTGAGAGTTGCTAAAGCTATACCGAAAAGGGATTGAAGAATGGTTACTTGTACCACCTTCAATCGAGCATGATCCGAAAGCTAGGGTTCTTTGGCTGAATCGGGAAAATGCGGAATTGGCAATACTCGGTGGATTAGAGTGGATGGAACGAGAGGGGAAATGATAAGCACTCTTCTGCAAACTCAAGCTAGTATTATAGCAGAGGGATTCGCTGTAAATAAAACCGTCACCTGGTGTGAACTCGTCGGGTGGATTGCGGCGGCAAAACAGGGGGATGTATGAGCGGTTTGCTGAAAATTTAGGCAAGGACGATGCGTGGCAATGTCTTGATGAGGCGGTTTCCTCGGGCGAAGCACAGTTGCAGCGGTGGCATGAGCTACAACCAGCAAACTGCTCTCGGTCACACGCTGGGAGCTCAACCGAGAGGAGAGGAAGAAGACAGTCGCTGGCACTGATAGGTGGGACCGCACTGGAGAAAGTGTCCGCACGGCAGTGAAGGAAGAAGAGAACTTCGGTTCCAACTGCGAGCAGGATCGATTTGGGTTCACTGAATCCATTACCTATCTAGTTAGTAAATTAATTAGGAATTTAGTGTGTGTACTAGAGATAAGTTAAAACATACTGTTAAAATTTCAGACCGATTGGACACATGTAGAATTAATAAAAATTCTGACAGTGCACTATGCTCAATTTTATGCTTTCGGATTCTAATTTATTTGAGTGTTTATATCTCATTCAAAATTTTGTAAACTTTTTTTGAAGGTTCCTTATGGCCAAATTAGACTTCTATAAAACTTTCAGCTTCATATGCTTTATATTTTATTTATTAAAATTCTGACATTAGTATTTTCAGATTTTCTATTTTTGAAATTTTAGAAATAACAAATGTAATGATTATCTCCTGATATTTTTACTGGTTATGGCCCTATCTAGGATGAAGATAATATAAAAATGTTCACATCGAATTTACGAAAATTAATTTCTAACATATTTACTATTGTTAGTCATGATTCATTAAATTACCTTTCTTTTCATCTTTTAATACTTTGACATGACTTTTAAATTAAATTTTTGGGTTCCAGATAACTTCCACGAATTTTACAGTAATTTTTATTATTTTTTTACTTTACCAATCTTTTCTTATCACTTATGTAATGTTTAGATGATTAACAAAAGGGATTTTCCCTTAAAACAATAATCAAAGAAAGTCAAGAAAATTAAGAGAAAATTCAGAAAAACCAAGAAAATGCAAAAATGGAATTTGGTTTGAATCTTTAATTGATTTCTTATTTTTATTAAATTAGCAGGATGTTACAAGTAAGGTCCTAAACTGGATTTTAAGCTAGCTTCAGTTTTCGAAAAGCCAGTAAACCTCCTAAACAGCTCAATTTTTAAACGGTTGTTGACCTAAGTTATAAGCTTATATATAACTAGTAAAAGTGAAAAGCTGAGAGCTAGGTTGAACATGTTTTTATAGCTTATTATTGAGAGAAATTAGCTATTTATCAAACAGTCTCTTATAAAAAGCTATAGCTACTTTTTAACCTAACAAAACCAGAAAACAGTTTTTAGAAAAGCTACGGCTTCTCCAAACAGACCCTAAAATACAGAGAGACCATGTATCTTCTACCCCTCAACTCCTCGGGAAAGCGAAAGCACTGAAGCATACAGTTAAGAGAGAGAGAGTAGGGGATTGAAAGGGGTACAAAGAGAACAAAGAGGGGCAGTAGGACAGGAAACCCACACCACGAACTTTGATCGCTACACGGAAAGGAGAAGGTGCACGGGAGAGAGCCTCCACAAGCACCGGCCAAAAACCCAGATTAAAAACATTATCCTCGGTACAATTGCAGTATTCACCCATTCGCAGCACTGTAAAAAGTTGGAAATTCTTACGACCGTTGGGAAATATGAAAACATGCATGTCCTTTGCAAAAATTGGAAATTCTAGAGAACTGAGCCGCAGCTCAGATCGTCGAGCAGCACGCGCGTCTCACCAGTGTAATTTAAAAAACAGGTAAATACGTGTACGTGTTACGTGGTACAGCGTGTTCCACACTTGAGAGGTCGTAGAGTATTTGATTACTTTCTTAGTGTGTATAGGAGACAAGGGCAAAATATCAAATATAGTCAATATTGTATCGTATATTATCAGTTTTGGACAACTGTTTTTCGTATTTACTTAAATAGCAGTCGTAGCCGGCAATTGACGGGACGGCAGCGCATAGCCGGCACCTGGTGTGCCGGCTATGCCATAGCCGGCATTTGGCAAACCGGCTATGGCATAGCCGGCACACCAGGTGCCGGCTATGCCCCGGGCCCCGCCGCGTCGCGTCATGTGTCACGTCATTTTCTTTGCGCCGAAAGTTTATTTGTCGGATGCGCATTATTTGCATGCATGCACGGTTGTCAGTTGCTTTTGCTAATTATTCGCATGCATGATTTGGTTTGTTGCTCGCTTTGCATGCATGCTTGTCTACCGCTCGGACACATTCTTCATCGCAGCATAAATAGAGGGGACATGAAGGAGCCTGGAGTGTGCGAGACAGAAGCTTGGCAAGCAGAAGACAGAGAGGGGCTTGGCAAGCAGAAGACAGAGAGGGGCTTGGCAAGCAGAAGAGAAGGAGACGACCAGCGCTGGTAAGTTTTTGCCCGAGTAACTAGCACATTTGGTTATGCTATATAGTTAGGTTAATTAGAACTCCCTAATAATTAGGCTTGAACTTAGTTGCATGCACATCACATAGCATGGATACCTCTAGCTATAATACTAATTCTCTAAATGAGATTGTATGATAACTACCAATAGTTGTAACATCCTCCAGTTACGCATCATTGTATTGCTTGGCTATAGTCTAGTTGCTATTGCCTGATGTTAAAAATAGTATTATGTTAAGTTAGAAAATTAAAAGCTCAGATGTGAGGTGATGGTGGACCAATGCAAGATGGAATCCGGGGATATTGAGCATGATTGTAGAGGTAGGGTAATTGAAACCGCGTTTACGTACAATTTTTAGCAAGAAATCCGTCTTTATGATGGTTGATGGATGTATTATTTAGCACACAACCGCAATCACCAAGAGGTGACTATCATCTATTTACTATTGATGTTGTGTTATACCGATGCATATCGGCCCTGCATTCATGCACAATATAGATTGTGGGTATTGGCCTGCTACATAGGATCAGTCTAGGACCTCTGTGATCAACTTGTTTGTGTTTAGAACTCACATGCTTGTTAGAGTACATAAACAAACAAACTTTAATCGATATGGTTAGTTAGATAAGATAGTCTCTAATTATCTTGTTAAATGTAAATGTTGTAACTGTAATTCATGAGCGTAGTTTGAGTAATTATTCGTGAACAAAAAAATTAATTTGTTCAGTAATTAATTTCAACCCTCGGTATAGTTAAACAGTTGTTAATTTTTGAAATATTTTTAGGTACCATATTTACCTAGCCGTTGCGCCATAAATTTTCATATTTACTACGGTGAACGGCCTGTCATATTGCACGAGAGAATAGTCACAGTGCAAAACTGCGAACACACATATAGTTCAAGTGATAGTCCATTAGACTTGGAAGGCCTTAAATCACATGTTATGAGCGTGTTGCATTTGAGCGAGGAAACACATACAGTTTTTCTGGTAGCGGTGCGACCAAGGGAAGTTCCAAATAACAACGTCATTGTGCATACTTTATTCGCACTGAGAAATAATAAGGCTTGGTTGTTGTATGCACGAAAGGCCATATAGGGGGGTTTCCGATGGGTGTTTACGTAAACATATTGCCACTAGAGGCGAATGCCGATGCTGGTCCTAGCGGTGAAATTTTAGGCCACCAGGGAGAGGGAGAAGTGGGCCAAGGATATGTGGGGGAGGGTAGTTCGGGTGCACACGAAGAAGAAGTACTTCCTTCTGAGGTAGATGCGACATGTATGGATGATGAGGCTTGTGGAAGCGAGGATGAAGAGGGCACTGACAACGATGACCCAGCTCCAGCAGTCCAGTACTTCCGTGGTAATGGCCTTCTGGAGTGTGGCATTGTTGACTATAATAACTTGGCTATGTGGGGGTACCAGAACAGCGACATCCAGATTGGGAAACGCTTCCCCAACAAGTTAGAGCTAATCCATTTCATCAGCAATTATGCTGTCATCACTAGAAGAGAGCACAAGTGTACTAGGTCGAAGCCCACTGAGTATGAGGTTAGGTGCACCAAGGCCCCTAACTGCCCTTTCTACGTCCGTGCTCACCAGCTGAAACACGAGCACTACTTTGTGGTGAGCCGGAACACTCCTCATACATGCACGGAGGAGTCAATCAGAAGCATGAGCCACGTGGTCGACGCTAGGTTCATTGCCCAACTAGTCGTGACCCAGGTTGGTTCAGATATTGGACTATCACCGAAATCGATTATGGAGCAAGTGCAGAGTAGAACAGGGATGCACGTAAGCTACCTAACCGCGTTGCAAGCAAAGCAGAAGGCGTTGAAGATGCTTTTTGGATCATTCGAAGACTCATACAACTATGCCCCGAGGTTGTTGCAGAAGATACCACTGACCAACCCAGGGACTCAGTTCGCAATGGCGGACGAGCCTATTAAGCTTCAAGATGGTTCGTACAGCACCGGGGAGCGCTACCTGATTAGGGTATTCTGGGCTTTCGGACAATGCATTGAAGCTTTCAAGCATTGCAGGCCTGTCATCTGTGTTGATGGCACATTTATGAGCGGGAAGTACTATCGCACCCTACTGACCGCGATCACGGCCGACGCAAATAACCAGATAGTACTAATTGCCTACGCATATGTGGAGAGTGATAACAGCGATAGCTGGTTGTGGTTCCTCACTTTGGTCCGGACGCGTGTCGTGGGGGATAGGCAGAGAGTGTGTGTTGTGTCCGACCGCAATGCAGGTCTTCTCCACGCTCTAGAGGTGCTGCATGGTAGCACGAACCCGTCTATAGCGTGGGCTGATGTGGAGAGAAGGTGGTGCATGCGACACCTGGGTGCAAACCTATATTCACGGTACCATAACAGGTCCTTAGTGAAGAAGTTCAAAGGGTTGTGCCTTCAAAACCAGCCTGCCAAGTTTCATGAGATTTGGAAACAGTTGAACGAGACTACCAGGAAAATGATGGAAAATCAGCAATCTCAGGAGGAGCAGTTACAGTCGCAAATGGTGGGAGGGCAAACTGTCATTAATCATGATCGTTGCACGTTTAGCCAATGGATAGCAGGGAAGCCAGCGGAGCGTTGGTCCCTTATGCACGACACAGGCGGCGCGAGGTTAGTTGCACCTATTGATTTGTGAGATTAACTTATTTAAGAGTGTTGGACCCATTCCTGATAAACTTTGCGTGTTTTTCTGTTAGGTACACCATTATGACGACGAACATAGCGGAAGCCTTCAATAATGTCCTTAAGGGCGTTCGTGGGCTTCCGTTATGTGCCATAATAGAGCTGACGTTCTACAGAACAACAGACTACTTTCGAGATCGTGGTCGTGCTGCCAACCAATGCAGCACTCAATTCTTAACCAAGGTGGAGGAGATCATCAGTAGTAGGAGGAGCAAATCCATGTTCCACCGCACGCGGGTGTACGACCTCGGTAACCACATATTTGAGGTAATGTGCCGCGGTAGGTACCACTCTGGCTACAGCGCCGGTGACACCGTCCAGCAATGCACTCTAGGCATGGAGGAGGTGGTGTGCTCGTGCAATAAGCCAAAACTGCATCATATCCCTTGCTCCCATATTCGCGGCTTGCAGGGATATGGGAGGGAACGATGCATCTCAGTATATTTCATCATATTACATGGTAGAAGCATTGAGAAACACTTGGCGTCCGAAGATGAGTTCCTTCAATTTTGGTACGAGTTACAAGTCGATTGACGGGCCTTTGTGGGTGCCTTATCTGTTAACACGATGAAAAGAGCCTGGGAGGCCCAGAGGGACAAGAATGCACGGTGATATGGATGCAGCTGATGCCGTGCAGGCGTAGAGGAAGTGCAAGATTTGCAAGCAGATTGGACATGATCGGAGGACATGTCCTAATAAGCAGTAGACTTATTTAGTAATTTTTGTACTGTATGGTGTTGTATTTAGAACTGAATTTCTTATGTGTTGTATTGCACCGTGTTGTTTAACATCTGTTGCATCCCAAATTGTGTATGTTATCGTGTTGTTGTACCGATGTTTTTTGTTGCACTGACCTATGCAGGTGGTATTTTCAGCATGGCTACCGGTGGTCTTCCCGAGCTTCTTCAGCAGCAGTACGATGATCAGCATCGTGGGAGGATGATTTTCACGGGCACATAGGTTAGTACTGTTGTATTTATTGAGGTTAGCACTGTTGTATTTATTGTTCTATATTACGAGTTTACATTGTAACCATTGATTGTAACATGATCGTGTCCTTTTGCAGATGGGTCCATTGCGTGCGCAAGTCTTCCACAAGATCAAGGCATTGGACCCCCGTTTCTATTAGTGCCTAGCACGAGTTGGACTACTCCCATTCGCTCTTTTGATGGATGGGACTATTGAGCCATTACCGCGGGGTGGGGTGCGTCACACAACTCTCCCTGCCATAGATGTATCCCTGCTGACTGCCCTGGTAGATCGGTGGCGTCCTGAGACGCACACGTTCCACTTTTCGTTTGGAAAGATGACAATTACTTTGAAGGATGTGGCTATGATTACTGGTTTGCCGACCAGAGGTTTCCCCTTAGTGAGTAGGCGGCCACGAAAGGATCAGTGGAGGGAGTATATGCAACAAAGGTAAACATGTATCTTTAAGCGTCGTAAAGTATTTGCTTGAAATAAGCTCACATTCATTTGTTTACATTGCGAGGTTTGGTCGTCAGATGCGAGGAAAGGACCACGGCCTCTCTTTGAAATGGTTTCATGAATTGCCAGAGTATGGGCCATGTCCTGAGGGAGCTAACAAGGGCACTATTTCGAGGCACCTGGAGGTGTACCTCTATGATTTATTTGGAGGGATCATGTTCTGCAACGCAGCGGGCGACTATCTTGAGCCACACCTCATCATGTTAGCGCGTGACCTTGTCACGCAACCGGAGGAGGTCCCACAATATAGCTGGGGTTCCGCTGTGTTAGCAGCAACCTATAGAGGACTGTGTGATGCTACCCAGCGGGCCACCGCGAGGGGGTCAATCACAGGTTGTTTGCACCTAGTACAGCTGTGGAGTTGGGAGTATTTTTCTATCTCTCGTCCTAGGGTGGAGAAGGCTATGTACCCGATGGATATCTCCCATGACGTGCCTGAGACTATGAGGCCCACGATGGGCTATAGATGGATCCATGCTAGGTTGCGATGGAGCCACCTCCAGGATCACGGAAGCTACCCACGCGCTGGTACCGATCTAGACTTCCTGACTTCCGAGCACGTGAGCTGGGATCCGTGGACACAGGGGAGATTTGCCGAGATCGCAACGGGCGCGCGCATCTCATCGTTCTGTGCACAGGATGAGCACATATGGATGACTACATGCTTCATTCTGTACCAGAATTCTATGGAAGTCTACTCCCCCGAGCATGTACAGCGACAGTTCGGATACCAGCAAGTAGTCCCGGTCCCCCACCACGGGACGCAGGCCGATCACACTTGTAAGTTTAGTAGAAAAATACTGCATTACTACGTTATGACCATTCTTCCTTTTGTGAGTTCTAACCGTTCATACTTCTGTACAGGAGGAGTGCAAAAGGAACGGGAGGCACGTTGGACTAGTCCACCGTCCATCGTGAGCACATACTGCGGTGGAACGAGCAGGCCGAAGCTTCCACCCTAGTCCCTACAGGGCCGTACGACCCTTCCTCGTACTGGGAGTACTTCTCGTGGTACCGTCCTCGCACACGCGCCACTCTACTCAGTGGTCACATGGATGATGCGCCAAGACCATTCCCCGAGGACCGTTCCCGCCAGCTTTACATCCTGGTTAGTACTTTGATGCATGCAATCCTTTCAACTTGTCATAAACAGTACATACTAACACGTGAACCTCGTTTTGTAGTCGCAGGAAGCGTACGAGATGCACACTCTGGTAGACCGCACGCTGCGTGACGAAGGCGAGTCCTCGGTTCACAACAGGAGCGACCTACGAAGGTACTTCATGAGAGGAGGGTGAAGTATATATTTATATTTCGTGCTATCTATATCAAGTTCTTAATATGATATACTACGATGTACGTTATCTTATTGCCCAATGCACATATACTTCAGCAGCAGAGGGTCACGTTTGGTCTCGGCTATCCGTTCTTTTGGTGGATGCGCACCTAGGCCAAACAGGGGGTACGAAGTTCGGGTTATGGATCCTTCACGTGCCTCCCATGCTAGACAATCGGTGGATACCCATTCGTCACGGAGTGCTCGTCCCTCCACAGCTCGCCCATCCACATCTCGTGCGCACGACTATCCAGCTCCTCACCGCGAAACTCAGGTTCCCGTGACTTGCTAAGTTTCATGTATCGTTTCGTTTTCTCGATTCAAGGCAACTGTTGTTAAATACTCTACTTTGTAACATAACTCACTACATTTTTTACTACAACAGGACTACGGCGTCGCTGAGTACCCACATGTGACGCAACCAACATGTGGTGCCAGCCATCACGACGGAGGTGAGCACGACGAAGTTCACCATAGCGGCGGTGATGACGCTCAGGTTGAGTCTGAGAAAACGCCACATTGGAGTGAGGATCATGTTTTCAGCTGGCCTAGAATGGAGCAAGCGACTTTCACCGAGCTCCTCGATTGTGGACGATGGATGCCTACAGGAGGTGAATCCTCACAGCACCAGACTCCGTACCAGCAGGATCCCACGCGGCACATCCTACAGTCGATCGCGCTTCCTCTAGAGGACCCATTGTCCTGGTACACCCAGGAACGCATGACCAGTGCTAACTACACCTTCTGGGGTGGTCCGACGCAGCAAATTGATGAGGACACGGGAGAGCTTCCCACACGGCAGGGCCCCTCACAGGCTGCGGGACAGGTAGACACATGCCCCAGAGACGTACACCCCAGAGGACTTCACCAGAAGGCAGGGTGGACGACGCGGAGGGAGGCACTGACGATTTTTTTTACAACTGTGTGTACTGTATTGATTACTTTAACCTAGATGTCATGTGAAATAACTATTGTATGGTCAAATTTGAAATACAGTGTTGCCGGCTAGTTTTCTCTCAATTTTGTTCAAAAAATTATTTAGTCTACATGAAAGTTGTAGAGAATTTTAGGACGCATCTTTTTCATGTTGACAAGTTTTTCATTTGAGCAACAGAAAAAATCATAGAAAATCGTGAAGGTTAACAGTGAGTTTCCACGTTTGCGCCGGACCGATTTATATTTGCGCCGGACCGATTATTTTTAGCACTTTTTAAGGGTCTTCCCGTGCTCAAGAAATTATTTGGTATACATTAAAGTTGTAGAGAATTTCAAGACGCATCTTTTTCATGTTGACAAGTTTTTCATTTGAGCAACAGAAAAAATCATAGAAAATCGAGAAGGTTAACATTGAGTTTTCACGTTTGAGCCGGACCGATTTAAATTTGCGCCGGACCGATTCTTGTTAGCACTTTTTAAGGGTCTTCCCGTGCGCAAAAAATTTTGTGTTCTACATAAAAGTTGTAGAGAATTTCGAAACACAACTTTTTGTTGTTGACAAGTTTTTCTGTAGAACAACATATAAAATCATTAAAAATTGAGAAGATCCTATTGTATTGAAAACAGCTTGTCTGCATTTGGTTAAAAAAATTTGGTTCGTTTTTGGTCCTTTCTAACCCCAACTCGTGATCTGAACAAGTCTTAGCAACATCCATCAACATTACAATATCTTAACAAGTCTTAGCAACATCCATCAACATTACAATATTTTAACAAGTCTTAGCAACATCCATCAGCATTACAATAACTTAACAAGGCTTAACATTAAAACATACTAGAACACTCCCGAACCATCACTATCAATGTCGATACCCTCATCTTCACAATATTGCCAATCATCACGTTTACCCTCGTCATCGCTTTCGTAATCGTAAGGAAGACACAGATCAGGGTCTACATCCCCTTTAGGCTCTACATCCTCTTCCGGCTCTACCTCATCTCTTTGCATCGATTCACGTGACTGTATGGCAACTTGCTCAAGGCTGCGAGCTATAGCTTCGATATCAATCACAAAACCATTGTGTGCATTGCCACATGGACATGTGTCAGGACTAAAATTGTCTTGGGCAATTTTGTTAAGGTCAGATGCAATGCACTCTATTTGTTCCACAGTCCATGCCAATCCTTTACTGAGCTTCTCCGGATCCTTGTCCATCTACAAGTATTACAAGTGTGTAATTAACAAACCAATGTGCTGATTAGCTGTCATATAGGTTTCATACCTGACATGCATAAGTAAAATTTCTACATTTAAGATCAAATGAAGATGAAAGTGGAAGATGGCAACAAAGTGATTGCGGGGGGGTGGTTGAGGTCAGCTGGTGACCTCCGACCAAGAGGTTGGCCCCTAGGAGAAAGGAGAATATGCAGCGCATGAAACCCTTCCTCACCTCTGGCGGACGGGGCTTGTTCGAACATGCAAGCTCTATTCTGTTGCAATCCCGAGTTTAAACCTCACATCCAAATTAAGTTAGGGCTCATACCTTGCGGATCCAGTCGATCCCGCGGCACTTGAGGTCGATGATCAGGCGAATGTGTTTGACGACGAAGCTGGCGACACCTCCATGCCGGAATTGCACTAGAGGCACTTGATGGCGAGGCACTGGAGGTTGAAGAGAGCGCTGGAGCGGTTGCCTCCTTGCAGGTGCGGGAGGCAATGATCCTTATATGCAATGAGTAGGGAGAAGCGATGGGCAATCTATCAGTACACATCATCAAAGCTGCATGACCTGTCACCCATCATCATAAAAGCTGCACGACCTGTCACTACACATCATCAAAGCTGCATGACCTGTCACCCATCATCATAAAAGTTGCACGACCTGTCACCCATCATCAAAGCTGCACGACCTGTCACTACACATCATTAAAGCTGCACGACCAGTCACCCATCGTCAAAGCTGCACGACCTGTCACTACACATCATCAAAGTTGCGTGACCTGTCACCCATCATCATAAAAGCTGCACGACCTGTCACCCATCATCAAAGCTGCACGACCTGTCACTACACATCATTAAAGCTGCACGACCAGTCACCCATCGTAAAAGCTGCACGACCTGTCACTACACATCATCAAAGCTACATGACCTGTCACCCATCATCATAAAAGCTGCACGACCTGTCACCCATCATCAAAGGTGCACGACCTATCACTACACATCATTAAAGCTGCACGACCAGTCACCCATCGTCAAAGCTGCACGACTTGTAACTGCGCAATCGGCTAGGTCGTATTAGCTTTTCGGCAAGTCATGAAATATCTTATATAAATGGAAAATAATGAAATAAAAGCTCCGTACCATCCTACAACATTTACTCTAACATAATATGAAAATATATTTTAATTACAACAGGTGTAGGATATAAAACTTATCGCTGCAAATACCTTCGAAGATTAAGAACTGCACAAACTATAATGACTAAGCCTTTTCGGCAATCAGAAAAATATCTCATCCTAATGCGAAAGTAAAAGAAAAAGGGTCCATATCAGAGTTTAGTATATATACTACCATATTCTGTAAAAAATTTTAATTAAAACTTGATTTGCATCTGAATCCTACTCAAGCAAAACCCTAATCGACAACGTCGTTGAAATCCCTTGTGGACTAACTTCTTTGCAGCATTTGACAGAGGGTGACACGTCATGCAGCCTTTCCCAGAGGGTGACACATCGTGCAGCTTTTGACAGAGGGTGACAGGTCGTGCAACTTTCGACACAGGGTGACAACTCGTGCAGCCTTCGACAAAGGGTGACACGTCGTGCAGCCTTCGACAGAGGGTGACAGGTCATGCAGCTTTTCCCAGAGGGTGACTCGTCGTGCAGCTTTTCTCAGAAGGTCACAGGTCGTCAGAATCGACAGGTGCTGTAGTTGTGTGGAGTAACCCCTCACCACCAATATAAAACCGACCGAGGGATAGACATCCAACATCGCCAAACCAGCAATAAACGTCAGCTGAATCCACACAAATTAGGGCACGATGTCATTCTACCGTCGCCTCTTCAGCAAGCAGAAGTCATCCCGCCCCGAATACCCGGATACCAGTAGTGTTGACGCCCCAGTTCTGCCGGAGTTACCTCGACCCAATTGCGACTGCAACCTTCCGGCGAAGATGATGCAATCTACCCACGGAGAGGCGGCGCTCCATTACCATCTTGTTGTGCCGCTCTTCTTGGGTAAACCCATGGTGTCCATACAACACGAGGTAACATTACCATTTCATGCATCGCTTTTCTTTCTCGACAAGGACCGGTGTTGCTTCTTCCAATGGATCGACGGGCCGGAACGACGTGATATCGAATTTATCTACAACTGCCATGACGCCTACCCCGTTTCGCCCGAGAACTTCACCCGGTGGGAGAGGCCGCCAGGACATGTCCCCGCTCTAGATCGACCAGAGTTCAGGGCCGGTGGGCAAGGGGCCAACCAATCGGTGAGTTTCATGCGACGTACTCATGTTTCACTTACAAAGTAATAATTCTAAACCAGTTCATCGCATACAAGAGTTCAACAAGAAATGTGCGAAATTGCTCGAGTCAAAGGAGAAACCTTCTCAAGGGCCACCCGAAAGCCCCGACTTTTGCGAACACGGCCTGCAGGCAGTGGTTGATACCTGCCATGATGAGCTAGCGGACCGGAGATTCTACCGGTGCCCCTTGGCCGAGGATGAATGGTGCGACTACTTCAACTGGGTGGACCCGGAGACGTACCACCCACATCTCAAACTTCCCGTATGGGATAACTGGGGGGAGCAACCCTCCCCGTGGTGCTACTACCGCCCAGAAAAGCCACACCCCGAGTACGCCTACGGTGTTATTCAACGACCACAGCGGGCATACTGTATTGACTGCGGGGAACGTTTCCAGTTGTACAAGGATAAGCCCAACACACACCTCCTGCACCATATAGTGGAGTGCGAGCCGAAACAGAGCAGGCGTCTCGGCAAGTCTCCGCCAACGGCCAACGCAACAGAGGTGCAAGAGGGTACCTTCTCTCGAAGAGGAAGAGACAAGGGGAAGCAGCCGACCGGGGTCCGCACCACGCAACAAATCCTTGACGCGTTAAGCAGACCATCCGGGAACCCGGGTGGTATTAACATAGGGGACGCCGGGAATCGGGATGACATGCCCATATGGGAGGGCAGAAATCCACATAAAAAAGACCAAAAAATTAAATCTTACACAACCGAGACGTACGGCATAGGCTACCCATCCGGCGATAGCTGGGAGCACTGCGCATCCCCGTGGAGTTCTTTCATACTAGGGATTGAGCGGTGTCCGAATACAAATTGCAAAATTTACACGGGTCATGTAATATGCAGAAAATGCTGGACATCATTCCTGCTGTACCCAGATAGGCGGAACGATCATTTGTTCTACCATGACCAACAGTGCTTTCGTTAGTTGTTTCGTAAGCAATTTCGTCACTGTTGTAATGCTCTTGTAATATAATGCAATCTATTGCTTATTTCATCATCTGAACTTATGATTGAAATTGTTGCACTGAATTACCAGAATTTTGTCGTGATCGTATATTTTCGAAAACAAATTATAATTTTGTCGGTTACAATTAACTTGTCATCGTGTGTCGTTTTTTGCTCGGTTAAAATTAACTTGTCAACCGAAATTTTTATGAAAATATCTTTCATGTGTGTAATCCACGAGCGGTTCGGTAGACTAAGTAATTAAGTGCGTAATATGTATGACAGTGGTTAACCAGAAATAATTTACTTAATCAAGCCATGTTGCAACTAGCAGCAATAATTGTTTCTTGCCCTTCTCAATTCATGGGAAGTTTAAACGTGCAGACAGACAAGGATTGACGCGACGCGAGACTGCAGATGCATGCATGCATGCAAAGCATGCATGGATGCAAAGCATCTTCACACGGGACGGCAGCTTGCAAATCACCTCCAAGCGCGACGAGAGGATGCATGCATCCCAAAATCAGACGAGCAAGCAAACAGACGAGGTGACGTTTGATGCGACTGGAGGGGCCCACAGCATAGCCGGCACCTGGTGTATGCGCTGCCGTCGCGTCATCTGCCGGCTACGACTGACATTTCGGAGAATACGAAAAAATGCTGTCCGAAATTGAAAATATACGGTACACAGTTGACTGTATTTGATATTTTGCCGGAGACAAGCACATGTGGTATATGAGTGTGATGTATGTGAGTTATGCGTCCGCCTTAGACATCTAAAAAATAGAAATTCCAAAACGCCACTTCTAGCCAGCCATTGGTTATGGTTAGCTAGAGTAATTGCTGTGGCCATCGGTTTTTGAGCTAAAGGCCAAAGTTAGATTTTTATTTAAACATGTGCTCCCACCGGTTATAAATAATCGTCATTTTAAATATAGGTACAATCAAACTTTTAAAATTTTAATTGTAAATATCTCTTTAAATATTTAAATTAGATACATGAAAATTATATATGTAATTTGTCTCGAAAAGTACTATCATAATATTGTAATTTTATTAGATTTTATAAATATATTATGATAGAAATTAGTAGACAAAGCTACGTTTTAGAGACGGTGTCGATGTCTAAAACAACGACTATTTTGTGACATGAGAGAGTACGTATTAGGTAGATTGAGTTTTAACATACATAAAATAACCAGCTACAAATGCAATGAAGTTACTTCTAGATTATATTCGGCGGAGAGTGATATATAAGTACTCCTAATGGATTCCTCGCTCTCTTTTTTTTGCAGTGGCGTATCTAGAATATATGTACATATACCACCGAAATACACACTTTTCTACTGGGGATAAATGTAATTTTCCCATCCCCTACATATATATCCTTCACATTTTTCCACTACCTAACAAAAAGACAAAAAGAAAAAGACCACTAAAGCTTATATGTTCTGCTGTTTGGTGCCATGTTGTATCCACTCATCTACAGTAGTAATTATATGCATAGCATACTACATGAGAGCGAGACAGATACTAGACGAGTATAGATTGGGCATGATATCTTTTGAAAAGTTCAATTACAAGAACCGTCAACAAAAGATCTGAAGTAAAAAAAGCATAAAAGTGTTACCATACATGATAGGTCGAGTGTCCTGATAGATTTTCTTTCAGGTATGAATTGTCGTCTTACATCACTGGTTCGAAGAAAACGAGTAGGGAAGAGAGAGAGAGAGAACGCAACCATTTTGAGATCGAACGGTGTGATAAAAATGTTTGGTTTTTGAAGATATAAATGATTATAGATGATGCTATTTCGTCTTGGATGGTGAACAGTATACCATACATATGTAGCGGCTAGCTAGCCGGGCCTCTCCAGCCTCATGTACTGTGTCATCTTGTGTTCGTCTCTGGAGATTTGTTATGTTAGCTGGAGTGGTTAAACTGTTTGTATTTGTCCAGGAACCCAGGCTGCATATATAATATGCATTTGTACCCCTGTGGTAGCATCATCACCACATGTGCCGACGTGCCATTGCATAATACAAATGGTTAACTGTTAAGGCCGGTTTGCGGTTGCCGTGTTGTTGACATATTTTTGTAAAGCTATTGTAGAAAAGCACTCGTCAAAATAATCTATTAAACTATACTTTTGGTAAATGAAACTGAACTTTGACAAATTACGTTGATCGAGTGATATATTGATCCTTCTCTCATGCGATTTTCTTGCCTAACAACTGTATCTTTGTTGTTTTGACTACAGCAATATCTACATTTTGTTCGAAAAAAAAATTCTCCATCTGCAATGTGGCTTATACAGATTAAGTAGATAGCTAGCCAAACACTAAATAGTTGAAGTCGTGATTTCACGAAACGAGATTACTATAACTCACCACAATGAGAAATAGAGCCTTAGACTATCTCCAACGATTTCTCTTTATTATTTTCCCTTTACTCATTCCCTTCCCTATATTTATTCCCTTCATTCCTATCATCTCCAACAGCATCCCTTCGAAGGGATTTATATAGAGATTGGAGAGAGAATCTCTTATTGAAAAGATTCTCTCTCCAAATCCCTTCCGAAGGGAATTCGTTGGAGCGCTTGGGATCTGTCTGCGAAGAGATTTGAAGGCTGAAGGGAATTCGTTGGAGATAGTCTTAGAGGGTAGCTAGTGAGACGACAAATCGAACTTGTTTTTACAACTGAGTTAATAAAATTCAATGTATTTTATTACAAGTCGTTGAAAACTTTGGATGGTTACTAAAAAAAAATCACAAAACTACATGCTTTTGGACAAACTATTAAAAACTGTAGGTTTTAGCATCTATTTCAAAAAAACTCCATATGTAAAGAATATTTGTTTCACAAAACTACAAATTGTAGCATGTACTGTAATTTGTTCACTACTACAGAACGGCATATCACTATCGCTTTATCCATGTCGGTTCTTAAGTTTTTAGGAAAAAATGATTGTGATAAATAACTTCAGAGGGGTGTTAGTAATAATCACTGTCAGTTCTGAGATTATAAGTGATTGTGATGTAGCACTGGGCATATCACAATCGGTTCTCAACTAAAACGTGATAGTGATATGCACGGCCATCACTATCGGTTCCAACAAAAGAAGTGATGGTGATGATCAGGTCCACATCACTATCGGTTCTTTCGATAGAAGCGATAGTGATGTGCGGTTCTCAGAAAAGAAGCGATAGTGATGCGCACGTGATCATCACTATCGCTTCTATAAAAAGAACCGATAGTGATGACCGTGCACATCACTATCGCTTTTTAGTTGAGAACCGATTCGGATGTGTACGTGCTCATCACTATCGCTTCTATAAAAAGAACCGATAGTGATGACCGTGCACATCACTATCGCTTCTCGAAAAAAACCGATTCTGATGTCCACGTGCTCATCACTATTGCTTCTTTTTATAGAAGCGATAGTGATGACCTTGCACATCACTATCGCTTCTGGAAAAGAATCGATTTTGATGTGCCTCGCTAAGTCATATATACCACTCGAGCTGAACTCTTCTATGTTGTTGCTCCATAGGAGATTTCTCCGTCGCCACCCGAGAAAACAGCTCATATTGTGTGGTTGGAAGCAATACTTGGGTGAGAAAATTTGAAGTCCTCATGGGAGGGTATTAAGAGGGCAAATTTGAAACCCTATCTTAAGGAGATTCCCCTCTTTTTGTCCTCATTTGCAGTTTTCTTCAAAATGTGAGCAATTCTTTAAACCCCCTCAATTTTGCACAAGATAATTTCGATATGTCGTGAATAAAGTTTAGCTTGCACTGGAATTGTGTACGTGCTTTTAGATTTCACATTTTTTATTTGACAAGCACACATCTAATTAATTATTGTAGTGGTCTCGTGTTAATATGGAATTATATATTGTTGCTATCATGTGATAAATGTTAGAGTTTAGGCTGCGGAACCTACGTCTCCCGTTCGAGGATGCTTGTTTATAAATATGCCGAACGAAATGGCATATTTATAAGCGAGCAGTCTCAAATTGTCCACGTTTTTTGGACAGTTCGAGGATATGTGGTTAGGGCAAGTTCCTGAGCTGTGTTGTACAACTTCAGAGTAGATTTCGGTAGCGTCTCCCTGGTGTTCTCCATATGCACACCCCTCTTGACCTGTTGTCGAGACGTGTATATGGAGAACAGCGAGGAGATGCTGCCGAAATTTTCTTTGGAGTTGTACAACAGCTTAGGAACTTGCCCGAACCACATATCCTCGAATGGGATTAGGACCTAACCTATTTAGAGATTAGGAGTCATCGTTCGTACCCTTGTTTTGTTTTATTGTAGTAAAATGATTTGCAAGCTACTGCACTAGCTATATAATTAGATTATTTGATATCATTGTTGATTTTAAAATTTCATGTCTCCTATCTAGGGAATTGGAAGCTCTAAACCTGGGAAGAAGCTAGGTATAGATCGGGAGTACATTTATATATCTTGGAACCTGTCCTCTATTTTGCAAAGGTAATATTAATTGAAATGATGTCTCAATATTTAAAATAGCTAGCTAGTTGTCGCTCCAGTTTTTTCTTAATTTATTGTGCGAAATTTAATTCCAGATGGACCGTGAGGAATAGATGTATCAGAAAAGCTGTGTGAGTGCTGAATTTCAGAGGGGTGTTAAGGAGTTCAAAAAAATTGCAGAAGAGGACATGGTGAGGAGGGGTGCAAACTTCATATATTGTCTTTGCATTGATTGCACCAATCTGAAAAGATTTAACAACTCAGCTCAAATCGAGGACCACCTGATTCGACGTGGCTTCGTGAGGAATTACACATGTTAGATCCATCACAGGGAGGCAGATAGTACCCTTCCGGTATGCAACGAAGACACAGTGGAACCGGATGACGAGTTGCAGCTTAATATGTCTGAGGAGGATAATTTGAAGCAAATGTTGCGGGATGTGAAGGGTAATTACACGAAAAGAGTTTGAAAAGTTTAAAAGCTTGATGGAAGACGATGCCAAACCGCTGTTCACATGTTGCAAAGCAGAATACAGCAAGTTGGGTTCGGTCCTTGCATTGTTCGAACTGAAGGCAAAACACATGGGAATGGAACGAGTCTCAATGCACTTCTAATTCTTCTATTGGATGTGCTTCCGGAGGGAAACGAGTTGCCAACAAGCATTTATGAAGCGAAGAAGCTACTATGTCCCATGGGAATGGAAATAGAAAGGATACATGCATATCCGAATGATTGCATCTTGTACCGTAACGCACATCAGGATCTGCACGTTTGTCCAGTTTGCAGTGTGCCCCGGTACAAACAAAAGGAGAAGCGTAATGACAAGAAGCATAAGAGTCGGGGCAACGACGGTGAAGAGGTCAATAAAGGTGCACCGGCCAAGGTATTGTGGTACTTGCCCATCATTCCCCGTTTGGAGCGGTTGTTTGCAAATCCCAGAGAGGCAAAATTGTTGCGTTGGCATTATGAGTCTCGAAAGGAAGATGGCAAGCTGAGACACCCTGCTGATTCGGCTCAATGGAGAAACATCGATTGGAAACATGAGTAGTTTGGTGCCGAAATGAGGAACATAAGATTTGGGTTGAGTACCGATGGAATGAATACGTTTGGTAACATGAGCAGTCGTCACAGCACGTGGCCAGTTCTGTTGTGTATCTACAACCTCCCTCCTTGGTTGTGCATGAAGCGAAAGTATATCATATCTCGGGACCCAAACAACCGGGAAATGATATTGATGTCTACCTTGCACCACTAATCGAGGATTTGGTCAAATTGTGGAATGAGGGGGTCATGGTGTGGGATGCATACAAAAGAGAGCATTTCACCATGTGGGCTATGGTATTTTGCACCATAAATGATTTTTCGGCCCTTGGTAATTTGGCGGGCTACAGTACAAAAGGAACCAAAGCGTGTCCTATTTGTGAAGAGGAGACTAAGAGCCTATGGCTGCCGAATTCCAAGAAAACTGTGTATATGGGTCACCGTAGGTTTCTACCTCAAAGTCATCGATACCGTAAGATGGATGACAAATTTGATGGGAAGAGGGAAGTCCGTTTGGCCCCATGGCCTCTGAGTGGAAGGCAAGTATATTCACGTGTGGAGGATATCGAACTTCAGTATGGAAAGAGCCGTAAATCTGTTTGTCCTAGGAGCTGAGAGAGAGGAACACCGCTATCCAGAGGCACAACACGCACCCGCACCACCTCGGTACAGGCGGCTACGAGGGGAAGAAGGCAAAGTAGGCGCGACTAGACAAGGAGTGCGCGAACTCCGGGACGACGATGCCTTACTCCCACATATGTGAGGAACGGGCACGCAACTGGCTATTAGCGAGGACAAAGAAAACCCCCGATGGGCAACTTGTAGTTGCAAACCCCGCTACTACGCACGTCGTCTCCACCATCTAAGACATCTAACTTAGTACATTACAGTTGACCCAACTTGTTGTATTTCAAATCTAATTCGTACTCGCTTATTACAGGAGGAGATAAGCTGGCGAAAAGAGCAGGAGACCTTCCAGAGCCAAGGGTCGAAGGACATCCTGTCGTCTGCGATCGGGAAGCCCGACCATAAGGGCCGGGTGATTGTCGTATGGGCGGGGCACACGAAGAAGTCCTACTTCCAAGATGATGCTGTGAGTGCCAGATCAAGATCATGGGAAACACGTGCGGAGCGCCTCAAGGACACGCTCAGGGAGCAGCTGAGGGAGGAGATCAAGCAAGAGATGAGGGAGGAGATGATGGCACGTGAGGAGCGCCTGAGGGCCGATATGATGGCGATGATCTTCTAGAGTCAGAGCCAGATGCCCTCGCCTCTCGTAGAGAAGCCTGTGCCCCGACCCAGCAGCTGCGGCTCCAAAAATGATAAGACCAGTCCCCATCTGAAGGTAATAATTAATTTTTCTTGACTTAAAGCTACAAGTGTAACTCCCACAATATTTTTCCTCAAGTTGCGCACATCTTGCAGGTGCCTGCTAAGTGCCAGCTCACCACCCTAACGGAGGACGAATTTCCTATCGAGGCTGCACGCGGGGTTGCATTTCCATGCAAGGAGACTGACACTGTTCATGGCCAGCCTTTGGGGAAGGGCTACATGAGGGTGCAGGTGGACTACGTCCACGAAGACTTCATATCACATGTGCTCGAGTTTCCCCCCAACGAAGATATCAGCACTCTCGGGCAAGCACGCATATCGTTCATCAAGTGTCCCACGACGGGTGTCGTACTGGTCAAGGTAAAAATCCCCCGCGTCTTCTCTACCATTCCAATAGTACTGCAATAGTTAAATATGTGCGTGCTTCGTAGGTTCCTACTGTACCTGCGCTTGCTCCTTCTTTTGCTCCCACCACCGTGATGAGTCCTACATAGAGTGCAGAGCTGACGTGTAAAAGGACAAGCACGACACCCACAGAACCACAAGAGGCCTCTGAGACTCCTTCCACCAAGAAGGCAAAGCTAACAAAGGCCACAATGCCCCTTAAGGTACCTGCAAAGCCCACTATCTTGACCTCGAAGACTCCGTCGGCCCAGAAAGGAAAGTCAGCACAGGCCACAGACATCCATTATGATTTTAAGGCCTACGTACATGGAATGCCCCTGCTTGCATCCAACGAACTAAATGATCTAGACAGGTGGACTCACATGCTTCGTGGATGGTACATTGATAAGGTGAATGAGGAAGAGCGTCGAGTCGACTTCAATGTGATGTATGAAAGGGTACATTTCCACCGTGACGAGAATGGGATATTCCCCGTCAGTTTTGAGGATCTGTTCCGTGTGTACCAATTGATAGCCGTCGATATTTCTACTTTACGATCCTGGACGCTGTGAGTATCGCACCATACATCATGAGCTGATGACTTTTATAGGATTTCGCATTCTGTTTTCTAATATTCAACACGAGTTGCAGAGCAATGAGACAGTGAGCCGTGACGAATCAAAACCAAGTTGGGTTCGTCGACCCCGAGCTTGTGTCTGCGACCACGGCTAGGCTTCATCCAGTGTTCGTTGCTGGCTACGTCAAGGGGGCATTGCATACTGAGTCAAAGAAGGACTTCGTTGTAATACCGTACCACGAGGAGTAAGTAGTACAAACCCTTCAATTACTTGTACGCACTTAAATCGTATGCGAACTTATTTCCTTGCACTACATTCCATTTAATAAGCAACCATTGGGTTCTACTCGTCCTCGTTCCGAGTGAAAGCACAGTCTACATTTTTAACTCGATCGAGAAGAGACCGATGGCCTACGCGATCAAGTGTCCTTTGTAGAAGTAAGTACATTACCGTAACCTAACACTTTCTGAATTTAACTATGTTTACTTTTTTTTACTCAATGGCATCTCTCCAATATATGTAGGGGTTTCTTAGACTATGTCGATGAAGGAGGTTCACATGATGACAAAAGGGCAAGATGCTGGAGTATAAGCGATTCAAGGTACACATGCCTAGCATATATACGATTAATTTTTTCTAACATCTAATCTTCGTATGTTAATTTCTTTTTCTCTCTTCACAGTGTCATCAATAGGGCAGCGATGACCTGTGCGGCTTCTATGTCATGCAACACATGTTGGTTGTGGTCGGCGGCTCACACCTTTTTCCTAAGGTATATGTACATGCATACTTAGCCTTCCACATACAAATTTTGAAACTTAAATTCGTGCACTCGTTTCTGTTTTGCAGAAGATCAATATCCCCCAGAAGAGCTTAGACAGCAAAGCACTGAACAATTTACGAGACCACTTATGCGATTAGTGTAATCGTTAGAAGTTATATCGAAGGACGGTAGGTTTAGAGATCCTGAAGTGCCCTACTAGTCCATATGGAAACAATATTAATTGTATATGTCAATGTGATATATATGCACGTGTACTGATTGTTAAGCATGTTTGTGTTTGTATATTGTGAACGAATGGGCTATATGTATTGTAATTTAAGTGTTCGTGTTCTATGAATGTTATATGTGCATTATGTGTTCTGTATTGTGAATGTGATATATCACAACTACAGAATAGGCAATCCTTGCCGACATATCACTGCCGGTTAGGACCGAGCCGACAGTGATAACATATCTCTGCCGGTTCGAAACTTAAGTTGGGGGAAGACCTTATCACTGCTGGTTCAAGCAACCATCCGGCAGTAAAAAGCAAGATATCACTGCCGGTTTGAGACAACAATCGGCAAAGATATATCACTGCCGGGTCGTCCTTAAACCGGCAGTGGTACTTGACTTTTCACTGCCGGTTTGAGACTAGAACCGGCAGTGATATTATTTCAGCGCGATCGAAGCTTATCATCGCTGGGTTACATGTAACCGGCAGTGATAAGTCGTTTATATAATTGAGACCCCTGCCTCCCGACCGATCGAGCAAAGACAGATAGGCGCTCTGTCTTTGCTCGATTTGTAGATTGCGACGATTTGCTGCTGAAAAATTTATTAAAATTCATATTGTACTTCTTTTCGAGGTTAGTAATTTGATCTCTATTTTTGTAAATAATAAAAAATTGCCACATGGATATTTACATAATGAAAAAAGGTTCATGTATTTTCAAATTTTGAAATAATAAAAACTTGTTAGATGGATATTTACCTAATGAAAAAATGTTGATGTATTTTAATGTACTCAAAGTATATCCTAAGTATTTACAATTTTTTTCAAAATTTTAAATAATAAGAAATTGCAAGATGGATATTGACGCAATGAAAAAAGATTGATATATTTTAATATAGTCCAAATATATCCTAACTATTTACAATTATTTTCATTTTTTACAATACTAAAAAATTGCTACATGGATATTTACATAACAGAAAAAGGTTGATGTATTTTAATATAGTCAAAATTGCTACATAGGTTTTTAAATCTAATCGTTTACAATTATTTGTTATTTGCAATTATATGCTTATGTAATGTTTGATTTAATTAATTGTAGATGGACCGAAGGTGGATGTATGACACGGACCGTTGTGGGGCAGAGTTTTTTAATGGTGTGAGTTATTTTCTAAACGTGGCTACGGTGCACAAGTCGAAGAATCTGGCGAACTACATGTGTTGTCCATGCGTTGATTGCAAAAATCAGAAGCTGTTTTCTACCATAGAGTCGATATGTGCACACTTGCTTCGAAGAGGTTTCAAGGTTGGCTATACCTGTTGGACCAAGCACGGCGAAGATGAGATTGTACATGAAGGGCAACACATTACTAAAGATGAAGGGGACAACGATATGACGGCAGTTGAAGATACGTTTGTCGATAGCCACGACGACGATCTGGATCAAATGTTGCGTGATGGGGAGGGAGACTTCACGAGTGAAAGAGAGTTTCAAAAGTTCCAACATATGGTACAGGACTCCACAACACCATTGTACCCAGGCTGCAAGGAGGAGAACAAAAAATTGCAGACTGTGCTTACACTACTGCAGTTGAAGGCAAGCAATGGTTGGTCCGATAAGAGCTTCACTGAGCTGTTATGTCTCTTGGGGGATTTGCTTCCAGAGGCTAACGTGTTGCCTACAAGTACGTACCAGGCCAAGCAAGTTGTCTGCCTGTTGGGACTGGAAGTACAAAGGATACACGCATGTCCAAACGATTGCATGTTGTATCGCAATGAGTTTGCGGACTTGGATGGATGTGATGTTTGCAAAGCAAAGCGGTATAAGGGCAACGATGATGACATCGATAATGACAATGTCGGGGTGAAGCGTAAGAAGATGAGATCCCCCCGTAAGGTGGTGTGGTATTTTCTTATAATTCCCCGTCTGAATCGATTGTTTGCGAACAAAAGGCATGCCCAATTGCTATGATGGCACGCCGAAGAGCGTAAGAAGGATGGAATGCTCAGACACCCTGCTGACTCTGTGCAATGGAGGAACATCGACAGAAAATATAAGAAGCACTTCGCATATGATGTGAGGAATATAAGATTCGGGTTGAGTACGGATGGGATGAATCCTTTTGGCAACATGAGTAGCTGTCATAGCACTTGGCCGGTAACTCTATGTATCTACAACCTTCCTCCTTGGCTTTGTATGAAGCGGAAGTACATTATGATGCCACTAATGATCCAAGGGCCCAGACAACCTAGCAACGATATCGATGTGTACCTCAAACCATTGGTTGAGGATCTTCTAATCTTGTGGAACGATGGAGTACGGGTATGGGATGAGTATAAAAGAGAGGACTTTATCCTACGCGCATTGTTGTTCGTAACCATTAATGATTACCACGCCCTTGGTAACTTTGTCGGGCCGAGACGACAAAAGGCTTCAATGGATGCGTCCAATGCTTAGATGGTACAGCTAGTCGGTGGCTGAAGAACTGTCGAAAAATGTCTTACATGCGGCATCGTAGGTTCCTCCGCAAGGATCACCCATACCGCAATAATAAGAGAGCTTTTGACGGGACAAAGGAGGCGCTTTAGCTCAGAAGAATCACACTTGGAGAGAGATATTTGTGGTGTAAAGGATCTTAAAATTATTCACGGAAAGGGAGCGAAAAGTACATCTATCCCGAGTTCCGTGATAAGGCTCCTTTGTGGAAAAGAGATCGATATTTTGGGTCCTACCTTCTGGCAAGACTTGGAAGTTCGACACACAATCGACGTCATGCACATAGAGAAGAACGTGTGTGACAGCTTGCTTGGTATCTTACTGGATATACGTGGCAAAACAAAAGATACTCTCCAAGCACGGATGGACCTTGAAGATATGAAACTCAGGAAGGAGCTGCATCACAAAGACATGGATACACGGGGAAAAAGTACCTTCCATGACTGCTACACTCGAGCAAGAAAGAAAAATTAGCTTGTGCGAATGCTTGCACGGAGTGAAAGTTCCGTCCGGATACTCTGCCAACATAAAGAGACTTGTCTCAATGAAAGACTTAAAATTAATTGGCATGAAGTCTCACGATTGCCACGTGATGATGACGCAGATGCTTCCAATTGCAATTAGGGGTGAAAGGACCAGAGAAAGTCCGAGACCCAATTATAAAGTTGTGTTCATTCTTCAACGCGATTTCACAGAAGACCATCGATCCATTGAAACTAGATAAGCTGCAGGAAGACGTGGTCCACACTCTCTGTAAGCTCGAGATGTGTTTCCCTCCATCTTTTTTTGATATTATGGTCTATCTCATTGTTCACATTGTGAAAGAGATACGGATTCTCGGTCCCGTGTTTCTACATCAGATGTATCCTTTTGAGAGGTTCATGGGGGTTATAAAGAAATATGTTCGTAACCGATTTTGGCCGGAAGGTTGCATTGCAGATGGTTGGGGAACCGAGGAGGTCATTGAGTTCTGCGTCGATTACATGGATCTCAAACCGATTGGTGTGCCTACATCACGGCATGAGGGGCTACGAGGAAAAGTGACACTTGGCGAGAATCACTCCGTACAAACAATCTAGCTTCATTCACACAAGCACATTTCGCAGTTTTGGGACAATCAGTTGTGGTGGCCCCGTATGTCAACATGCACAAGAGCATGCTATCCAGAACAAACCCAGCGAAGTCAGAGGGTTGGATCACGAGAGAGCATAGACATAGGTTCGGCAATTGGTTGCGTAGTCACATGATGCATACGGAGACAGAGTGCGCTCAGTTGAAAGTGTTGACTCAGGGACCGTCAACAACAATTCGGACATTCCAAGGATACGATATAAATGGTTTTACATTTTATACAAGAGCACAAGATAAAAAGAGCACAAACCAAAACAGCGGTATCCGTATAGATGCCTACGACAGCAACGGAAATAGGAAAACCTACTACGGATTCATAGAAGAGATTTGGGAGCTTGATTACAGACCTTTGAAGGTCCCTCTCTTTCGGTGCCAATGGGTAAGACTTCCAAGGGGCATGAACATCGACAAGTACGGTATCACTACCGTGGACCTCAACTGGTGGATCTGAGAGAAGAACCATTCGTACTTGCTAATTCTGTTACACAAATCTTTTTTGTAACCAATCCAGCTAACAAGGAGCGCCACGTGGTTATTCAAGGAAAAAGAAGGATTGTCGGAGTTGAGAATGTTGTCGACGAGGAAGAGTACAACCAATTCGATGAGCTTCCTCCTTTCGGAGAGGACATTGACCTAGGTCTCATGGAAGAGAGTGAGGACGAAGCTACGTACATACGCCGCGATCATAACGAAGGTCGAATCGTAGCTTAGTTGTCCTAATTAAATACATGTTTATTTTCTTATATGTAACAATTAATGTATTCTTTTCTCATATGTAACAATTTGTGTGAATTAAACTTCATCTGTGTGAATTTTTGTATTTGTGTGAATTTTTGAAGCAATGGTTGGTCTACCGCATTTGTGCAAATTTTTAAGCATTATTTGATATCGAAGATATTAAAACTATTAAAACAATGATCAATCTGTATTTTTAGAATTTTAGACGAAGGTCAAAATCAAGGGGAAATATTTAAGAGAAATATTACATGTCCTGAAGTTTGTTAGGATTTCAAAAATCCCAAAGCAATCAGCCTCTGAAAAAGAAATAAATTGAAAGTTTGACTTCATTGACCTGAACTTACATATCACTGCCGGTTATCTCATTAACCGGCAGTGATAGTGGCCTTATCACTGCCGGTTAATGAGATAACCGGCAGTGAAATTTAAGTATCACTGCCGGTTCTATATATTACCCGATAGTGATACTTAAGTATTACTGCCGGTTAATTAGATAACCGCGCGATATTTAAGTATCACCGCCGGTTCTACATATTACCAGCAAGTGCTAAGTCAACTTCATCGCGGTTATAAATGTGACCGGCGGTGATATTTAATCTTCGCCGGTTTTGTGGAGACCCGGCGGTGATAATCGATCTATATGTATTGAAACGCGCGCGCCTCCACTCGCCCACGCCGACCTAACGCCGCCACCTCCTCGTAGCTCCCCGCCATATCCCCGCCGTCGCCTCGGAGTGCGCCGCCATCTCCCCGCCGTCGCCTCGGAGTGCGTCGCATCCCCTCGCCGCCGTCGCACCCCCTCCCTACTCCATCGCCGACTCTGCCCCCTGGTCGCCGCCCCCAGCTCGTTGCCTCCTCTCCCCACTCCGTCGTCGGCACCGGTGACCTCCTCGCTGTTCTGTGGCTCACCGAAGGTAGGAACGGCTTCACTTGAGACATAATGTTAAGCAGTTTGCTAGGTTTGATGTGTATGTAATGTGCATATATTTATTGTTGTATGTTTGATTTGTGCTGTGAGACATAATGTGTATATGCGCTGATTCAGAAAATATGTGCTAACACATCGACAAATGATTATACTAGCAGAATCTTTTGCAACAATATCACAGCTCTTAAAAATCTAAAGTTCTGAAATAGGGCTTTGCTTTGCTGGAAAAGCCATTGGAGTACACATTGTATCATAAAGGCAGAATGATCCTTGTTTAAGGCTTCCAATTTTTATGATTAAACAAGCACATGAGTAGGCTTTAATGATAATCATAATAATGGTGTCTCTTAAATTGTTCAAGCTTTTGAAGTATTTGTTAGGTTAATACTCCTGTAAGAAAAAACTTTTAGCGATTTGATTAATATTTCAGTTTTCCTCACAGTTTACATGCACTAGAAAAGTGCACTGACACAACAAAATGTGATTTTAGAGAAATAAAACTTGGCAAATAGGCAACCTCACTGATTTACTCCACCAATTAAAGTTAAAGTTTTAGGTTATAGGATGATTGCTTATATTTATTTTTTATCTATCTTTAGTGCTAATTCTTGCCTTTTGATGAACCATTATCTTGTTATATCACATGTCAATGCTTCAAATTTAGTGTGTCCTACTGATCAATTACTCGCTTTAGCTTAGCATGTGAATCTAGAACAATAGGAGTTTATTAGTGAAAGCATCAAGAATATTTATGTGTTGCTATTTCCATCAAAAGTTCAATACTCCTAGCTTGATGATAATATTTACCAAGTGTGACTGAGGTTGTACTCATAACTTTTTTATTCGTTAAGAAATAGATGCAGATTCAGAAAATAAATATGTATATATGTATGTTTAGATCTCCTGCGTATGTGTATATATCTTGTGTATGTGTATTTTTATATTTGTGTTCATGGTCAAATTATTCTGGAGCATGTAGATTCAAAAAAAGCTGTATATGTGTATGTGTCCTTCAAAGATGTTTGTGTATACAGATAAAAAAAAATATGTGTACATGTTCTTTAAAGATGTATATGTGTCTTTCAAATATGTCTATTAATTTTATTTCGTTGAATTGATAAGTTCGACAATTGTTATGTATTTGTCATTGAATTGACAAAGCACGAAATGTCTGTACATTATTATTGAGTACTCCTCTTTCGATAAATATTAGTCGTATTTTAATATTGAGTCTCGCCTCTAAGTTTAAGCAAAAATAATATCAGTTTGAACAATTTTGAGTTAAGTCCATATTAAGCCTAATCTATATACTACCATAATCTGGAAAAAGATCCTAATTAGAACTTGCTTTGCATCTGAATCCAATCACAACAAAAACCCTAAATATTCACAAACTGCACAGATTTGATATCACTAAAACCTTTTTGGCGGCTCATAAAACAACTCGTAGAAGAATAGTATAGCTAGCAACGTGGCTATACATAGGCTCATATGCTTTTACATCTATTTACATTCGTTATGTCTATCTTCATTTGTACGTGTCTTTCAAAAATGACCTTGTTAATTTGAAATTTTCGATAAACTTGCTAGGAATGGCCTCTGACCAGGGACAAGTGTCGGAGGGAATTGGGCCCTCAAATATGGACGAAGGAGGAAGGGGTAGCCCAAACCATAGCCTAACGTCCTATCTGAACTTGCAGGATCCTGCTATGGACCAACCTGACGTTACAAACGTAGGCGAGGTAAAGTTTTAGTACACTGTGGTTCCCAAAACATTGTAGGCCCAGACGATTAATAATTAAGAAGATCAAATTGCAGGCTCAGACGTCTGATCAACGAAGGCAGCGCGTAAGTCGTGGTCCAAACAAGATGCCTAAGGGAATTTTTAACATAGTGGAGCTCTCGGCAGTCGGGGAACCTGCTATACCAGAGTCATCATTGGGGCCGTACAGGACAGCCTGCGGGGTTCTTGCTGGGGATGATGTGCCCATCAGCTATAGATCATAGATTGGCCACGGAGGTGACCCATGGGTGGTACCCAATGACCTGAAGAACTCATTATAGGACAAGCTGAAACAAGTTTTCCAGTTCCCCCAAGGGACCAAGCTGGTTGCAAAGAAACGAGCACACTGCATCATGTGCACAACATGGAAGAATTGGAAGACAGCACTAAACAAGAATTATGTGAAAAAGAATGAAAAGCCGAATTTTGACACATACCCAAAGTTAAGGGAGTTTTGGGATGAATTTGTGGCGTACAAGAGGTCTGAAGAAGCTCACATAGTAAGTCAAAGGAACAAAGCAAACGCGGATAAGAATATTCACCCTCACAGACTAGGAATAAGAGGGTACGTGAAGAAAATACCAGCATGGGATCGGTTCGAAGAATAACTAACCCGCAAGGGTATAATTCCTGCGACGGCCGCCTTAAGCGAACGATCGAAGCACTGGTTGCTTGGGAGGGGTGCTACTATCTCGGATGATGGCAGCTTAAGCTTTAGAAGCGATAGAGAGCAGGAAGTGCTAAGCAGAATCACAGATACCCACATGCAATCTTCCCAAGGATATTTCACGTCACGAAGGGAGAATGACGAGCTAACCGTAGCCCTGGGTAACAAGGAGCATCCAGGTCGCACCAGAGGGGTTGGTTTGGTCACGTGGAAAGAGGCCTTCCCCGCAGACGTATGGTTGTACAAGCGTTCAAAGAGATTAAGAGAAGATCAACTGGAACGTCAGATAAAGATCTTTGTGGCGAGGCGTTAGAGGAACGAGAGCGGAACTAGATAAGGCGTGGAGCAAGCCGCATGAAAGCTCTCGACTCACGACCACCACCGGATGAAAGCCCCGAGCTCATCGGTCCGGTGCTCGTAAGAGCAACAAGGCCCACTGTGGATTCGAAGAGCATGGACTGCATTTTCTTGTGGATGACATCAAAGAACCGACACCGTGCAAGCTACATTTAGCCGCACATGGCATTACCATAAAGGTGGCTGAGGGCAGGGCTTGGCCATGCTAGGAGTCGCAGGTTTTGCACTGTCGCCCGATACCGTAGGGATTCGCCAGGGTCGAAGTGGAGAGTGTAGTCCGCCAATACCGAAAAATGGAGGTAGAGATCCCTGGCGAGGATGGAAACAAAAAACTAGGAGAAAACGTGCATGGCTTCCTCGCGTGGCGCAAGAGCGTGATTAAGTTTGGCTCGGACGATGAGGGCGACGAAGATGATGATCAACCGCACTCTCCACAAAGAGACCTCCCGCCCATCTCGCCGCCAACTAGAAAAAGTCCAACTCCTCCGCCGGCACCAACCACAAAAAGCCCGACTCCTCCGCCAAAATCTGAAAAGAATCGAACACTAGGAACATCTCGGCAGTCGGCACCGTCCTCGAAGAAATCTCAACCATCTGCGAACCCAGGACAATCCCAGAAGAAATTATCAGCTGACATGGCTGAAGAAGAACGGAAAAAGCATGTAAGCGCCTGCGTAACATCTCATTTTAAAAAGGTGCCATCATTTAAGAAGACTAAAGTTGATGCTGACGCGCAAAAGTTTTTCTTGAGTATGGCAAAAGTGCAAAAGACGGGGCAGGCTTCTGAACCTTGCAAAATGTCGGACTACGAGCGTATATCCAGAAAGCAATACTTGCAGGCGGCTAGTGCTGACACGTTAAAGCGGGATGCTCAAGCAGATGCTGCTCAACTAGATGCTCTAGCGCACGGTGTAAGGTGGAAGTTCGTTATGGGAAAACCGCTGGTTGAACCAGCTCATTTCGACAACCTTACAACACAAGCTGGCGCAAGGTCCATCGCTGGTACATGCAGCACTCTAACGATGGTATGGAGGCGTTCGCAGTCAGATACACAGAGCAAGATTTCCACAATGGGGATAACATCTGCTGGGTTCTTTTCACGGAGCTGTATATGTTGTACCAGCAAGATGCCCTAGACGTGAATATACTTAGACTATGGACTTTGTAAGTTTGTCCGTATATCGTTGAGCATTTTTGTACTGTTTAATTGCATGTCTAACTTCTTTCTTATGTAGAATGGAATCTGAGACATTTAGAAGAAATAACAATGACAATCTAGCATTCCTAGATCCGGGGCTCGTCAACGAGAAGCTTGTGAACGACAATCCACAGGTCATTGAAGACTATTTATTTAATACTTTTTTGAAGCTGCAATACAAAACCTTCGTACTTTTACCCTATAACTTCAAGTACGTATCTCCTTACTTCTAATATTGTTTTACTATTTTTGTGTAACACGTACGATGTGGGAGTAATTGACTACGTTGACATATATGTGCGAGTTTCACTGGGTCCTCCTCGTCATCCGATTAGATGCTAGAAGGATTTTTGTATTGGACTCCAGGAGAAAACAAACTAATCTGTACCAAGACCTTTGGGACATGCTGAACAGGTAAACTCGATCGTTGCGTTATTACTCTAGCAAAATTCCATTCTATTGCATTTAAGTTTAATTACTATTCAAAACCATTCACAGTGGCTTTCGCATGGTATTGCAAGAAAAGTTTTTGTATCGTCCATACAGAAAAATTTTGGAATAATAAATGACTTTCCATGCATGAGGCAGGACCACGAAAACAATTTATGTGCATACTATGTATGTACAAATATGCATTCAATTGTCACGGAGAGTGTCGGCTATAATGAAGCCATGGTACGTAATTACACATTGATGCCTTTTTTCATTTAACAAATATCATCATTAATTAACTTTCTTTTTTCTTCAAAAAGAGCGCTTCAAACTGAGAACCAATAAGTTATTGCTGACAGAAATTATAGCAATTCAAGAACAGATCACCGGGTTCATTCATGATGAGATCATCAATCCAAACGGCGAGTTCCACGAGTAGCCTCATCGCCCTCATTCCTTCGACCTAGACGCGTGACATGTCTACTTCGACTCTTCGTACTGTAGTCCTTGCAGAATCAAAGCGAATGGGATGAGATGTAGTCGAGCTACATTAATTGTAAACAAATCATTGTAAAAACAAAATATTGTGATGCTTAATTTAATATATTTGAATTATGATTTTAACGATGCTTCATATATACATGGATATATTTGAATTATGATTTGAACGATGCTTTATATACTACATATGGACACTGTATAAACAATTGTATAAAAATATATATATTGCACAAAAAATATGCAAGCTTGTCACTGCTGGTTCTTGGAGAAAACCGGCAGTGATATATACATATCACTGTCGGATTATGGTACAACCCGGCAGTGATAGTTCGATATCACTGCTGGTTTTATGTATAACCGGCAGTGATAATGATCATCACTGCCGGATTTTGGTTTGATCCGGCAATGATAGTTCAATATCACTGCCGGTTGTAGGTAGAACCGGCAGTGATAATCCTTATCACTGCCGGATTTTGGTTTGATCCGGCGGTGATAGTCAATATCACTTGCGGTTGTAGGTAGAACCGCGGTGATAATCTTTATCACCGCCGGTTCTCGAGCCGGCGGTGATAATCCCGAGTATCATCTGCGACCAATCATCGCCGGCGCCAATGACCGGCGATGATGGGGTTTGGAACCGGCAGTGATGTCTTTGTTCTATAGTAGTGTATGCATATTGTTAATATGTGCTATTTTGGATAATATGCAAAATTGGCACACCACCATGAGGGTTATCAGAATCGGTTCTTATGTGGAACCGATTCTGATAACCACACATCAGTAGAATCGATTCTTTTAAGTAAGCGATTGTGATGACCACATCGAGAGAATCGGTTCTTTGACGGAAGCGATTGTGATAAGCATACCATTACAATCGGTTCTTGGAAGCAAGCGATTGTGCTGAGCCATCATTAGAATCAGTTTTTTGAAATAAGCGATTTTGATGACCCCCTCATTAGAATCGATTTTTGTGTGAAACCGATTCTGATAACCATGTCATCAGAATCGGTTCCATATAAGAACCGATTTAATGATGGTGTCATCACAATCGCTTCTTTGAAGGAACCGATTCTGATGACCCTTTATCAGAATCGGTTCTTTGAAAGAACCGATTGTGATAATGTGATCATCAGAATCGGTTTCACGTAAGAACCGATTCTAATGAGACTTTATCACAATCGTGCCAAAACCGTCGGTGATAGCTCCACCTCATCACTATCTAAAGACTTCGTATCGCCACTTGAACGGACTGTAATGACAAAAAAGAACCGATTCTGATGTACAATTACGTAGTAGTAGTTCTTGCTTTGGCGGCGGGCTCACATGACAGCTTATATGATGCGACTCGTCTAAAACCGAAGCGGGACAAAAGGGTTTTGTGATTGCCATGTGGGCACATCTGTTAGAGCCATAACAAATTATAGTAAATACTACAACATGTAGTTTTATGATACAAATATTTTCAAAATCTGGACTTCTCTAAAATATAGACACTAAAACATGTATTTTTTTATGGTTTGTATAAAAACAATCTATAATTTTGTGAAATTTACTATTAAAAAGAAGAAAAAACTTTGTGATAGCCTCGAAAATGCGCGATAACATCTGACTATTAACCATGCCTCGATCAACTTGGCTCTACAATCGAGTCAACGGCGAACTATCTGATTTGACCAGGGTTGGTTGGTCCATTTGTATATAGCCTGATCGAGCCCAACTCAGCCTAAAGACTAGTCGTAACTCGAAAGCCCAACCTTGTGAGCCCATCTTCAGAAACTTTTTTAACTAATTTTTTAGAGATGGATCGTGTTGCATATATGTAACATTCCAAAAATTTGGATTTCAGAATGTTTAAGTTTCAAAATTCACCATTTGCATTTCTTTGAATTAATTTCAGCTTAATAAGAATTTTCTATTTATAAAAGGATTTAATTTGGCTAATCTATCCATCAAACATTTGATTTTCAGTTTTTCTTTGGGTTCATTGTCTTCGCAAGGAATTTTTCTGTATTTTTGGAGATTTTTCTGAATTTATTTGATATTTATTTGAATTTATTTGCTTTTATTTGAAGTTCTGGAATTTCTTAAATTCGGAAAATGATTTTTATTCTGGATTCCTCCTCGGGCCGAATCCTTTTTCCCCGGCCCGTTTTCCCGCCCATCTCCTTCGCTCGGCCGCTCCGCTCCTCTCCTCGGCCGCTTCCGGCACGCCGCCTTCCTCATGCCCGGCCGGCCCTTCGCCTCCGCCGTTCGATGCGCGCCACGCGTGCGGCTCGGATCTTGCCACGTCGCCGCGTCGCCGCTGCAAGGCCAAACCCTAACCGCTCCGCGCCCGTTTGGCGTCCGTGCGCGCCGCCTCGAGGCTATTTAAAGCCTCGTGGACCCCATCGAGTTCGCCTCCTCGCGCCGCACCCGCCGCCTCAAGCCCCGCCGCCGAGTCGCCTCGTCGCGGAGATCTCGCTTCGCCGAAGTTCCGCCGTCCGAGCACTTCTTCGCCGCTTTTCTTCCTCGCCGGTGAGCCTCGCGTTGGTTTTGGTCCCGCGGACTCCGCGCCGCCTCTTCCTTTTTCCCCAAAACCCGAGCCGATCCATCTCTCTTCCGCGCATTCGCGTCGTCTTCCCGCCTCCGGCCTTCTCGCGCGCCGCCGCCGCCTCTGCCGTCGCTCTCCGTCGATGAGCCGTGGCCGTCGGATCTTCGCGTCGCGCGCCGGATCGCGCCACGTCGCGGCCGCCGCGCCTTGCGCCCCCGCCGTCCGATCCGATCGGGCGGGCGGATCTGCGACCGTGGCAAGTCCACGTCGGCCGCCACCTCGGCCCGTGGCGGCCAGCGTCGGTATTCGTGGCCAACCACGTCGACCCTAAGCCGCCGCGTGGGACGCCTCGTCGGCCGGCTCGCCACGTCGCCCCAGATCGCCTCGGTGAACCCGGTTCACCGTGGACCGAGTCTCTGACTCGTGGGCCCCACGTGTCAGCGGCTTTTCTTTTCTTTTTTCGATTTTCCAGAAAACCCGAAATTCCGGCCCGGTCGCGTTGCGCCACGTGTCGACCTCTGTTTTCTCGATTTTACGATGCAGGAATTTTCAGAGCCCGTTCTCCTTCGTTCGAGCTCCGATTCCAGTGATTCAAATTTCTAAATTCATCTAAATTCAAGATCTATCTTCCAGTACCATTCTTTTAAATTTTTGAATTTATTTGAATTTATTTTATTTATTTGCTCTCGTTTGGCGTGTAGACAGCCTTGATCGAGATCGATCGAATCAACAATCGAGGTAGAACCGGCAAGAGGCGTAAGGCAAGTCTTCCTTGAACATGTTGATCCCAAAGTTCATGAAAATGTTATGTTGTTTTTAAATTATGCATGCTTACTTTATGCAATGTACTTTAAACATAGTTTTAGAGTATAGTTAAATTCGGTTTGTTATACCCTCATTGGTATTGATCATGTCGAACCTTTGACACCCTAGATGATATATACTAGCTATTTTATTTGGAGATATCCA
>CM070730.1:38664834-38672817 GCA_036346275.1 Otatea glauca
CCCTGCTTCTTCATTTTGACTCGCAATATTCATTTTGACTCGCAATATTGCATGCTAGCTTCTCCTCTTCTCTTTTGTTCTGTCTGAAACTCTAAATCGTTTGAGTAGCTCGAGATAAACATGCATGCAGCCGGATCTGAGCTGTTAGCAAAGAATTGAAGCATTGATATGAATGTGTCTGGCTCAAAAGATTCGATGACTTTTAGCTTCATTGATGAAGAGCACTTCAAGTTAAGCATATCATCCAAGAAAACAAAACATTTCATCTCGATTGTCATAAATTAATGCAAAATTTCACCTACTATCAAGTTAAAAACACTTGTAATATAATTAACATTATACAGGTGTTGTTGATTTGTGAACAAACATATGTGGTCATGGGGACCGTATGGAGATAAGTAACAATAATTTGACATAACATTCATGGTTTGCTTCTTTTCGAGGCAGGGCCAAATATCGTGTGATTCTACTTTTTAAATTTTGTTTTAAATATATGTTATTCTTTAAATTTGATGACTTTTTACCATTTTCCTTCTATACTCCTCTTGTTAAGCTGCTTTTAACGTTATTTACTATGGTAGACTTACGTAAGAACTATTGTCTAAAAATAACAAAGAGGAATAATATAGTTTTTATATATACGGCTCGGTGAAAGGTTATTGTTCATGAACGGAGGGAGTAGGTTGAACGTGTCCATGCATACCAAGTCATTGATTCCACCCCGCAAGTTGCCCCAACTTCGAGGCATGCCTTAATCACTTTACCTCACATCAAGGGCAATCATGCATGCGAAAACTTGTTAGCTATGGATCGTTCACTGTGTTCACAAGTCACAGGCTCACAGCTAGGCAATGGCAACTATTTAGTTCTATAAATTAATGTAGTGGCTGAAAAGACAATCAACAAACTACTGCCTTTCTTACATAATGCCATGTTATAAGCGCAAGTGTGTGCGCGATGTCCTCTTCGATCACAAATATTTATCATTTTAAATTCTTTAAAATATAATTTTAACTACTAATTTATATTATAATATATATATATATAACTTAATAGGACTATAATATTACGAAAGTACTTTTTGAGATAAATCTAAACATATGATTTTCATGTATCCAATTTAAATATTTAAAAAGATATTGATAATCAAAGTTTCAAAAGTTTATTGCACCTATATCTAAAACGATAACTATTTATGACCGAAGAGACTAGCACACCACTTAATTGCAATTTTGATTTGCCCTCCACATGAATATGTAGAAATTTCAACTAGACCATCGAGTCTTCAAGTTTGATGTAAAAAATTGAAATCTATAAAATCACTTTACCCAAAAGCTTAAGATATTGAAATTAAAAACAAACAATATACTCGGCATACTTCATATACTTGCCACTGTGGGACACTCTTCGTCTTCACGAATATTTATAGATTCCTATGTTACGGATTACATTTCTCTTAAACACTACTATAAAAAACCCTTTTTTTTTACCGCCTATCGTTGCAGTTCATAAGCTAAACGGTAAAAATGCTTGACCCAAAAAGAACTGAATGATAGTAACTTATCACCGCCGATTCTAAAAATACCGGTAATGATACTATTACTGCCGGTTCTTCTTAAGAATGGTAGTGATAAGTTATTATCCTTGTTGGTTCTTAAGAAGGACCGCTAAGACCGACAAGATGATAATGGAGGAAGTATCACTTTGCGGTTAAACTTACAAACCGACAATGATAATATTTTTGAAAAATCATAACTTTTTCATATGGAATATGGAGTCGGATGGAGACAAAATTTATATGAAAATTGTAGCTCTCGATGAGATCTACAACTTTGTAGTTGACAACTATTTTCTTTGAAGTCATTTAGATGTCCAAATAATCATTGAAACTTTGGATACGAACACAACGATAATCCGGCAAATTAACATCGGCCAAAGGCGACGTTATTAGCCGCTTCTTCGACGGTAGTACTAATTAACGTCGGCAAGCGGGTAATTAACGTCGGCTGCTAGCCCACGATAGTTAATCGGCGTTAATTAGACTAATTAACGTCGTGCCGACGTAATTACTATTTAACGTCGGCGACGCGGCCGGCGTTACTTTATCGCCACGACCCCAATAATTAGCGTCGGCCTAGTCTCGCCGGCGTTAATTAGTGCCTCGGGCTAATTAACGTCGGCCAGGCCCGCCGACGTTAATTAGTGCCTCGGGCTAATTAGCGTCGGCCTAGGCACGCCCACGTTAATTAACGATTTGCCGGATCCCAGTTACTAATTATCGTCGGCCAGGCCCGGCCGGCGTTAATTAACCATATTAGGGCAACTTTTACCCTATTTTCATGCTTCGCCACACAATTCAATACATAATATAATCAACATTGACGACAATTCACACATCAACACAATACAATTCATGAATATAATCAATCCGAAGAAAGAACATGCATATAATCAAGTTATCGATCCATCATAATGTCCAAATTGTCATAACATTCAAAAAGGCCAAAGTGACACAACTACAAACACATCCAAAGTACAACTCGAATCAAACACGTCAAAAGTGACACAAGTATCAAACAAGCTACAACATCGCCGCCATCCGGTTGATTGGGGTTCGCCGCCATCCGTTGATTGGAGTTCGCCGCTGATCCGGAAGCAAAGCGTGTTGACAAAGGCAGTTGCACCGTCGGTTCCCTACACAAGAAAATGCAACATTAGACAATAATATAAGAATGAATGTACCAAAAGGAAACAAGTAAGAAACGAATCACGGATCTGCGAGTCTTGCAAGCGTTGCGGTGAGTATCTTGTAAGACGAGGACCCATGTGCCGATGATCCCTACATAAGGCAACAATTATAGCTAGATTGATCAAATTTTAGTAGATTTACAAGTTTTGACAAAGTTTAGTGGTCATATTAGTAAGTGTAGCCATATTGAGTAAATTTAACTACATTTACACAGTTTAACTAGAACTAGGGATGGCAATCGGGTCGGGTACCTCCGGGTCCAACACAGTTGAACCCGGACCCGAGACCCGAAATATCAGACAAGACCCGAACCCGACAGTACCCATGGGTCCAAATTCAGACCCAGACCCGAACCCGATGGATACGGGACCCGACGGGTACCCGAGACCAAAACACAAATATTCATTAGACAAGGAAAACTGGGTATGCAGCACATTTACTAGGAAAGCGAAGACATGTAAACGAGTATATAGTAACAGGAAGCTCATTAAGGAGCAACCAGTGTCGCAAGATTCGTTCCCACTTACTTTATGCCATGTTTCGAGACACATAATCACAAAATGACCAAGTATCAGATACCAAATGGCATTGACTGTAATGATGAATCAAATGAAAAGTAATAGTTACCTTTACAATATGCAGTTGTATACAACAAAGAAGAACAATTGCACAAATTCCAAACAAAATCCACATTGAAAATATGAAATTCCTCTAACAATGGATCCATCAAGATAGCTATATATAAAAATTCAGTTGAGTCGGCCTAACTGGCACAATTCATAAGATATCAAATCAGGCTTTAAGTATATTGTAGTGATACATATACAGTTTATATATTGAGGTAGCTAATACACCTAGGATCTGGCTATAAACGCAACTTAATTCTTGGTTGATCTCCTCCCACCACTGCATGCAATATACACCATGCATCCGTATATAGATATGTGATATATATATATATATATATATATATATATATATATCTGTTTTAGACCCATTATTTTCAATATAAGCTGCATGTATGTACATTATAAATCATCATATTTTCTTGCGACATGCAAGCAGGTGCATGGTTTCTGTGTGGTAATGTCTTTTGAGCAATCAATTTAATTTCAGGAAGGGGATCTCCCCCTCGATCCGTTGATTCCTAAAAAAGTTCTGTGTGCTGCATGAACAAGCTAGATGCATATATGGTGGTATTCCATACATTGTGGCAGACAAATTTTCTTGTGCTGGCCTGCACGATTAATTCAAAGCTGCCATGCACGAGCTGCTTAATTATACTAACTAACTAGATCCTCTTCCATAACATGCAAGTTGGTATTCAGTGTACAGGGCTCCCTCCTCTTAGGGTTTAGGGCATCATCGCCTTGCTCTTTTACATGCTATATATGGTGTAGAGAAAACATGGATAGGGTCATAGCTAGGCTTTCCCTTAAGCTAGGTCAAACATACAACATTATATTATCTCCAGCTCTTGTCTTGTTTCCCATTGCTTTCAACTTTTTAGCTGTGGTGCAAGCACAAAAGATACTTGGAACTTGTTATGCCCCCCGATTTTGTTATCCACCATCATTTCATATTTGTCCTAACTCCTAATCACATGCCTAAAGTTTCGCAGCCGATTCAATGTATGTACCTTATCCGGGAGGCCGAGGCGAGGCGGAGGGGAGCCGGCGCCGGGCCGGAGGAGCCGGGCGGAGGAGCAGGGCATCGCCGGGCGGGCGAGAGGGCCGGGCGGGCGGAGGAGCCGGCGGAGGGAGCCGCGTCGCCGAGGCGAGCGGAGGCAGAGGCGGCCGGCGGGCGGAGGAGCGAGGCGAGCGGCGGCGGCCGGAGGGCCGAGCGTCGCGAAGCGGGAGTAAGGCGCTTGTGGCGTGGGAGCGCGCGGGCACGAGGAGCGGCGAAGCGAGGCGGCGGGCGTGGGCGTCGCCGGCGGGAGCGAAGCGCGGCGTGGGCGGCGTGGCGTGGCGTGGCGATTAGGCGTGGCGCGCGGCGTGAGCAATTGGGCGGCGTGGCGATTGGCGGGAGCGAGGCAATTGGGCGCGGTCGCCGATTTCAAGATTTATCCTATCGACAACTAACGTCGGCGAAGAATAAGCCGACGTTAATTAGTTATGCGTCGGTCCCATGTCACCGACGTTAATTAACTAATTAACGTCGGCTTATTCTTGGCCGACGTTAATTAAAATGGCGACGTTAAATTCCTGTTTCTGTAGTGGAAGGGATAAAAGGAAAATATATTTTATAGTAGTTGAGAAGTGTATTTTAGGTGAGATGGTAAGTGGTGTTCGTGCGAATAACAGGTTCTGAGTTCGACTCCTACCAACCGCGCGTGCATATTTCGCGTGAAAATCGCGTGACTTGTGACTTGCGACGCGCGAGACCGAGCGTAGTAAGTACAGGGTGGTAGACTTGTAATTTTTTTTTGATTTTAATGAGTGATAGACTATCACTGCCGATTCGCATACAAACCGGCAGTGATAGTCTGCCGACCAATCATTGCTGGTTCCAATATCGGGCAGTGATGCCGGTTTGAAACCGGCAGTGATCTGATGTTTTGTAGTAGTGAAATTTGATTGCAAATTTTCATTTATATCATTAGTTATGGTCCACTTCTCACTTTTGCCACTAAATTTTGTAGTCTCTCACTTATGCCACTATTCCATTAGGTACATGTTTGGTTTTGCTCCTGCCGTGTCCAATTCCCATCAAGTGAACACGGTTTGATCGTTAATAAAATTGCAAGCAAATCATAAAAAGATAGAATGGTATGATAAAAACATAGAAAATGCAAAACAAATACCAAAAAATAGTACTGGATTATACACAAATATTCATGGATCAATTTTGTGAAAAATTACAATAAATTTTTTTTCACCGAATAAAACTTTTCAATCTTTCTCAGAATTTAAGGAACATCCTTAATATTTTCTAGTGTAAAATATTTTCAAATTATAAGAATTTTGTTCGGAAGTGATTCTTCTATTTTCTAGTTTTCTATTATTTATGGTATTTTTCTTTAGATTTCTTAATTTTTCTGGTAATGTTTATGAATTTTCTATGATTTATGGCATATTTCTTAAGAGTCAAACACTGTTTACTTCATAGAATGGGTTCCGGAATTGCAAAACCAAACATGTACCTAATGAGACAGTGGCATAAGCGAGAGGTTGGAAAATTTACTGGTAAAAGTGAGAAGTGGACTGCAACTAATGGCATAAATGAAACTTTTCCAATTTGATTTTAGATTAGTATTTTGTTAAGTTTCATACACAGATTAGTTCATCAAAACTTGAGTTGTAGAGAAAAGACGGACATTTTTCTCGTACTGCAACAAAAATTGCTTGTGTGATTTTTTTTGAATTAACGGATCTATGACAGTTTTGTATTTTAGGATATAATGTCACAAATCCCCACACAAACACACACTACTACGAACACCATATCACTGTCGGTACCAAATTGGCATCATTGTCGGATTTTAGAACCGCGGTGATTAGGCGGCAATGATAGTCCGACTATCATCGCCGATTTGTATGCGAATCGGCGGTGATAGTCGGTTCATAAATCACTCGATAAAATAATAAAAAATTATTTGCATCCGAACCGACCACCTCGTATTCTAGCACGACTGCGTCACAAGTCACAACTCAAGCGATTTTCGCGCTAAATACGCACGCGATGTGGTTGCTAGGTCTCGAACTCGTGATCTGCTGCCTCACGCGATCCCACCTTACCATCTCACATATCACTCATTTCTCAACTAGTATAGCATATATTTTCTTTTTGTTCCTTTATCTCTGAAACTTTTGATGATTATTTGGATATCTAAATGAATTCAAATGGAAAGATTGTCAACTACAAAGTTGTAGATCTCGTCGAGAGCTACAATTTTCATATAAATTTTATCTCCATCCGACTCCGTATGGAAAATTTATGATTTTTCGAAAAATGATTGATAGCATTATTACTGCCGGTTGGGAATACGAACCGCCAACTGGGAGTGATACTATTATTTGGATATTTAAACTACTTTCAATGAAAAAGTTATCATCTAAAAAGTTGGAGATCTCGTCGAGAGCTACAATGTTCATATAAATTTTATCTCCATCCGACTCCGTATGAAAAAGTTATGATTTTTTTGAAAAATGATGGATAGCATTATTACTGTCGGTTAGGAATACGAACCGCCAACCGACAGTGATACCATTATTCGGATATTTAAACTACTTCAAATAAAAAAGTTGTAAACTATAAAGTTGTAGATCTCGTCGAGAGATACAATTTTCATATACATTTTATCTCCATCCGACTCCGTGTGAAAAAGTTATGATTTTTTAAAAATGGTTGATAGCATTATTACTGCCGGTTAGGAATACGAACCGCAAACAGGCAGTGATACTATTATTTGGATATTTAAACTACTTCAAATGAAAAAGTTGTCAACTATAAAGTTGTAGATCTCGTCGAGCTACAAGTTTCATATAAATTTTATCTTCATCCGACTCCGTATGGAAAAGTTATGATTTTTCGAAAAATGGTTGATAGCATTATTACGCCGGTTTGAATACGAACCGCCAACCGGCAGTGATACCATTATTTGGATATTTAAACTACTTTAAATGAAAAGTTGTTAACTACAAAGTTGTAGATCTCGCCGAGAGCTACAATTTCCATATAAATTTTATCTCCATCCGACTCGTATGAAAAAGTTATGATTTTTCCAAAATATCAAGATGTCGGTTCTTCTAAAAACCGGCATTGATAGTATTACACGCCAGTTCAGACACGAATCGGTAGTAATAAGGGATTTATCATTGCTGGTTCAACAGGAAAAAGCCGCATCGCGGTTTTACATCCGAACCGACAGTGATAATATTATTACTGTTGATTTTTGATGAATCGGCGATGATATGACTACAAGAATCATTGATTCTGTAGTAGTGACATTCACGTACTCCCAAGACCAACAACACCTGGGACTGGGAGAACTAAAAATACATGCAATATGGAGTAAAAATACAGTACGATATGCACGCAGGGAGAATCTATCCGTGTGCTCCTCCTGCTGAATACATTCACCCGGGTTAAGTTCTCCATGTTCTTGTTCACTTGTGCTGTTGCCTCTTGTTCTCTAGCCTTGATCCGTAGTACGTGCATACACGCAGGAATGCAGGCAGGCACAGGTGACAGCCGATGTAGTGCACAATTGCACATCACATTCATGCAGCAGT